>CM064496.1:42219566-42234566 GCA_032716605.1 Paralithodes platypus | reverse complement strand
AATTTAGTATTTTAAGATTAACCCTCTCACGCTTACCGACACGAATTGCGTCAGTTGGAGGTATTACCTAAAGTGTACATAAACACAAATGTCGTCAGTATAACTAATAAGATTTGTTGAAAAAGCTAAAAACGCAAATTAACTCAGATTTTGACTAGGATAAGTTTTCGATGTCCTTTAGTTCGGTAAACATCTGGCAACCTCGTGTCTTCCCTGATGATCCCGTGTGGCTATCGAATGTTACAATCCTCCACAGTAATTGTTCCCCAGTTAAAGAGGTCACTGCACTGATGCTCCCTTCAAAGATGGTGGAATACCTCTCTTGGACAACTAACAGTGAGTGTTTGGTGGATTAATAATAGTTTCTGATAGCGTTGTTTGCCATACAAGTAATTCTTTATCATAATTATATATTGTGTAAAGTAATACGAGTTTGTATTATAAACCTTTTGAAAATTTAAGCCATTGCGGGATTGTTGAGCTGTAATTGAACTATGCATATTTATAAATATTCGTAGAAAGAAAAGTATGAGGCGTATTAAGTTCATTGTTATTTAATTATCTTTCTCATGCGATTAGCTATACAAATGTCTCAAATTCATAGCTATAAACCTCACAACAACACAGTAAGCCGAATGTAATGTAAAACGTATACTGCTTGGCAATACCTTTTTCTATATTTTCCTTATTACTCAATAAGTATGGATGATAGATAAATGTTGACTTCACCGTTGGAAAGAGCGTGAAGAATGATTTGTATTTCATATAAAAAAATACTATATTCATCACTTACATTATATTTAAAAAGTATGACGTGATGAAGTCCGAGTAACAGTGAAATATTATATTCAGGTTCAACTTTAACTATGATAATTCCCAATCCGCCCCTCTTCCCACCCCCCTCTACTGGTCACCCCCTCAAGCTATCCCTCACCCATGTTCACCCCCTCATCCCACTCACCCATCTTCTCTCATCCCCCCCTTTTCTTCCATTAACCTTCTACACTCCAACAAATCATCATATCCCTATTCTCCTAACCTGCACCAAGTATCTCCCTCCCGACTCCTCCAAACTACCAGCATCATTAGTATCCCCCCCCCCCTCTCTCTCTCTCTCACACACACACACACACACACACACACACACACACACACACACACACACACACACACACACACACACACACACACACACACACACACACACACACACACACACACACACACACACACACATTATAATACAGGGAGATCTTTCACCCGAGAGCCATATTAATAAAATTGTGGGAGAAGCTTATGGCCTGTTGAATAAAGTAAAAATAGCATTCAACTATTTGAATGAAGAGATGCTAGTAAATATAATAAAATCAATGGTGAGACCTAAATTGGAATATGCGGCAGTGGTGTGGTAACCCTATCTTAAAAAAACACATAATTAAGTTGGAGAAAGTACAGAGAGCTGCAACGAAGATGATTCCAGAACTAAGAGAACTGACATATGAAGAGAGATTAGAGAGATTGAATTTGCCAACTCTAAGTGAGAGAAGAGAAAGAGGGGATATGATTATGATGTATAAATGTGTTAGGGGATTGGAAAGGATAGACAAGGAGGACTTTATCGAGGGAGATAAAGGGAGGACTAGAGGACATAGTTGCAAGTTAAAGAAAGGCAGATGTAAAGGAGATGTGAGGAAATTCAGCTTTCCATATAGAAGTATTAATATGTGGAATCAGTTGGATGATGAACTGGTGGGTGCGGGGAATATCCACATTTTTAAAGCCAAATTAGATAACAGAATCTTTGGAGGCGGGACAATACGAGCCTAAAAACTCAAATCCTGTATACTACAATTAGGTGAGTACACACACACTCTCTCTTTGTCTCTCTCTCTCTTTCGGAATGCCTCTGGAAGTGAATGATTTGGAAAAGGATTTGGGTGTTCTGATTAGCAGTGACCTATAGTTTTTCAAGCAGTGCATTTAAGTAGAGAAGAAAGCTCAGACATTATTGAGCTAAATTAAGGCAATTTAAGTATAGCAATAAAGAAATAGTCCTCACATTTTACAATGCTCTGATACGGCCTCTCCTGGAGTATGCTGTTCAATTCTGGTCTCCAGCGCTCAGGAAAGATATAGAGCGACTGGAAAGAGGACAAGCTAGGGCTACAAAGCTTATTCCATCGCTTAGAAGACTGAGCTATGAGGACCGGTTGAGAGCTCTTGATCTCTCCGTTGGAGACACACAGACTACTCTTCTCCTTTCTCTTCTTATCTGTTAATATTGTTCACCTCTTCCCCTTCTCTCCTCTTATTAAAATTATCTGCGTGATCTCTACATCCATTTCTATTTCATCAACTCTCTTCTCCATTATCTTCTTGGTCTCTTATCTGATTCCCCTTTCTTATCTTCTTTGGTCTCTCTTTTTGGTCTCTCCTTTGTAATCTTCTTGGTTTCTTCGTTGGTCTCTTCTTGGTCTCTCCTTTCTTATCTTCTTGGTATCTCCTTTCTTATCTTCTTGGTATCTCCTTTCTTATCTTCTTGGTCTCTTCTTTGGTCTCTCTTCTTGGTCTCTCCCTTCTTATCTTCTTGGTCTCTCCTCTCATTCGATTTCTCCTTCAACTCATGTCCTCCCTTCTTATCTCCCCTCTTCTCTTCCTATCTCCCCTCTCCTTTCTCTCCCCTCTGCTATTCTCTTATTCTCTTTACCTATTTCCACATAATTTTCTCTTACTCGCTTCTCATGTCGTTTCCCCTCTTCACCTATCTTCTCCCAATGTTTGCCCTCACCTAGCATATATATATATATATATATATATATATATATATATATATTTTAGCTACGTATCATAGTCTCCTCGTTATATATGACCTTTTTTAACTCTCTCCCTCTCTCTTCTTCTCTTCACCTCTCTCTCCTTATGATTAATCCTTTCATCTCCTTTCCTTCCCTCTTTTGTAATGACACTCACTTATTAACTCACTCCCATTCAGAAGCGCTGCTCAATAAACTCGCTCCCTTGGGGCAAAATCAAGATCAAATATCTCCTTCCTTCCTACCTGCCTGCCTTCCTTCCTTCCTGGTAATGTGGTCCCTGGCTGACTCAGTAATAACATCTCCCCTTCCTTCCTTCCTAAACAGCCTTCCTCTCATCTCCTTTCCTTCCTTCCTTCCTTCCTTCCTCCCTCCCTCCCTGGTAGTGTGGTCCCTGGCTGACTCAGTAATAACCTCTCCCCTTCCTTGCCCTCACTAAACAGCCTTCTATATACTCTCTCCTTCCCTTTCCTTCCTTCTCGTTCCTTCTTTCCTTCCTTCCTTCTCCCTGGTAGTGTGGTCCCTGGCTGACTCAGTAATAACATCTCCCCTTCCTTGCCTCCTTCTATCCTCCTCTCCTCCTTCCTTCCTTCCTTCCTTCCTTCCTTCCTTTCCCTTCCTTCCTCCCTGGTAATGTGGTCCCTGGCTGACTCAGTAATAACATCTCCCCTTCCTTGCCCTCACTAAACAGCCTTCTATATACTCTCTCTCCCTTCCTTCCTTCCTTCCTTCCTTCCTTCCTCCCTGGTAGTGTGGTCCCTGGCTGACTCAGTAATAACCTCTCCCCTTCCTTCCTTCCTTCTTACCTTCCTTCCTTCCTTCCTACCTTCCTTCCTTCCTTCCTTCCTTCCTTCCTTCCTTCCTTCCTTCCTTCCTTCCTTCCTTCCTTCCTCCCTGGTAGTGTGGTCCCTGGCTGACTCAGTAATAACCTCTCCCCTTCCTTCCTTCCTTCCTTCCCTACTTCTATTCCTTCCTTCCTTCCTTCCTTCCTTCCTTCCTTCCCTACCTCCTTCCTTCCTTCCTTCCTTCCTCCCTGGTAATGTGGTCCCTGGCTGACTCAGTAATAACATCTCCCCTTCCTTCCTTCCTTCCTTCCTTCCTTCCTCCCTGGTAGTGTGGTCCCTGGCTGACTCAGTAATAACCTCTCCCCTTCCTTCCTTCCTTCTTACCTTCCTTCCTTCCTTCCTTCCTTCCTTCCTTCCTTCCTTCCTACCTACCTTCCTTCCTTCCTTTCTACCTTCCTTCCTTCCTTCCTCCCTGGTAATGTGGTCCCTGGCTGACTCAGTAATAACATCTCCCCTTCCTTCCTTCCTTCCTACCTTCCTTCCTTCCTACTTTCCTTCCTCCCTGGTAATGTGGTCCCTGGCTGACTCAGTAATAACATCTCCCCTTCCTTCCTTCCTTCCTACCTTCCTTCCTTCCTTCCTTCCTACCTTCCTTCCTCCCTGGTAATGTGGTCCCTGGCTGACTCAGTAATAACATCTCCCCTTCCTACCTTCCTTCCTACCTTCCTTCCTTCCTTCCTTCCTTCCTTCCTTCCTTCCTTCCTCCCTGGTAGTGTGGTCCCTGGCTGACTCAGTAATAACATCTCCCCTTCCTTGCCCTCACTAAACAGCCTTCTATATACTCTCTCTCCCTTCCTTCCTTCCTTCCTTCCTTCCTTCCTTCCTTCCTTCCTTCCTTCCTTCCTTCCTCCCTGGTAGTGTGGTCCCTGGCTGACTCAGTAATAACATCTCCCCTTCCTTCCTTCCTTCCTACCTTCCTTCCTTCCTTCCTTCCTACCTTCCTTCCTCCCTGGTAATGTGGTCCCTGGCTGACTCAGTAATAACATCTCCCCTTCCTTGCCCTCACTAAACAGCCTTCTATATACGCTCTCTCTCTCTCTCTCTCTTCCTTTATCTCCCCTCCTTTATGCTGCCCGGGTCTCTCATCATCATATAGTAATCTAATCTCTCCCAGGGCTGGTTCATCACTCAGAATAATTCAATTGTGAAATTGTGTGCATTATATATTGTTTATCATTTAAGGGGGTCCACCTCTCTTTTTTTTCTCTCCTTTCTCTCTTTCTCTGGCTTGTATACATTCGGCCCCATTCAGCCAACTGTTTTAAGACGTTTATCCCCATCCAGGTCTCGAGTTCTTCCTGGCGAGCGATAGCGAGCCAGCATTGTATGGAGAAATCCGGCTTGAAGCCGGAGACATTTTGCTATCGAACAATGTACAAATTTAGTTTGCTGTCAAAACAAAAATATATATATGGTGGCTCGCTACCGCTCGCCAGGAAAATATTGTCACCTGGATGGGGGTAAACGTCTTAAAACAGTAGGTTGAATGGGGTCGAATGGATTCAAGCCAAAGAGAGAGGGAGAGAAAGATAAAAAAGCGAGGTGGGCTCCCTTAATCCCTTCAGCACAATGACGCCTTCTGTACTTTTATTGTGGTTAACATTAGACGATTTTATGCAGCTTATTGAGAGAAGATGAAGGGTTGATCTGTGCATTGTTGAAGAGTAATCGATATTCTTGTGGAAGATTGCGACGGTTAGTTAAATGGAGAAATTGGGTCTTGGAGGCATTGCAAGTAACAAGATTTTCTCTGCCCCTATAAGAAATAATTGATATAAAAAAATACTTCGTTTGTGCTACACACACACACATACACGCTCACCCCCCCACACACACACAGTGACACACACACACACGCCACTCTTCTGGCGCCTGTGGTCCAAGCAAGTGCTATTAAGGGGGAGGTACTCGCTTTTTCTGGACCTCTTGTTTTTCATGTTTTGCCACATTAGTTTTAAAATATTTCGACGTTCGCTTCATTAGTTTAGTGGTTTTAAGACCTTTAGTGCTATTTAGATGTTGATATTATCCTGGCGAGCGATAGCGACCCTGTAATTTTATGAGGAACCGACCTTCGGGCGGTACCTTTTTTACCGAAAAAATTTAAAAAATTATCTCGAAAAGGGTCTTTAGGGTGTTTTTCTGAGCTTGATGGAGGCCTAGCGAGGAAACTAAAAACAGAATAGATAAATAAGTTAATATACCAACAAATAATCACTACCTCCTTAAGCTTAACCCATCGATATGTTTGTGTGATCTCTCTCTCTCTCTGTTCGTTTGAAACACGTAGACCTAATGGATTTGATTGCGTACTGGAAGAGTGTAACGCAATGTTTAGCCTTCATTATAAACACAAACACACATCAAGGGCTTGACAGTAGAAGTGAGGAGATTTAGCTCTAGACCCTGTTATAAGTAAGGACGCTCAAACTCTTGAACATTAACCTCTATAACTGGCACATGACTAGAGTAATCTATCCATTTGTACAAAGGAGCACAAAGGAAATCAAGCAACAACAGATCCAGCGACCCCTCAAGGCTGCTTGCCCTCCAAAACACTGATGGTCAAGTGTCCAAACAGTGGTTTAGAGTGGGTAAGGGAAAAATGGAAAGGGAAGACTGACGTGGGACAAAATTAATGTCCGTGGCAGGATTAGGAGATGTTAGTAGGGGACAGTTGTTATTGGGAAGGGTTACCCAGAATAGGTGTTGAGATTTACAGCCAATTTGCTCTAGCCCTTTTTAAGAGTTATAGAGGTTAGGCTTTACGATGTCTACCTATTTGGAACAGGGTATAGCATATGTGGAAAAATGTTAACACAAAATCTCTGTTCTACCCGAGAAAATAAACTAGTTATAAGTAGTTCTTCAATCGCAGATAGTAGTTTGCATGCATTGTAATCACCGAGGATATCTTCTTGGGGGTGTTTTTAAGTCTATTTATACATATTTATTTATTTATCTTTTTATTTTCCTCGCTAGTCCTTCATCAAACTTATAAAAACACTCCCATGACCCCCCCCTTCGAAATAAATTTGTAAATTTTTCGGTAGAAAAATATCCTGGCCGTAGCCCGAGTCCTCCTAAGCATACAGGCTCGCTATCGCTCGCCCGGAAAAAATCGATCGCTTGCCCATAAAAAATCGACACCTAAATGACACGAAAGGTCGTAATATTGACCAAGAAATGGGGCGAAAGATCTTAAAGTCACCAAACTAATGGAATGAACGTCTTAATATCTCAAAACAAATGAGGCTAAACATGAGAGAGAAAAAGGTCCAGAAAAACTGTATACCCCCCTTAAGACCTTTGAGATAGTAATTATTCCTTGTAACTCCTTCCCTGTCTTGTCACCCACCCTCTTCACTCTTTAAAGTTCAAACTTGGTTCATTTAGCAGTTTGGCTGTCTCTTTCCTCCTTCACAAACATACACACACACACTTTCACTCCCTTTCACACACACACACACACACACTCACTCACTCTCACTCTGTCTCTTTTTCAGGAGGATGATGTAATGGAATGTCTTGGTTTTCGCTTTAAGGGGAGATGGGTCGTTTCTCTCTCTCTCTCTCTGTCTCTCTCTCTCTCTCTCTCTCTCTCTCTCTCTCTCTCTCTCTCTCTCTCTCTCTCGCTCTCTCTCTCTCTCTATCTCTCTCTCTCTCTCTCTCTCTCTCTCTCTCTCTCTCTCTCTCTCTCTCTCTCTCTCTCTCTCTCTCTCTCTCTCTCTCTTTACCCATCTCTCTCTCTCTCTCTCTCTCTCTCTCTCTCTATCTCTCTCTCTCCTCTTCTCTCTCTCTCTCTCTCTCTCTCTCTAACTCTCTCTCTCTCTCTCTATTCTCTCTCTCTCTCTCTCTCTATTCTCTCTCTCTCTCTGCTCTATCTCTCTCTCTCTCTCTCTCTCTCTCTATCTCTCTCTCTCTCTCTCTCTCTCTCTCTCTCTCTCTCTCTCTCTCTCTCTCTCTCTCTCTCTCTCTCTCTCTTCCTATCTCCAATATCTGAACCTAAACTGTCGGCTGTTAATTAAGTTGGACCGTCTATAGACTCTATACCGTGTGTGGCAATTACTGGCTGATATAGACTCGGTGACCAGGGCTATACTGGCACTAAGGGCTATATTGACGCCTTTCTACCCGGATTGTCACTTTATTAATACCTAGAAGGACACTCAGTGGAGCCCATACCTCCACTTCCTCTGGCTGCTTCTTTACCGTTAAGGGGTTAGTGGTAGATTGAATCACTTCTTCCTTGGTGCATATCCTATCTGACCACTAAATTTCTTGAACATTGGTTCACAACTTTGTAAGATATCTTATTTACAGACAAACAAACAAGCAAACAAACGGAGCTGAATATTTAGTCTCCGTCCAACTTCGTTGACGGAGGTAATATCAACAACAATAAAAAACTACACTAAATTAGATTAAATACTTGGAAACAGGTTGTATTTGCCAGGAGGATATTACTGCAGGAGCTACACTATTAGGTATTAATTAGTATATGACAGTTATGAGGCTTACTGCTCCACTACCTGGTCATTAGTGTGTGTGTGTGTGTGTGTGTGTGTGTATGTGAGAGAGATAGGGAACAGTGTGGTGACTGTGTGTGTTTGTTTATGTGATTGACTGTTAGTATGCGTCTCTCTGTTTGAATTATTATTATTATGTTTTCTATATTCCAACTTACTCAGGCTGAGAGCCTGTACAAATAACGGCTGTATATTCAACGGTGAAACCCGCGAGGTTTCGTTCCAGTCTAGGGAGTGTGCCATGTGAATAATTTAGAGCTGCAACCAGCCTTTGCCATCTTGCCTTCGCAAAATGCACGGCGCTTGGTTGCCCACTCATGGCTCTAATTAAGCATCCCCATCTCTGGAGCTGCCTCGCCTTCGTGCTTCACTGTCTCACCCCCTAGACTCGGACCATCACTCAGAACGCCACCTATTGAGCAATTAACTCACTAGGCATTGCCCCCCCTGTAGCATATTTTGAATATGGGAATATTCATACAGTGCTATTTAATCATGGAAGAATGGGGTTATTTTCTTTGGCGCTTCAGTGGGTTTTGTGGTAATGCACTGATACTAAGTACTGCGTATGTGTATGTATGATTATATGTGTACTTTATGTAGGTAGCATAGTTTACATATACCTCCCCACCGAAGATGAAAAGAACGATGGAACCCCTTCACAGCGGATTAGATTATCCCGTAAAGGGTATTAGAGGAGGATCAGTGTTGGCAAGCGGCCGGATCCGCTTCCTGCTATGAGGAGGCTTAAGGGGGGATGGGTCGTTTTTATGGTCCCCCTTCTTCCTCATGTTTAGTTCCATTAGTTTTCAAATTTTATGACGTTCGACCCATTTGTTTGGCTATTTTAAGATCTTTCGCCCCATTTTGTTGCCAATATTAAGACTTTCGTGTCATTTAGGTGTCATTTTTTCCTGGCGAGCGATAGCGAGCCTGTAATTTAAGAGGAACCGGCCTTCGGCCTCAACATTTTCTATCGAAAAATGTGCACATTTATCTTGAAGGAGGGTCTTGGGGTGTGGGTTTTTAAAGCTTTGATGGAGGTTTAAGGAGGAAAGTAAACAAAAGATAACAAAATCTATAAAGGAGGAAATAAGCACGCCCATCCCCCCCTTAATGGCCTGAATGGCGCTCTCTATCACCGGATCATTATTGCAGAAAACGGTCGCAGGCAGATCGGGCTCGGTATACAGATCTGTTTGGGTGTTTATTGTGTTCGGTATACAGATCTGTTTGGGTGTTTATTGTGTTCGGTATACAGCTCTGTGTGGGTGTTTATTGTGTTCGGTATACAGATCTGTTTTGGTGTTTATTGTGTTCGGTATACAGATCTGTTTGGGTGTTTATTGTGTTCGGTATACAGATCTGTTTGGGTGTTTATTGTGTTCGGTATACAGATCTGTTTGGGTGTTTATTGTGTTCGATATACAGATCTGTTTGGGTGTTTATTGTGTTCGGTATACAGATCTGTTTGGGTGTTTATTGTGTTGGGTATACAGATCTGTGTGGGTGTTTATTGTGTTCGGTATACAGATCTGTTTTGGTGTTTATTGTGTTCGGTATACAGATCTCTTTGGGTGTTTATTGTGTTCGGTATACAGATCTGTTTGGGTGTTTATTGTGTTCGGTATACAGATCTGTTTGGGTGTTTATTGTGTTCGGTATACAGATCTGTTTGGGTGTTTATTGTGTTCGGTATACAGATCTGTTTGGGTGTTTATTGTGTTCGGTATACAGATCTGTGTGTGTGTTTATTGTGTTCGGTATACAGATCTGTGTGTGTGTTTATTGTGTTCGGTATACAGATCTGTGTGGGTGTTTATTGTGTTCGGTATACAGATCTGTTTGGGTGTTTATTGTGCTCGGTATACAGATCTGTGTGGGTGTTTATTGTGTTCGGTATACAGATCTGTTTGGGTGTTTATTGTGTTCGGTATACAGATCTGTTTGGGTGTTTATTGTGTTCGGTATACAGATCTGTGTGGGTGGGTATTGTGTTCGGTATACAGATCTGTTTGGGTGTTTATTGTGTTCGGTATACAGATCTGTTTGGGTGGGTATTTACTACGCCAAAGAGGATGTAAGGTATGTAGTTATATAGAAATGGTTGCAGGAGATCATGTTCGGTATATAGAATGGTTGCAGGCAGATCGGGTTCGGTATACAGATCTGTTTGGGTGTTTATTCAATACGCTAAAGATGTAAGGTTTGTAGTGATATAGAAATGGTTTAAGGGGGTAGTGCTTGGTTTTTGGTCTATATATTTATGTATTTATTTATTTTTTGAATTTCCTCGCTAGACCTCCATCAAGCTTAGAAAAAACATCCCCTAGACCCCCTTTCAAGATAAATTTGTACATTTTTCGGTAGAAAAATTTCCCGGCCAAAGGCCGGTTCTTTCTAATATTAGAAGCTCGCTATTGCTCGCCAGGAAAAAATCGACACCTAAAGGGCCTGAAACGTTTTAATATTAACACAAAAATGAGGCGAAAGGTCTTAAAATCACCAAACTAACGGAACGAACGTCTTAAAACCTCAAAACTAATATGCTAAACATGAGGGACAAGGGGGTCCAGAAAAAGCGAGTAGTACCCCCTTAATTTCTATCATGTCTCCTTTTGTACACTGCCAGATTCCAGCATACACACTCCGGATTACCCTCCCACGGCGCGTTGGTGGGTATTATCCCCTTCGGTACCGGCCATCTTTTTAGTTTTATTCTAGCTATATTTAGACGATTTTGTGCAGTTTAAGAAGGATCTGTGGTAGTAAAAGGGTAAAGTGAGATAGCTCGAAGCTTGTTTATTGCCAGAGGCCCTTTTTAAGCTGAATAATATTGACTAATAGTAGCCATATTAAAGTTAAAAGGACGGAACTGGTACTGAAAGACTTAAGCATCAAGATCGCCTTACCGCTTATGATGTGAAAGTGTTTTCACGTCATATATATATATATATATATATATATATATATATATATATATATATATATATATATATATATACGCATCACTTAAGCACTCTCGTAAACACACACACATACACACACACACACACACACACACACATACACACACCAGGAAAACTCCAAGATTAAGTTCAGGTTCAATATCGCTGCGCCGTAAATTTTCTCTTTCTATATTCATCGTGGAAGGGAATCAATTGGGACTTAAGGGGAGGCAGACCGTTAATCTGGACCCCCTTCTCCCTAATGTTTAGCCCCACTAGGTTTTGAGATTATAAGACGTTCGGCCCATTAGTTTGGCGATTTTAACACCTTTCGCCCCATTTCTTTGTCAATTTTAAGACCTTTCGTGCCATTTAGGTGTCGATTATTTCCTGGCGAGCGAAAGCGAGCCTGCAATTTCAAGAGGAACATTTTTCTACCGAAAAATTTACAAATTTATCTTGAAGGGGAGTCTAGGGTGTTTTTCTAAGCTTGATGGAGGTCTAGGGAGGAAACTAAAAAAAATATCTGAATAAATGAAGTAATAGACCAAACAAACAGCCAGTCTCCCCTTAAAACTCGAAGGATCCCCATGAATAGCCTAACGAGATTTTTTTTTTTCCTTCGATTCCGACCGGTACTTTTCCCCAAACTATTCGAGGATTTTAGTTTCTCGTTTCTTCGGCACCAAACCTAGACTATAACTTAAGGGGAGATGAGCCGTTTTTCTGGTCTATTAATTCATGTATTCCTTTATTTTTTTAGTTTCCTCGCTAGACTTCCTTCAAACTTAATAAAACATCCATGAGGTCCCCCTCCTAGATGAATTTGTACATTTTTCGGTAGAAAAATGTCCCGGCCGAAGGCCGATTCTTCTACCATTACAGGCTCACTATCGTTCGCCAGGGAAAAAATTGACACCTAAATAGCACGAAAGGTTAAATATTGACGAAGAAATGGGGCGAAAATTCTTAGAATCGACTAACTAATGGGGCAAACATCTTAACATCTGAAAACTAATGGGCCTAAACATGAGGGAGACAGGGGGGGGGGGGGGGGGACAGAAAAACGGCCCATGTCCCCTTAACCTACTTTGAAGTTGTTTCTGTTTGTGTCTCACCAACACAGAGAGTAATCCAGCTAGATCTGAAAAACACCTCCACCTCCTATTTATTTCACTACACAAAAGAAGCACATCACACGTCTTTCCGACACACACACACACACACACACACACACACACACACACACACACACACACTTTAGAATAGGGACACTCACTCTTTCAACTTTGTAGGAACCATTTGTTACAGGCCTTTTGTTTCCTTCGTACATACAAGGAAACAAAAATACCTGATTTAGATATTGCGAGAAAGTTTGTTTAACCTTTTTCGACATTTACAATTGTTATGAGACATCTGGCAGAGATCGATTCAGCATAAGCCTAAGGAATTATAATTGCGTCAGTGATATGCCTTAATTATCTAACCACACACACATATATATATATATATATATTAACCCTTTCATTACGATAACGCCTATCTCCATTCTACATAGACTATCATTAATTAAATTGTCTCGTGTTCGCCACAATGAAATGAAAAATAAATAAATAAATAAACCAATAAAAAACGGCATCGTATTCAAATGGTTAGTTGATGTGTATTATTAATTTCACTACCCACTCTCGTAAGCTTGATGATTATACACTTCCGAAATAGAAATTCTCATTGCTCTCAAAAGGGAAGAATGTAGACTCGAAAATAGAAGCGCTTTTTGAAATGTTTTTATAACTCTGCCCTGATTACCTCTGTGATAAGCTTTGACGGAGAGAGAGAGAGAGAGAGAGAGAGAGAGAGAGAGAGAGAGAGAGAGAGAGAGAGAGAGACTACCTCCAAAACGATTTACTCACTTTATTTACAAAATTACAGGCTCGTTATTGCTCGCCAGCAAAAAACAAAATAGACACATAAGTAGCACGAAAGGTTTTGGTATTGATAAAGAAGTGGGACGAAAGGTCTTAAAATCGACAAACTAATGGGGCGAACGTCTTAAAATATAAAAAACTAATGAGGCTAAACAAGAAAGAGAAAGTGGTCCAAAAAAAGCAACTAGCCTACCTCCCCCTTGATCGAGCTCAGGTAGGATATGTCCAAATTAATTTTACCTTATACCAATGGACTCGTCCTGGTCTATTGATTCCATATATGATCGCAGATTTAATCTGCGGCTTGTCAATCTGCCATAATAAAAAAATAAAAATAATCCAAAATCGCCCTTAGCAAAATTATTTGAGCATTTTTGGGAGGGCAAGTAAAATTCGAAAATCCATAAAGTACTTGTGAGAGAAATTTGGTCGATTATCCATTCCTTAATACCTAGTCTATGGGGGATTTTGTGTTTTCCAAAATCTTTGGAGTTCTGCCATTTTGCACAAGTGATTTTGGAAACATATTTTTTATTTTGGCAGATTATAAAGCTTCAAATTAAATTTGGAACCATATATGGATGCAATAGCTCATGGGGAGTCCATTGGTATAAGATAAATTGAATTTGAAATTTTTGCTAAGGTTGATTTAGGATTTTTTTGTTTTTATTATGGCAGATTGACACGCTGCAGGTTAAATCTGCGATCATATATGGAATCATATATGGAATGTGATCCTCCTAGGATTCGAGCCTGGGTTACCATAAACAGATCTTAAACACTCTAACCATTGTTAGATAGTAACCAAATAGCAAGTAAAGTAAGTATATATACATCATTCTTCCTCTCCCTTAACGTATATGCTAAGTTATTTCATTATATTTCTCTCTCTCTGTTTCTCAGATTTAATCATATTTCCCCTGTCATCCCTTTTTATGTACATTATCACAGAATTTCCTGGTGGCCATTTATTTCCAGTGTTATAATTCTCGTTAGAGTCTCACAATTTCTTACTTCACGCAGCATCTCTTTCCAGATAGCCTCTTCGGAGTGTGGTTGAAACATAAATACTTTACTTTATCTGACTTGAAGCGTTTTCCAACAATTTTGAAGCCACTTCTTTTTGTGTAATTATACTGGTCAGCTGTGAAATACTTCTGAGCATATAGACTATCATTGCCTTTTATGATTTTATATACTTTAATTACTGGAACGTATATCAGGTCGTTGACCTGTTTCACTTTCCAGCATCACGTCAAGGTAGTTAACCCCTTCTGTACCGGTGACGTCTTTTGAATTATTTTCTTGGTGTGTTTCGACGATTTTGTCTAGATTAAGAAGGATCTGTGGTAGTAAAAAGGGTTAAATGAGATAGTTCAAAGCCTGTTAATTGCTGGGGGACCTTAGTAAGCTGAATAAAATCGTCTAATAGTAGCCAGAATAAAGTTAAAAAGACGTCGCCGGTATAGAAGGGGATACCAATTTAGACCGGGGCACCAGTATGGAGGTATGGTCCTAAATTTGGGAGCAGTGTTTTGTTCCCAATAGTCTCATATGGTCCCTGTGGTGCTGGAGCCATGGGGGGGACTCTCACATAACTGCCGTGTTGCAGTTGGATATAACCCTATCTGTTTCCACAACTACCTTTGGGTGTCCAGGGCTCATATGTACTGTACATATATGTATGTCATGTGTGCGTGTATCTAGGCTTGTTACAGTAAATTATTGAATTTGTCCTAGTGAATTAAGGCGGATTCTCTTCTGGAGTGTGTTCCTCGCTTGGTTAACTTCAGGGGTGGTCTCTTATCTTGGAACTTGTCCATGAGGGAAGTGCATTTGTGGCTGGGATTGTATGAAGACTGTAGGGGAGTTAATGGCTTATTGTAACAATCGGCATGTATCTATGTAAACGGTATGTATAATCGTCATCTTTCATA
>CM064496.1:42180380-42219466 GCA_032716605.1 Paralithodes platypus | reverse complement strand
AAATAGTGAAGTTGGGGAAAGCACACAGGAACAGATGGATTGTGTGGGGAAATGTTGAGTGTATGGTGGGTGAGATAGTTATAGAATGGGTATGGAAACATGTGCAAACTAGCATGGGAAGAAGGGAAGTGGCACCCGATGACTGGAAGACTGTCATCATAGTCCCCCTATATAAGGGGCAAAGTTTAAAGAGGATTGTGTGGTAACCACCGAGGAATATGTCTTCTAAGCGTAGTAGGGAAGGTATACAGTAGTGGGAGTGATTGAGAGAAGTGAGAGTGAGAACGGAGAAAATTGGATTAGGCGACGAGCAGGGATGTTTTAGGAAGGGAAGAGGATGTGTAGATTCAGATTTTTAACACACCGACCCTGAATTGTGTTTTGAAGAAGTAATCATGGAGAAGAAACAAAAGGGTGTATGTTGCCTTGTATGGACTTGGAGAAGGCCTATGACCAGAGTGGGATAGAGAGGTTTTGTGGAAAGTACTTAGAATATACGGAGTAGAGGGCAAGTTGCTGAAATCAGGTTGAAGAGCATGTATGATGGTGCAAAGGCGGTAAAAAAAAAACACAGTACCGTTGTGGAGAGTGAGCAGAAGCGAGTTCTTTGACCTGAATGTTTGGTTTGAAACAGGTTGGTGTGTGATGTCCCCGTGTGTTGTTTACTGTAAATATGTGATGGGAGTGGGTATGAAAGAAATACTATCAAGAGCAGTGGATGTTTGGTGTATTGCTGAAAAGGGAGGGAATTGGGGGGGGGTGGCAGCTGACCTATACTAGGGCGTGTTTGCCGGATGATACAGTTTCTGATGAGTGATAATGTATGGGCGTTGCAGGGTCTGGTAAATGAGTTTGGAAGAGTGTGCGAAAAACGGAATTTTGAAGGTAAATTACGGGTAAGAGCAAGGTTATGGTCTTCGAAAGGGGTAGAAGTCACAGAGTGTGAGGTGAAGCTGAACGGTCAGGCTATGGAGACTCGTCAACCATCTTTGTAAGTAATCTTGTCAGAGTGTTGAGTAAAGATGAAATTATGGATGAAGAGGTGCGGAGAGGGTACAACAGGGGAAGAGGGTTGTAGGAACGCTAAAAGCAGTAACAAGAAATAGGGTGGTCAGTATGGAAGTGAAGAAGTCCTTGCATGACAGTGTGGTAATCATGACACTGACTTACGGAAGCGAAGCATGGACGTTGGTTGAGAGACTCAGACCAAGAGTGAGAGCAGTGGAAATGAATTACTTAAGGAGTGCGTGCGGAGTTACATGGAGGGATAGACAGACTAATGAGGAAGTAAGAAGGAGGTGTGGTGTGGAGGTAGATGTGCTGGAAAGTGTGAAAAGGAACAACTTGAGATGGTTCGTCCATATGGAACGTATGGAAAGCGAGAGAATGACTAAGAGGGTGTACGAGAGCGAGGTGGAGGGACAGAGGGGGAGAGGTAGACCGAATATGAGGTGGAAGGACGGAGTGAGGAACTACATGAACGAAGGCGGTGCTGGTTGGGGGGAGGGGCGTCGACTGACTGGGGACAGAGGTGCATGGGGGCGGTTCGTTCGTGGCCACCCCTTCGGGGATCACGGCGTCAGGCAATAGATAGATAGATAGCCAGGCATTGCTATCAAGAACCATATAAGGAGATATGTTTGATAATATTAATATAAGATCTGGCTCCTCACCCTCCCTCTACCAAAACTCAGACATTTTTGCTAACAGATGGCGTAGGCATTCACTTCTGATGTATTTACTCGAACTTGCTGTTTCCTCATAATCTAGTCTACTCGTGATTTCGTAAGCATTTATTTTGGAACTATATCACCATTCCTTAAATTTTGAAGGTAATTAATTACTAGAATTCATGGGGGATCTTTATTCAACTAACTTCATTAAGGAAGTAGAAATAGGATATATTTTATTCGTTTTCAATTGCAATCGCCCCCAAAAGAACTAGCCAATATTGGCATTCATTCTACGTCACGGGAAGTTACCAAATACTAAATGTTAGTACCTATATATATATCTAATCACGAGTTTGTTACACTACCTATTTCGATACTCAATATATTATATAATGAGCTAAACTGGAAACTAATGAATTTGGCAAAGTAAAAGACGCATGGTTTAAGAAATTTTGTGATGGGGGCAATGACTAAATTACGATGTGGTAACTGTGGCGCGGGTTGAGAGAGAGAGAGAGACAGAGAGGGGGGGGGGGAGGGGGCGGCTCAGAGAGTGAGAGTTAAAAGGGGTCCAGTTTATATATACGTTAATCGTACAACAGCCTGCCATTCCATTAGGTTGCTTTCAATAACTGAATGCTATCATTATACATACAATAGGCTACAGTAAGTTAGACTAGGATAGACTGTGCAGTAGATTATATTTATTGATATTAAATAGACATAGCCTATAATCGTCTTTGGCACTTGGCGACGCGACTAGGCTGAATATTTACGTGCTTTAATTTTTCGCTACTATCCATGTTTTCTCTGTTCTATTCCTGTTTATAGTTATATTAATATGGTGTTTGTGCTGTTGTATAAATCAAGTGACATATACAAGGATAGTAATTTCTTGAGAAGGTTTTGTAAGATGTAAATCGGTTACGTTTTTGCATAATTAAGGATGTGTTGCAGTAGTAACGTTAGTGTAGGTCTAAATATAGTGTCCGCTAATTTAACGATAGGAAACCCCCCATACCCCCGTCCTCTACACACACAGAGACAAACACATGCACACACACACATAGCAACACACACATACAGAACCACATACACACATAGATATACACACCTACGGAGACTCATACACAGGCACACACATACACAATCACACACACTGGAATGCTTACTCAGAGGCATACAAACATACACATACACACACACACACATAGCTTAACAATTGACTAACGTATGATTAACATTGTATTTTGTTTTAATTCTGGCTAGCCTTAGACAAATGTAACACAGCTTAGGAAAGACCTCTAGCATTTGGGTAAAATCTATCTACTTAAGGGGAGATCTCCACTAGAGGGATTTTTGTCTTGACCCCTTTCTCCCTCATGTTTAGCCCCATTGCTTTTCTAGTTTTACGACGTTCGCCCCATTATTTTGACGATTTTAAGAACTTTCGACCCATTTCTGTCAATTTTAAGACCTTTCGTGCCATTTAGGTGTCGATTTTATCCTGGCGAGCGATAGCGAGCCTGTTATTTAAGAGGAACCGGCTTTCAGCCGGGACATTTTTCTACCGAAAAATGTACAAATTTATCTTGAAAGGGGCTCAAGGGGGTGTAATTTTAAGCTTGATGGAGGTCTAGGGACCAAACTAAATACCTCCCCTTAAATATCTTGCTTTCTAAAGATCTCTGCTAAGGTTGATGAAAATGGTTTATTAATAGTCAGAATAAAACTAATTAATTAGCTAGTACCTTATCAATCCAGCACATCCTGCCACCCAAGGGCAGCCCTCTCTCTGTACGTGGGTCCCCAAACACCATCCATATACTGTATATCTCATCTTACGTGGTTGAAATTCCTATATATATTAATTGGGTTCATACCATATTATATAACTAGGATATAACCTGATCCATATATCCACCAACCCTTAAGGGGGGGTGACCTGCTTTCTGTTATTTCTCTCCTTTTCTCTCTTTCTCTGGCTTGTATCCATTCGGCCCCATTCAGCCAACTATTTTAAGACGTTTATCCCCATCTAGGTGTCGATTTCTTCCTGCCGAGCGATAGCGAGCCAGCATTATATGAAGAAATCCGGCTTCGCCGGAGACATTTTTCTATCGAAAAATTTACAAATTTAGCCTGCTGTCAAACAAAAATAAAAAATATGCTGGCTCGCTACCACTCACCAGTAAACAATTGACACCTGGATGGGGATAAACTTCTTAAAACAGTAGGTTGAATGGGGCCAAATTGGTACAAGGCAGAGAAAGATAGAAAAGGACAGAACAAAAACAGGTCACCCCCCTTAACTCCCCCACACAACCTCGCATGTTATTCCGCCCGAGAGCAGCCCTCTCTGAAAACAGCAACCCCATAAGCTCAGCGAGTTCCCGAGTGTGTGTGTAGGCATGTGTGTGTGTTGGTTTGTATGTGCGTATGTGTGTGTGAGTTCTTTGGCATGACGTCACTGAGGGGGCGGGGTAAATGTGCCGCGGGGATGTTCAAAAACTCGTGGTAATACTAATCACTATCTCGTAACTTAATTAATGCCTGCCATCTATATAATAACTCATTTAGATACACACAGGGAAGTATTGGACAACTCTTTGCTTTATATATATATATATATATATATATATATAATTTTGTTTAAAAGACGATATTTTGAGGCAGTTGTTACAACGAAGTACGTGATCAACTTTTTGACTGGCTACAGCCGACGATTTTTACCAGGAAATTAATTTAACATTAACTAGAAATACTCGATTTATTCTATATCTGACATCATGGACGAATATTGTAGATCATCCTTAACACACCTTGTCTACATCAATAAACCTACAAAATACAATTTAATCACATATGCAGAAAAAGAACTACCAATATTTCGATTTTCCCGTCATGCCAATATAGTTGCCAAGGTCAAATGTTGGTAACCAAAGCAATAACCAAGCAAAAATAACATAGAAACATAGTCCGTGTATCCCAACCTACTCTAACTTACTCTAAACTATACTGGGTTTAATCTAATAGAGCCAATAAATTATAGTAAAGACCATAGGGGAGATATTATACGATATCTTGTAGATACTAACTAACTACTCACCCCTCCCTTGGCCCCGTCTCCCTTCAGCCCTTTCCCATTCTCTAAAACCCTGGATACATTTTTGCTAATAGATGGCGTAGGCATTCACTATTCAAGTAATACTTCGAATTAGCTGTTTCCTCGTAAGCTAGGTTACTCGTGATTTCACAGGTATTTAATTTAGAGCTACACCAGTGTTTTCCTCAATTTCTGAAGCAAGTTCCTATGTTAGGAATCTCAGACGATCTTTATACAACTATCTTGATTAGTATTTATAAGATAAGGCAATAAAGAAAGGCTATAATTTATTTTGGTCAATTGTAATCGCCCCCAAAAGAACTAGCCAATATTGTCATTAATTCTACGTCACGTGAAGTTACCAAATACTAAATGTTAGTACCTATAGATATATATAATCACGAATGTATTACACTACCTATTTCGATAACAAGATACTCAGTAAGTTATCTAGTGAGCTAAACTTGCAACTAATTAATTTAGCAAAGTAAAAGACATATGGTTTAAGAAATTTCGTGATGGGGGCAATGAGTGATAATTACGATGTGTCAGTATTTTTTTTTCTTCTATATTCCAACTTACTTCCTCTCGGGCATAGGCTGAGAGCCTTAACATTCACCGCTTTACAATGAACAGTGAAGCCCGTGAGGTCTTGTTCCAGTCTGTAGGTAGGATATATGGAGAGAAAGCGAGAGAGTGTGTGTGTGTTTAGAGGGGGCTTTGAGATGACTAATTCGTATTAAGCAATAACCTACCAGTCCATTAGGTTGATCAATTATAATATAATTGCTATCATTAAACATATAATAGCATAGGCTACAGTAATATAGACTAGGGTAAATTGTGCGGTAGGGTTTATTAATTGATACAAAAAATATACGTAGCCTATATTCTCCATTGGTGACTCTACTGAATATTACCAGGTATTATTTTTTGCTACCATCCATGTTTTCTCTGTTCTATTCAATTTGATAGTTATATTAGTATGGTGTTTGTGTTATTATACGAATCAAGTGACTTACGGTATGCAAGGATAGTAATTTCTTGAGAAGGTTTTGTAGGATATAAATTGGTTGTGTTTGTATAATTAAGGATGTGTTATAGTAGTAAGTTGGTGTAGGTCTAAATATAGTGTCCGCTAATTTAACTATAGGAAACCCCTACACACGTACACACACACACACACATAACCATACACTGGCATACACACATACATAGACATACACACATACAGACTCATACACACAGACAGAAACATACACATAGACATACACACACGCACACTGACATGCTCACTCACGGGCATACACACATACAGACACATACATATACACACACACACTCAAACCACACACATACACACGTATACATTTTGAATGTTGCAGAGGGTGCCAACTTAACAATTGACTAATTAATTATTAACATTGTAAGTATTTACTTTCTTTTAATTCTGGCTAGCATTAAACAATGCAATACAGCTTAGGAAGTAGCATTAAACAATGCAATACAGCTTAGGAAGTAACATTAAACAATGCAATACAGCTTAGGAAGTAGCATTAAACAATGCAATACAGTTTAGGACGAACCTCTAGCATTTGGGTAAGATCTATCTATTTAAATATCTTGATACCCACAGATCTCTGCTAAGGTAGATGAATTTGTTTATTTAATAGCCAGTATAGGGCTACAACTAAATAATACGTCTTGGTATATACAACAGTTAAAACAGACTAATCCAGATAATATAGTACAACATTGTAGCTATTATATCATAGGCAACTCAAAACAGATTTTCGGGGTAAGCCATGAATAGGTTAGCCTATAGCTAAGTAGTAGATATCACTGGGCAGTTGGTATACTATAATTGGATATGCTCAATCTTCATATATACAATATTAATGACATCTAACACTGTTTCTATAGCCTAATTCACTAGCTCGTATCTTATGCTCACACAAGCCCGCATATCCTGCCCTCTGTGGGTCCCCAAACACCATCCACATCTCTCATCTTACGTTGTTGAAATTCCTATCTATTTATTACCGTCTTGTTGGTGTAGTGGTTAGAGTTTAAAAATCTGTGTGTGATAACCCAGGTTCGAATCCCGGTGGATCACATATATACTTTCATTAATTTCATTGGAGGTGTTTGGTGTTGTGGTGAAATTAATAAAATATAGATAATTTATATAATTGGCTTCATAAAACACATTTATTTCCTATAACTTGATCCTTTCCACCAACCCTTAACTCCCCCACGCAACCTTGCCTGTTATTCTGCCCGAGAGCAGCCCTATCTGGAAACAGCAACCATATAAGTTCAGCGAGTTCCCGAGTGTGTGTGTGTGTACGTATGTGTGTATGTGTGTGAGTTCTTGGATATGACGTCACTGAGGGGGTGGGGCTAATGTGCCTCGGGGATGTTCAAAAACTCGTGGTAATATTAATCACTATCTCGTAACTTAATTAATGCCTGCCATCTATATAATAACTCATTTAAATACACACAGGGAAGTATTGGACAACTCTTTGCTTTATATATATATATATAATTATATATATATATATAAAATTTTGTTTAAAAGATGATATTTTGAGGCAGTTGGTACAACGAAGTACGTGATCAGCTTTTTGACTGGCTACAGCCGACAATTTTTACCAGGAAATTAATTTAACATTATCTAGAAATACTCGATTTCTTCTATATCTGACATAATAGACGAATATTGTAAAGCATCCTTAACAAACTTGTCTACATCAATAAACCCACAAAATACAATTTAATCACATATGCAGAAAAAAAACTAACAATATTTCGATTTTCCATCATGCCGATAAAGTTGCCAAGGTCTAATTCTCGTAATCAAAGAGAAATCCAAGTATATATAACATAATACATACGCTTGTGTATCCTAGCCTAGTCTAACTTACTCTAAACTATACTGGGTTTAATCTAATATAGCCAATAAATTATAGTAAAGACCATAGGCGAGATATTATACGATAACATGTATATACTAACTAACTACTCACCCCTCCCTTGGCCCCCTCTCCCGTCACCCGCTTCCCATTCTTTAAAACCATTTTTGCTAACAGATGGCGTAGGCAAGTGTCCAAGTGTCCTCATATGCTACTCGTGATTTCGTAATCATATATTTTGGAACTATATATCACCATTCCTTAAGTTTTGAATGTAATTACTATATCTAGATTCATGGGAGATCATTATTCAACTAACTTGATTATTCTATAGAAGTTATGGAAGTAGAAAGAGGCTATATTTAATTTGTGTTCAATTGCAATCGCCCACAAAAGAACTAGCCAATATAGTTTTTCATTCTACGTCACGGAAAGTTACCAAATACTAAATGTTAGAACCTATAGATATATCTAATTAAGAGTTTATTACCCTTTTCGATAATAAGATACCGTACTCAGTATGTTATCTAGTGAGCTAAACTTCCAACTAATGACTTTGGCAAAGTAAAAGACGTATGGTTTAAGATATTTTGTGATGGGGGCATCGAGTGTTAATTACGAAGTGGCAACTATGGCGCGGGTTGAGAGAGAGAGAGAGAGAGAGAGAGAGGAGGGGGGGGCAGAGAGAGAGAGAGAGTTAAAAGAGGCCCATTTCGTATATTTATTTATCGTACAACAGCCTGCCATTCCATTAGGTTGCTTTTAATAACTAACTTGCTATCATTATACATACAATAGGCTACAGTAATTTAGACTAGGGTAGGAGATCGCGGAGGGTATACTTATTGATAACAAAAATGCATATAGCCTAATCGGCTTTGGTACTTGGTGACTCAACTAGGCTGAATATTAACGTGCTTTAATTTTAGCTACCAGCACTTTTTTGTTCTATTCTGTTGATAATAATAATTGTATTAATATAGTGTACTGTGTTACTGTATGAATAAAGTGCAAGGGTAATAATTTCTTGAGGCTTTATACATATAGGAATCGGTTACTTGTCTATTTTAATCATGTGTTGCAGTAGTAATGTTAGTGTATCTCTAAATATACTGTCAGTTAATTTACCTATAGGAGCGATCCACATCCCACACACACACACACACACACATACATAGACATACAGATACACAGGCATACATACACACACACATACATAGGCAAACAGTAACGGTGAAACAGTATTATCAGCCTTTCTTGTATTCAACTGCTGAGCTCTGGAACTCACCCAGAATCAGTTTTTCCCTCTTCCTATGACTTAAATTGTTTCAAACTCCGTGTGTCCAGGCATTTTGGCTCGAACGTCCCTTGATTTTGTCTCTGTCACTCTTTCAACTCTGGGGGAGGCACTCGGTACAGGCAGTTCTGCCTTTTGTCTCCCTCACTCACATAAGAAAAACAGACACACAGGCATACACACACACATTCAGCTACATACATAGGCATACATACAGAGAGAGAGAGAGAGAGACATATACGTACACAGTGGCGCCAAGATGTCTGCATTGACACTTTCCCACAAAGCTCTGCTTACTTTGATAAAAAATCGTTTATATAGCCAGAATAAAATGAAAAAATAAGTCAAAACCGATATCGGGGTAAGCCAATTGGTTATAGCTAAGTAGTTGATACCATTGGGCGGTAGGTGTGTACTATTAAATATGCTAACTCTTTATATATTTAATATTGATGTCCTCTAACATTGTCTCTATAATTCATTAGCTGGTGTACATCCTGCCACCCAAGGGCAGCCCTCTGTGGGTCCCCAAGCACCATCCATATCTCTCATCTTACGTGGTTGAAATTCCTATATATTTATTGGGTCCATAACATATTATTATATAACTAGGCTATAACTTGATCCTATCAACCAACCCTCAACTCCCCTGTACAACCTTGCATGTTATTCCGCCCGAGAGCAACCCTCTCTGGAAACAGTAACCCCCTAAGCTGAGCGAGTTCCCGAGTGTACGTACGTATGTGTGTGTGTTCTTGGGCATGACGTCACTGAGGGGGCGGGGCTAAAGTGCTGCGGAGATGTTAAAAAACTCGTGGTAATATTAATCACTATATCGTGACTTTATTAACGCCTGCCAGATATATAATAACTAATTTAGATACATACAGGGAAGTATTGAACAACTCTTTACTATATATACATGTAAAATGGTGTTTAAAAGACGATATGTTGAGTTAGTTGGTACGAGGAAGTATGTCTTCGGCTTTTTGACTGGCTACAGCTGGCGATTTTTACCAGGAATTAAATTTAACATTAAATATAAATACTCGCTTTCTTCTATATCTGACAGCATAGACGAATATTGTAAAGCATCCTTACAAACTTGTCTACATCAATAAACCCACAAAATACAATTTAAGTACATATGCAGAAAAAGAACTACCAATATTGCGACTTTTACGTCTTACAGGGGGCAGTTGCCAAGATCTAATTGGTGTAATAAATAGGAATCCAAACATATATAACATAATGCATATGTTTGTGTATCCTAGTCTAGTCTAACTTACTTTAAACTATACCTTGTTTAATTTAATATAGATAGTTATCGATAATATAGCCCTTATTAGGAGAAATGTTAGATAATGGGTTGCATAATATGGTAACTCACCCCTCCCTTGCTACCTACCTACCCCCATATCCAAACATTTTTGTTAATAGATGGCGCGAGAGTTCACTTTTCTTTATTTAACCCCTTCTGTACCGGTGACGTATTTTGTATTTGGTTTCAGCTACATGTATACGATTATATGAACAGCCTAAGCAGGATATATAGTAGCTAAAAGGATTAATTGAGATAGTCTGTAGCCTTTTCATGGGTAGACTGTCTACCCATGAAAAGGCTACAGACTATCTCAATTATGTCTACCGTAGACATCCTTCCCAAGCTTAATAATATCGTCTAATAGGTGCCAGAATATAATGAAAAGGACGTCACCGGTACTGAAAGGGTTAAACTAATGCTAGGGTTTTCGTGATTTCGCTGGCATTAAATTTAGAGCTGAATCAGAATAATACTCAATTTCTGAAGCAAATTACTATGTCTGCAATAACGGGAGATCTTTATGCAACTAAATGTATTATTATTTATAAGTTTAGACAAGATAAAGGCCTATAAATTATTCGTGTTCATTTGCATTCGCCCTCTAAAGAACTTACCAATATCCGCATTCATATTACGTCACGAAAAGTTGCCAAATACTAAATTGTAGGCTATTACCCATAGATATATCCAAGTGCTTAATCTAGGCTACTCACGAATGCATTACACTAACATATTCCTAAACAAACTGCTTAGGTTAGGATATAGTTTTCTAAACTGGAAACTACTTGATTCAGAAATAAAAAGTATGAATAATTTATAAGAATAATTCAGACAAGATTAAATACAATATTGTAGCCTATATAATATATATATATATATATATATATATATATATATATATATATTCTCTTTTAAACAGACGAGGTTAAAGGCAACAGCAGTTTCAGCATTCAGTATTTTATTGTTACAGCTTTCAATAGTTCTAACAATTTTCCTCTGGGGTTCAGAGATGAGGTACAACAGGTTAGCAAAATTCATGGTGGATCCAACGTTTCACAAGTAAACATCTTGCATCTTCAGGGAATGGGCAGGTAATGATTAGAGAAAATCAGAAAATCAGAATAATAGTGGAGAAAAATTAGAGTTGTCAGTGGACAGTGAAGAATAAGGTCGAAAAAAAGAAACTAGTAGGAGTGTAACAGATAGTGGGCTATCCACTTTGCTAATTTTTTAGTATATTATATTTATTCAAATTGTTTCGCAACCTCCTTCGAGCAACAACACGCCACTAGCTTTAATTACCTTTAAATTATGATTCAGGCAAGGACTACACATTCACTTTGCTATTCTAGGTTCCTTCCGGTTATGCTGATTCACCTGTCTGGGGTCCACCGTAGTGGGCCCCAGGCAAGAGTATCAGCAATCCCGATCAGCGGCACTGTATTTCACATATGAACAATGGTTTCGATACTGGCTCTCTGTTGGTAATGTCATGGGAATACAGGCGGAGGTACTGGGTGCTCGACCATACTCCTTACCTGCAGAGCCCCTGGGTGAGTCATAAGTCGGTGTTGCTATATCCATGGGTTATGCAATCAGTCCATCTTGTAAGTAAGTTAGGTGCATCGCCATCCGTGCTTCCTCCCGACCCGAGCGTCCTAACGCTCAACCCCAGCATCAACAACCAAACACAAGACCTTCAAATTCTTCCTTTAGGCAAGCGCTACAGGCATACTGCCCTCCTTCCTCTCGCCCTGTGCCCCCCTCCCTCACCTTTCCGCGCCCAGCACACAACTGACAACACCAACCAATCACAGCCACCCACAGCCAACAACCAACCACCGATAAGATTTAGTGCCCGTCTCGCTCGACTGCCTTCCACCAATGAACAGCCACCCCACACCCAGTAGCTCCGCCCACCTACCTATTCTTGATCCTCGAATTTTGTATAAATATGTTGCTTTGTCCTTACTCTAATCATTACCTGCCCTTTCCCTGAAGATGCAAGATGTTTACTTGTGAAATGTTGGATCCACCATGAATTTTACTAACCTGTTGTACCTCATCTCTGAACCCCAGAGGAAAATTGTTAGAACTATTGAAAGCTGTAACAATAAAATACTGAATGCTGAAACTGCTGTTGCCTTTAACCTCGTCTGTTTAAAAGAGAATCTATTACCTGGCTATACTAACATATATATATATATATATATATATATATATATATATATATATAAACTCATAACAACATTTCTTGGTAAGCCAATTAATATGAAATAGCTAAGTAGTAGATACCATTGGGCGGTTGGTTTATAATATTAAATATGCTAACTCTTCATATATTTAATATTGATGTCCTCTAACATTGTCTCTATAATTCATTAGCTGGTGTACATCCTGCCACCCAAGGGCAGCCCTCTGTGGGTCCCCAAGCACCATCCATATCTCTCATCTTACGTGGTTGAAATTCTGATTTATTTGTTCATTGTAATTTAATTGGTTTCATACAACATTATTATAGTCCTATACCTTGATCATTTCCACCAACCCCTTAACTCCCCTTCCATACCGGCGATATATTTTTAATTTGATTTCAGCCACATTTAGACAATATTATGAAGCGTAGGAAGGATTATGAGGTAGCTAAAATTATTAATTCAGATAGTTTTTAGACTCTTAATTGGTAGACGTCCTTCCTAAGCTGAATAACATTGTCTAAATGTAGCTGAAATAAAATACAAAATACAACCTCGCATGTTATTCCGCCCGAGAGCAGCCCTCTCTGGAAACAGCAACCGGCCCATAAGCTCAGCGAGTTCCCGAGTGTGCGTATACGTATGTGTAATAATAATAATAATAATAATCGGTTTATTTCAAGCCGGCAGCCAATGGGGCTGAAAATACACAGACTTAACCTAGATCTTATCCTAATGGATCAACAGACTGATCCTGGCAGCTAACGAGAGCGCCTACATACTCCCAAGGGAGTAGGACGTGGGCAGGAGACTTTGTGGGTCCCCCGAGACGATCCGCCCAGATCTTGCCTTCACGGCCAGGGAAAGTTTTTGAGCGAACTTCCCTTGCCGGCGCCTGGGATTGAACCCCCGACACCAGAGCTAGCGCTCCCAATACAGAGTACTAAGCGCGCTCGGCCACCGTGACCGTGTGTGTGTGTGTGTTGGTTTGTATGTGCGTATGTGTGTGCGAGTTCTTGGGCATGACGTCACTGAGGGGGCGGGGCTAATGTGCCACGGGGATGTTAAAAAAACTCGTGGTAATATTTATCACTATCTCGGGACTTAAGTAATGCCTGCCAACAATTTAATACCTCACTTAGATACATACAGGTAAGTACTGGACAACTCTTTGCTTCATACATTATCTAAAACGTTGTTTTAAAAGATTATATTTTGAGTCAGTTGGTACGAGAAAGAATGGCATCGGCTTTTTGACTGGCTACAGCTGGTGTTTTTTGCTGGGAATTTATTTTAGCATTAAATAGAAACTGGCGCTTTCTGCAAAATTTAAAGGCATGGACGAATATTGTAGAACATGCCTAATAAGCCTGTATATATATATTAACCGACAGAATAAGGCTTAATCAATAATGCAGAAAGAAAACTACCAATATTGCAACTAAGGGAGCGGGAGGGGAGGGGAGAGAAGTTTCTGGTTCAGTGTTTACGGGATTTCGTAAGAGGGCGGGCGTCGGTGTTGGTCTGCGAAGGGGATAAACGTGGTGCATTCCTCTGGATGCTGTTATTTCTCTACCATATCGTAACAAGGTTAGTGAAGCATGATCTATGGTATATACTTGCCTGCAATGTTTGGTATTTTAGCCATTATAAGGCTAATAATTCTATGCAAGGTATCGGGTATTTTAGGACAGCGTTGAAGTGGGGGTATTTATCAACAAAATCCTAAATACATGTAGCCTAGCCTATACGCGGCATCCGAATTTGGTAATATATAAGGGTACGATTTTACTTTAGGGGCACGCATTTGACAGGTACCACCAAGGATTTAATACAGAATTGTTTTCGGTTTCCACGCATCCCACACAAACAACGGTGACACTAATATTAATATAGACGAAATACAATGATAACTGTGGAAAAGTTGCGTTCGCGGGAGTAACGTCGATCGTTTGTTGCCATATGCTAGTGCTCGAGGTTATAATAGGCTAGGCTACTTTCCCGAAATTCCCGCATCTAACTAATTTCCTAATATTGGCGGCTCAATTAAAATATAGGCCGCGAGATACACTGTATGTGTTGAAGGGGGGGCTTTGCCCCCCTTCACACTCCCTAGACTTATTGTCATCATCATATATATTGCCAGTAGGGGGCAAAAACAACCGCAAACGTAACTAACGTCGAGCGTCGTGTCCACAAACCGGCCATCTGAAGAGGTTGTAAACTCCCGATTTTCGGCCCAAACGCGCTTCTTTATTCTCGAAAACTACATAAAAACGTCATTACATCGTTTCTATTACTAGTATCAGACCAGTATAGGGTGTAGGTTGTTCAACCTAAATTAAATATCTTAGCCTAATAGGCTAAGCAAGGTCTATATACTTATAGGCCTACACTGTATATAGACCTTGAGGCTAAGTACGTGGTGGTATTGTACCTGTCAAATGTTTGCCCCTTTAGGACAATTCTACCTATATAAGCATAAGGACGCGTAAAAGCAGTGTAATTACTACTATTTACATTCCCTCTCCCACCAATTCAACAAAGTAGCCTATAGGGACCGCTCCCCCCCTCCCTCCCAACCCCCACTGGGATGCGCAGTAGATTGTAGATGCTAACCCTCTTCTTCTATCGAACCCGCCCGCAGACCGTGTAGATCCACAGGGCTGACCTTTAAATCGGTACTGGCTCAGAAGCGTTAGTAGGAGGGAAAGTTTAGAGTAGGATAGTTTAAGGGACAGTTTTTTGTTTTGTTATAAACCCACCCCTCACTTCCTCCCCCCTCCCCCTCACCTCCTCCCCCCTCCCCCTCACCTCCGCCCGCCCCCCTACCCATTTCTCTTCCTCCACATTTTCTCCAACATCCTCTTCACCATCTCCATGTCTTGTGTTTCCATCTCCTGTGTTAACCCCAATAGCGCCCCTACCCCTCTATCTTCCCTCTGCTTAATCTCCTCCCACCCCGTCTCCCCAACTCTATTCCTCATGTACCCCTCCAACTCGTCTCTCTCCTCATTATATCTTGTACATTCCGTTACTATGTGCTCTACATCCTCCACTATTGGGTCTCCTCCCATTTCACATTGATTGCAGTGCTGTCCCACTCCATTCCATCTCCTTGTTCTCTCATTCGTCTCTAGCGATCCTGTCCTTGCTTTAAATAGTAGTTTCGATCCCCATCCTCCATCATAGAATAGTTCTCTAGCTGGTTTTTCCTTCCCTCTGTAATATGCCAGCGTGGCTTTATTTTCTACCCCCTCCCTCCACTTTCTTCTCCCCTCCTCCTTTATCCCTTTCTCTATCTCACTGACACATCCCCTCCCATTTTCTAGTATGACCCACTCCTCTCTCCCATTTCGTTTTCTAAATTCCCCTCCCACACGGTCCTGTTTTATATTTATCCTCCCCAATCTTCTTTTGCACTCTCTGTTCCATTTACTTTGCTCGCTCGCCCATCTGTATACCTTCCCCGGCCAACTATCTTCCTCCATCCCCTCTAGCCTCACTTTGTACTTCCCTTTCGCTTTCCCAATCCTTTCCTCAAACGTACTCCACCCCATCTCCCCTCGGATTGCTTCTTGTGCTACGTATTTATTTGCCCCCAATCCTGTCCTCCCGATTTTATTTTGTACCGTTTCTAATTTCTTCGTTTCCGCCTCTGTTGTTTCTACCGCCTCTAAGCCGTACATTATTGCAGGTACTCCTAATCCTTTCCACAGCCCTAGCACTATTTCGTAGCTATTCGCTCTTAGCCTTGTCGCGCTCCATAGTCTCCCATTCCATTGTTGCATTTGTCCAACCTTTTCACTTTTCGCCTTCTCAAACCCTTTCTCCGTAATTGTTACCCCCAGATATTTATACTCCCTTGTCTTCTTCATTCTGTTTCCTTCCAATGTCCAATCCTCGTCCTCTTGAAGCTCTCCATTCATTGTCATCACCTGGCTCTTTTCTTTACTAAATCTTACTTCAAGTTCCTCCCCGAATCTCGTTGCTTCCTCTAGTAGTCTCTGCAACCCTCCTCCCGTTTCTGCCATCAGAACTACGTCGTCAGCAAACAGAAGTACCCCCAGTCTTTCCTTGTTTATCTGTATCCCCTCCCCCACTCTTTTTATACTCTGTGTTATTTCTTCCATATATAACGCAAATAATAACGGCGATAATACGCACCCCTGCCTTACCCCACTCTTGCTTTCTACCCATCCCGTTTCTATACTTCCTAGCGCGTACTTCGCCTTTGTTCCTTGGTACATCGATGTTATGATGTTTATATACTTTTCTGGTATTCCACTCCTTGCCATTATTTTTCACAGGAGTTCCCTGTTTACTCTATCATAGGCTTTCTCTATATCCAGGAATGCACAGTAACCCATTTTTTTCTCTCTTTTAATTTTCCCTATCACTTCGCTTAGTATATAGATATTACCTGTCCCCCTCCTGTCTCTTCTGAACCCATTTTGCTCATCACTTATTATTCCGTTTCCCTCTATGGCTCTATTCATCCTTTCCTTCAATATCCCGCAGAAGAGTTTCCCTATTGTGTTTGTCACTGTCACTGGCCTGTAGCTTTTCATTTCCTTCTTACTCTTGTACCCTCCCTTGTGCAATAGTGTTACTCTCGCTTCATTCCATCTTTCTGGTACTCTCTCATTTCCCATTACCTCATTAAACATTTTCTTCAGCCTTCTTGCCATTTCTTCCCCCCCCCCCCCCCCCCCTCTATGTACATTTCATTTGGTATCCCATCCGGGCCGGTCGCCTTTCCCTTTTTTAGTGCTTTGATCCCTCTCCTTACTTCTATTGTGAGCTCCCTTTCCATATCCATCTTATCCTGTTCTGGTAGCCTTCTCTCTCTCATTTCCAAGTTCCATTCCCTCCCCTCCCCTTGTTCATTTACCCCCCCCCCCTATTTCCTCACAGTATCGCTTTATTTCAATCTTTATTTCTTCTTCTGTCTTTATTATTCTATCTCCCACTATTAGTTCCACGCTTTCTTCCTCTCTACCGGTCTCACCTCTTAACATCCTATACCACTCCTTTTGGCCCTCTTTCCCCTTGCTTCTGATCTTTTCTACTTCTTCTTTCTCGTGTTTTATCATTGCCTCTTGTATTAGTATTTTAACCTTCTTCCTTTTCTCCTCGTATGCCCTTACCGCTTGTCTTTCTTCTCGTTCCCTCTCTCCGCCTTCCCTCCTATTTCTCTCTATCATCCTTCTCCTTTCTCTGTTCGCATCCCTTCTTTCACTTCTTGCTTGTTTTATTTCCCTATTCCACCATGGTTTTTGTTTTCTTTTTCCTGTCCATCTTCTTATTCTTCCTATGCTCCTTTCTGCCGCTCTATTTATGTCCATCATCAACTCTTCGTCCATTTCTTCTATGCTCCCCTCTCTTCTTTCCCCTATTTCTTCCAGGTAACCTCTGTATTCTACCCATCTTTCACTTTTTAGATTCCATCTATTAATCTTCCATCTCGTGTTTCCTTTGCTTTTCCATTCCTTTGTGTAGTTTATCACCTTGAGTCTGTGGTCGCTTTGTATCCCTACTTCATTTTCTTCATCTATCCACATGTTTTGGATCTCTTCCCTTGCTCTTCCATTCGCTAGTATGAAGTCTATCGCTGATCTTTGGCCTTCTCCGTGTCTTACCCATGTCGCCTTCCCCTCTCTCATTGTTTGGTTCAGTATTTCCATGTCATTTTCTTCCGAAAATTGGATCAAGGTAACTACTATCTGTATTTTCAGCTGACGATAAATTGAAGACTTGCGAGTTTCGTTCTATAAGGAAGTTGGAGCTGTAGACAACGACATTTAACATAATTTAAAGCTAAAATACGGTCGTAGTACATTTATCAATACATAAAATCCAATTCAACATAGGCTACCATTTATCCATCAGAAACGTACAGTATTATTGCATTTCTGTTAAATATCGATGTTAACGGCTCCATCTTCCTTATAGCCTGAAACTCGCAAGTGGTTAATTGTAATATTATCGCCTTATTGACTCTGCTATTAATTAATCCCTTTAGTACCGGTGACGTCATGGTTGATTGTATTTGAGCTAGATTTAAACGATTAGGCCTATATGAAGCTTAGGAAGATACATCGTAGCGAAAATAATTAATTGAGATAGTCTGCAGTCTTTTAATAATGGGTAGACGTCCTTCCTAAGCTGAATAAAGTCGTCCAATAGTAGCCCAAGGCCCCAAATATTTAAAGGACGTCACAGGTAGGCCTACTAAAGAGGTTGAAGTTACTAATGAGTAGGCTATGCGATTTAGGCTACCGTACCAATTTTCCCTACCTAGCCTATAATGTACGGTCGCGCTAATAAATCATGTCCCAGCAGCTGTCATTACGTTTGGCTTGCTCTGTACTGTATTAATGTCTGTCAGATGTTGGATAGGGTGGGTAAGTGTAGGAAAATGTTTATATGTTTCACTCGATATGAAGAAATGAAGCTTAGATATTGCTGATACCAATTATTGATCAAAACATACTTGGTGCCGAGACATCACTTATTAGCGTGATTGTGCAGGGTATAAATTAGGCATAAAAAGATCGACGAGCTAACCGTTTGTGCCAGATTCAGAGTTATCTAGTTTTACACCTGGTCGAAGTCATCGATATATTATTTAGGCGTAGGCCTATAGCCAATATTAGTTATAGGCTATCATGTACTTCATTGGCATATAAGTCCACACCGTCGGCAATTTAAATATATAATCCCTAAATCGCTTACAAAAATACCCAAATCTCGCATCTCTCACCCGATCACCATTTTTGTTGCGTTGGACTAGGTCAGGGAAGGAAGTTGGAGAAGGAGATAAGAGCGAGAGTGAGGGAAGTAGGAAGATGGGAATGGAAAAGAAATATGGAAAATAGAACACAGGTAAGATATAGAAGCAATAGGAGACCGAAAAAAAAGTGTTACGACGCAGTTAGACCAGACTGTTGGTGGTGTATTGGTTTAGGTGCTTATGTTTTGGGTGAGGTGTCCCGAGTTGGAATCCCGGGAGAACCATATGGTTTCATTAGTTTATTCAAGTACATTGGGGTTTATAATTGATGATTAATGTTAAGAACGGGGTGTTACTTATTCAAGACTAGGGGGGGGGGGGGCATTGGAGACGAATAGAAGAACATGGAGGTGGAATGGGGGAGTGAAAGAGTGTCTGAAATGCTAGGTGGGAGGGGTGAGAGACGCTTGCCAGTGGTATGAGGAGAGAGATAGATTGGAAGAGCTTAACCCCTTCTGTGCCGGCACCGTCTTATTCATTATATTCTGGCAACTGTTAGCCGATTTTATTCAGTTTAGGAAGGATCTCTAGCCATCATAAGGCTTCGAACTATCTCAATCAACCCTTTGAACTACCACAGATCCTTCCTAACCTGCATAGGATCATCTAAGTATAGCTACACTAAAATATAACAGACGTCGCTGGTACAGTAAAGAGTTAAAAAGTTAGTAGGGGAAAGGAAATGGGGCAAGCAGAAAGAAGAGGAGGAAGAGGGTGGGATCAAGTTTTAACAGGGTGTCAAACCGGAGCAATTTTGTTTGAAGACTTGATGAATATGAAGGAATAGCAGAAAATCAACAACAAATACCATTGTTTTGGCCATTTTATCACATCCAGGAACATAATTTGAACTATGAACCATAATGTTAGCCTTACATATAATATACAATAATACAGATGGATAATAATGGACTCGGCTTTCGTTTGACACACAATAGTAGAAATGTCAGTTCACATTCATACCGCAAATGGTCACACCTATTTCCTGGTCGACTCTTCCCAAATAGTATAAATGTCCGTTCATTGACCAAGTACAGTTGCTCACACAAATTACTTTCCATTCAGTGACCTTATGTAGGCCTATAGAAGCAAACCTAGTATTTTTTACATGCCCGATACCGGTACAGGTAAAGTTTGCTATATAACCGTTAAAGCAGGCGTCACACCATGCCGATTTGAGACACGACTGACCACGACCTTGAGTCGTGGTCAGGAGTGCCGACCTTCGTCGGAGAGCTTAAGGATTTGGGGGGGTGAGTTTTGGACGGGACGCAGTATGGATGGCCACGCCGCCTGACGGCGACCTGACGGGGTAGAGCGGCGCCCATGCAGGACTGAAGGTGAGACCTAGGTCGCCGCTGGAGTGCCGATCTGTGGCGTAGCGAGTTATAATAATAATAATAATAATAGTTCTTAAAGCTAGCGCATGCTAAGCTAGCTAAGATAGCTCAATAAGGCCGATTAGGCGTATTTCCATTGGGGTCCTGTACTACTATCCCATCCCTTTGCTCATGAGGGATGGTAACGACTCAGTGCTTGTGAAAAATCTTTAATGCGCCGAGCGTGGGCGCGAACCCGGGCCTTCTGGGTGGAAGTCCGAGACGCTAGTCACTACACCAAGCGAGCCGCTAGTTGACAACGACCCACGAACGGCGGCGACAGGAGGTAGGGCGGCGTCAATATGCATTACTGTGCCGATGGACGTCGACCCCTTCAGTATGGACGCTGATTATTAACTGATTATTTCAGTTAATTCTGTTATTTTATTATTATTATTAATTTAATTATGTATTGAATGTTGTTATTTTTCATTTTTTCTGTAATTAATATACCTAATCTTATATTTTGATGGTTATTGATAATATATTTATTATTTAATTATTTAACCCGCTGAGTGCCAGGGACGTATATATACGTCGTAGGGTGTTGTCACGCCCAGTGCCAGGGACGTATATATGTACCGGTACCTTACCCTTTTGGCTACCCACCACAAAAATCCCAAATCCCTCCTCCCACCCACTCGCTGACTGTCGGTCCCGTCAGAAGGAAAAAAAAGGAAAATCTGTGGCGGCGAAACGACTGCACCAATCGGTTCCATATTTGTGTGACAAGTCCCTTACCCTTCTGCCTTCCCCCCACCACACCCCCAACCGCCTCCCATCACCCACTTCCAGCGTATCCGTACGAAGATAAGGAAAAAAAGGAAAATCCGTGGTGGCGAAACTACCTCACCAATCGGCTTCATATTTGTAACATGAGTCAATTACGCTTCTACCTTCCCCCCACCCACCATCCCCCAAACCACCCTCCTACCCATACATTCCGATACCATGAAAGTCTCTGTAGTCTATAGTGTCTTTTCAGCTACTTTCGGGACCCATCGGGGACCTGATTTCTGGCGAAAATGGACAAGGGGAATGTTTTTTTTTACCATTATCCTTCCTTTCTCTCCCAACTTGATGGATTTAGCCCCCCCCCCCCCCCAAAAAAAAATAAAAAAATCTGGCACTGGCAGAACCACACCGTCAAAATTGGCTGGCACTCAGCGGGTTAATTATGTCGTTTATTTATATATTGACCGTTAGGGCATCGTTGGGTCGCCGCAAGCCGCCGCTGATCCCCGCAGGTTGTTATGGTGACGCCGCCTGACCGCACACCTCATTTCTGGTGCCGTGTGACGCCGCACTGACGCCTACCTTTTCCCGTCAAGCGCCGTGACACGCCATCAGCCTCCCTTCCCCTTCAGGTCCCCATTTTTTGACCTCACTCCACGCCGACTTGATTTTGAAAGTTCGATATGTTGAACTTTTGAGGGGGTATGTGAAGACCCATCCCGACCTCTTTGTTATGTTGGCGACGGCCCATGATGCGCGGTGACGTAGACCAAGACTGTCCAGGACCCTTAGGTCGCGGACAGTCTTGGCCTCAAATCGGCTAGGTGTGACGGGTGCTTAAGGGGAGATGGGCCGTTTGTCTGGTCCCCCTTCTCCCTCGTGTTTAGCCCCATTAGTTTTTAGATTTTAAGACGTTTGGCGATTGTAAGAACTTTCGCCCCATTTCTTTGTCAATATTAAGACCTTTCGTGCTATTTAGGTGTCGAGTTATGTCCTGGCGAATGGCGAACGATAGTGAGCCTGTAATTTTGGAAGAACCGGCCTTCGGCCGGGACATTTTCTACCGAAAAATGTACAAATTAATCTAGCAGGGTGATTTAATGGATTTGTTTTTATTTTTTAGAGGTCTAGGGAGGAAAACAAAAAGACGTGAAATCATCGACTTCAATATAATCCCTTCCCCCATAATTGCTCTGCTCACTTACGAGTTTCATGCTATAAGGAAGTTGGAGCTGTACTCACTGTAGAGGTCGATAGGAATTAGAATTGCCAGCGTGAATATTGGTCGTCCAAATAAGTCATGTCGCGGCACCATTAATAATTGGTATCAACGCTATCTAAGCATTAATTCATTGTTTCGAGTGAGATATGCAGACGTGATAGGCCTACACCCTATTCAACATCTGACAGACATTAATACAGCATGCAGCGAGCAAAACGTAATGACAGCGAAGACACGACTTATTTGGCCAACCGTACATTCATGAAGACATAAAACCAAATCCATCATACTTTCTTTCCATCAGAAACATGTACCGGTATGTATGTATGTATGTATGTATATATTTATGTATGTATGTATGTATGTATATATTTATGTATGTATGTATGTATTAATGTTTATATGACGTCAGGTCAAATGAAAATCGAGTCCATTCTTTTTTAGTCTTTATTATTGTATGTTTGTTTCTATGTGAGTGAGGGAGGCAAAAGGCAGAACTGCCTGTAGCGAGTGCCTCCCCTAGAGTTGAAAGAGTGACAGGGCCAAAATCAAGGGATGTTCGAGCCAAAATGCCTGGACACACGGAGTTTGAGGCAATTTAAGTCATAGGAAGAGGGAAAGACTGATTCTGGGAGAGAGTTCCAGAGCTCAGCTGTTGAATAGAAGAAAGTCTGAGAGTAACGTTTCACCCTTGGGTTGGAGAGTTGCACAGAGTAGAGGTGGGATTGTGTTGCAAGATGGGTACTACGTAGAGGAGGGAAAGCTCTGAGGAACATTGTTTATTATAGTAGCGAGAAAGATGCAACATTGCGGCAGAAAGAGAGAGAGAGAGAGAGATTGCAGATAGTTGGTGAGTGGACGGGAGTTATTGATAATAATAATAATAATAATAATAATAATAATAATAATAATAATAATATTTATTCAGTTAGCAATTTACAGAGTTGGTACCACATAGTTTGTTACAAATATGACATGTACCAGCTTTGCATAATTCCAACTAAGGATAGCCCAATAAGGCCGTTATTGTGCTAAATTCTTGTTACGATCCTACAATGCTGAACCCAAGAGATTAAAATTCAAGCAAGGGCAACTAGCATGCTGTTGCGTTTCAGAAGGCCAAAAGGGTAAATGTCTCAGATAATCACAAATTAATGAAGAAGGATGATATTAAACACTTCTAATTTTCGTATTAATTATAATTACTAATAACTAGGGAAACGAACAGGTTGATAAGCAAGATGATTCAGTTAATCATGGCAAAGAATGGTAATGGGCTAAGCGCCGAGTGAAGGCCTCGAGTAAATGCACTCGTTACAAGGAATGAACACTACACAAAAAGAACATTTGAAGAACAGTTAATCAACACCTAGCACACTGAACAGCAAACTGAATCACACTCAATCACAGACCAATATATGATACCATGTAGTATCACCAGTTAACACGCTAGGAGAACGTGTGCACTCTAGAACACTAATCCGTGTTCGTTACACACCACACAACACCATATGAAACTCAGAGCTCCTCACAACACTAGGGCTCGTTACACATACACCATAATACACCAATGCTGTCTCATCTCCCCTTCAAAGGACAAAACAGTGCACTACCTACTTGTCTTAACGCACAAACCAGCAGACAACACGTCACGCATGTCCAGGGGTGTACCCAGACCAGCGTGAACAGGAGCACTTCTCCCACCTCTGCCTCGTCGGGCTCTCCGCGCTTCTCCCACCTCTGTCTCGTCGGGCTCTCCAACAGCTACTTTCCGTATTTCCATTGGGGTCCTTGTGGGATTAGGTTAGCTGGGGAAAAGGGGAGGATAAAAGAAATAGATACTTTAGATAAAGTATTTCTAGGAGGTTATTTTAAGATACCTTACATCCTATGGTAAATATCAGTAATCCGTAATCAGTAATCATTTCAGTTTGGTTTGCCTATCTCTTATGTCGTATTTAGTAGTAGACATAAGCTTGGTGCTCCCTTCTCGCAGCTGTCCGGTTCAGGTGTTCCTTCAGTCTGAAGGAATACAGTGTTCTCTTTTCACGGACTGACTGGGGTAGGTCGTTCCAGTCTTTGATGGCAGTGAAGAAGAATGTTTGCTTACCCTGTCCTTGGATTCTCGGGACCTTAAAATTAAACATCCTGTTTCTTGTGTTATGTCCACTCCTCTCATTTGCTTTAACAAAATCACTCTTTAGATACTCTGGAGCTCTGTCATAGAAAATTTTGAAGGTATTAGTGAGCCTGATTTGTTTGGCCCTGTCGGAGACATTGAGCATACCTAGTGACTGAAGTTGTTCCTGGCCAACATGTGATCTGGGTCCTAGGTTCAGCATGAACCTAACCATTTTATTTTGAGTGACCTGAAGTTTGTGCTGTGCTGATTTAGATGATGCAGAGTACCAGGATGACACAGAATAGTCAACATGACATTGAACAAGCGCTTGGCAGAGGGTCTTTTTGGTCGCCGCGGGCAAGCATCCCACCTGTCTATACAGGTATTTTATACGTGCTCTACACTTACTCAGGATAGATTCCAAAATTGTTTCACCTGACAAACTCGCGTCCAGTTTTAGTCAGAGACATTTAACTTGTGACACTGTTGTTATAGGAATATCATTACAGTTGACCGAGAAGCCCACAATGTCTTTCAGTTTGCGTTTTTAAGATGGCTTCCGTCTTGCCCAGGTGAAGAGATAGTCTATTGTCCACTAGCCATTCACTACATGATTCTAGTTCTTTGGAAAGTGAAGCGGCAATACTTATTGGGTCTTTTCCTGAAACCAGAAAGAAGCACGCTGTCGTCTGCATACAGTAATAATTTACATGAGACGCTCAGTTCCATGTTGTTCACATGTCGTTCCATGTCCAAGCATATAGGCTACTGTATATACTGTATATCACAAAAACCTATGGCCGTGTATCCTAGCATAGTCTAACTTAATTCAAACTACACCTAGGTTAATTCAATATAGCTAGTTATCGATAATAAAGTCCTTATTAAGAGAAATATTAGGTAATGTTAATTTATGACATGGCAACTCACCAGATTCAATGCAGTCTTGCCAATTTAGCTAAGTTTCCGTTAATTTTAGCAGTATTAATTTCAATCTAGCAGCAAATAATTACATCTAACTACATCATTCCCAGTCTCAGGAAGACTAGGTTGCTGTCTTTGGAGATGAGAAGACTGAGAAGCGACCTAATCGAAGTCCATAAGATAATGCATGGATTGGAGGGACTGAGTTTGGAGGACTTCTTCTGTTCTGCATACTGAACAGAGGACGTACCAAGGGGCATCACTTCAAGATATTTAAGCAGAGATTCAGACTCAATATCAGGAAGTACTTCTTCTCTCAAAGAGTGGCGGATGAGTGGAACAACTTGCCGGAGGAGGCAGTTTGGGCTACAACAACGAATGGTTTTAAGGAAAAAAATTGAAAATTGTTCAGGCATATGGGGGGCCAATACAAGAACCAGCGAAGGCTTCCTGCCCGTCCTAAACCGTCCCCAGGCGGGGATGGTAAGTCTATATTCTAGATATTTCAGATAATTAAGAGCCATATTCTAGAGATTGAGGCATTATTCTAATGAGTTTCAGCATTTATTTATTAATTTAGCGATCTTCTAGGGACATTTGAGAGGGTAGTATTTAAGTTTGTAAGTTGTAACCCTGATTACGATTTCAGTGTTTACGTGAGTAACGTGACTGTCGTGGAGTGAGGGTGTGGATCGGTGTTGTCCGTGAAGGGGATGGCTGTAAACATCGTATTTCTTCACATATTCCTCTACCATATCCAACAGAGGTTAGTTAACCCGGGAACTGCCGGGAGACTCTTAAGAGTTCCCCCGGCGGACTGCGGGGAGACTCTTAACCCGTCCAGCCCCAGCGACGCGTCTGACGCGTCGGCGATGTATGTAACGCACAGCCCCAGAGACGCGCCTGACGCGTCACCCTAATTGCGCCGACCGTAACCTCAGGTATAGCCACTCAAGAGGGCTCAGATTTGTATGGGAACTGTGTACGTATCCCACGCAACCGTGCCGATGGTTGAAAACTCTCAAAGTCCACGTGCGTGCGCGCGAGCGCGCAATAACCTGGTTTTTTGGGATAATTGCCTTCAATTTTTTACTCTTGTAAAATCCGTTTTCGGGGGCTCTGTAAGACCATTTTTTAAGCTTTTTGAGCGGTTTTTCGTGGTTTTTCCTTCATTCCTAACCCATTCGCTATTGTTTCTGGAATAAAACCATTTTTTGAAAACCGGCCGGGTTCTGGTGCGCAAACATTACAAAACTAGCCGGGGCTCCACGGGTTAAGAGTGAGTGAAAAAAAAAATCAACTTTTGACATCGAAAAAAAAAAATAAAAAAAAATATATTATTTTTTTTATTTTTTTTTGGCCCCTGGGCCATGCAAAATCTCAGTCCTCTACCCCCCCCTCCTTCCCCACTTTCCTCCTCTCCTTCAGTTATCACCTATTTTCCCTGTTATTCCCTTATTCTGAGGTATATTTTCGTGCTAACATTAGAAATCCGGTTGGAGGGTGTGGTCATCACTGATAGCAAGCGAATGCAAGAGAGAGAGAGAGAGTATCGATCGACTGTGTCTCAGTGGCCTTGGGGGAAATTGGCGGGAAAGCAGCTTGCCTCACCCATACATTATACAACTCGCGGGCTATATCTCCGATTTTGACCATCCAAACGCTGTTTTCACTCGTTTTATTGTTGTTTCAGGTTAATACCTTTATAATCAACCCATAATAGGCGCATATGGATAAGTATTAATGCTATTAATGGTACAATGAATATTTTAGTGACGGAAACACCTCAAATACATGCGCACAGGGAGAGGTATCTAATTACCCCCATGCGCACTTCAGAGGTTAAGGAGCTGAGGTGTATAATTTCCTACAGTATATGGAATTTTAGCCATTTATAAGGATATTAGGATACATTTTAAGCTAGGTACCGGGTCTGAATTAGCTAGGCTACGTATCATTACTCATTAGTATTTTCAATTGTATTCTAGCTAGGCTATATTTAGACGATTTTGTGCAGTTTAAGAAGGATCTGTAGTAGGGTTACAAGGGAGATAGTTCGGAGCCTGTTACTTGCCTGAAGCCGTTTTTAAACTGAATAAATCGTCTAGGCTATTCTTGGTCTTGTTCTTGTTTGTTGATTATAGGGCTGTGTGGGCAGGCCCAATTAACTCTGCCGGAGACCATCACAGGCAGCCGAGACGACCCGAACGCCGCAGGAAGACTTTGGTGTGCTGGAGCACCTGGACACGGAGGGCCGGGCCAGTCCACTGCGCCCCAACAGGATGGGGAGGGTAAAGGTGGAGACCCCCAGGGAGCGGAGGCTGCAGCGGAGGAGGGTCCTATGGGAATAGAAGCGAGGGCAGTGAAGCAGGAAGTGCTCTACCGTTTCATCCACCGTCCGGCACCACGGGCAGAAAGGGTCAGGCACCAGTCGCAGACGGAGTCTAGGCTATTCTATAGGCTAGCTAAATTATAATTTAAAAGACGTCGCCGGTACGCATATAGCCCAACTGTATTATGGTTCGGCACCACTGGTGAGAACGGTTCCGCGCGGCCTATTTAATGGCTAACTCAGCTAAACTCGCGCATATTTTACTGTACCATATGGCGCGGCAAAGAGAAGACAGAATGAGACCACAGTTTTAAATCCAAACCTAACCTAACCTAACCTAACATATATATATATATATATATATATATATATATATATACAGTATATAATTCTATATATATATATATATATATATATATATATATATATATATATATATAACGATATGTATACTATTGTATATATATTATTTTTAACTAATAAAATATATAAGATTTAAAACTGTGGTCTCATTCTGTCTTCTCTTTGCCGCGCCATACGGTACGGTAAAATATGCGCGAGTTTAGCTGTGTTAGCCATTAAATAGGCCGCGCGGAACCGTTCTCACCAGTGGTGCCGAACCATAATACAGTTGGGCTATATGCTACCGGTACGCATATTTCCGAAGTCGAGACTAGTATATACCATAGGGGAAATTAGGACCAATCAGAGGCCGCAGTGGCAGTGACGTCACCCACAAGGGGAGGAGCCAGTCTGTCTGTCTCTCTCTCTCTCTCTCTCTCTGGGTGAGGAGCCTGCCTGCCTCTCGTTTGTTTATCTCTCTCTGGTAAATAGAAGAAGTAAGTCACCTAGTATAACAAATTATCAATATTTATTCGCATAGTATCTGTCTAGATTAAATAAGCATCCAGAGTACAATATGTTATTCCCATTAATTATGGTTTTACTTGAAAAGCAATGAGTAAACAATGAAAATGTTGCGATTCTGGCATCTTTCGTCCCAAGATTTGAGGAGGAGGGTGTTGCCAGTTCTCCTTAGACAGTTAAATTGTTTCAAATAGTTCCTGTTTTATTTATCATTATTATTTAAATTTACATTCATGCACAACGTAAATAAACTATAAATGGTCACTTTTCACTCTCTCTCTCCGCATATGTAATGATCTCATTCCATAATATTATGTATGTAGGCCTACAGATGTATGTCTGTATGTATGGATGTATGTATGCATGCATGTATGTATACACTCAGGCACATACCCCATAGCTGGGGGTGGCTGAATCGAGACATAGACTAAGGGAATAAGTAAAGATCAATGATAGGAGAGAAAGTGATAGATTGATATGAAGGGAATAACAAAATTCACAATTATATCTCATCGTACATCTGGAATCACAGTCCAACCTTACAGGTGAGTGTAACCTTTATGCCAAATGTCTCACTGCATATCGTATGGTTTCTTTATGTTCAGCGCCTTTCACGATAAAAATCGTTAATATTAGAGAACAGGCTGATTGAACTCATTGTTTTTTTGCTTAAAATCATTATTTGTTGTGTTCCCAGTGTCTTGATCAGGATTATTTGTAACATTGTGCTTTATTTAAAAATGACATATTATATTGGCTTAAAGTCCCGAGGGCGGTACCGCCCTGGATATAATGGGGTTAAGAGGTGTTCAAGTAGCCCTAACCACTACTGTACTTATATAAATATTCATTAACCCGTCCAGCCCCGGCTAGTTTTGTAATGTTTGTTCACCAGAACCCGGCTATACTGCTGTTTGCGGATGATACAGTTCTGATGAGTGATAATGAATGGGAGTTGCAGGGTCTGGTAAATGAGTTTGGAACAGTGTTCGAAAAACGGAATTTGAAGGTAAATACGGGGAAGAGCAAGGTTATGGTCTTCGAAAGGGGTGAAGTCACAGAGTGTGAGGTGAAGCTGAACGGTCAGGCTATGGAGATCGTCAACTCTTAAGTATCTGGGCAGTGTGTTGAGTAAAGATGGGACTATGGATGAAGAGGTGCGGGAGAGGGTACAACAGGGGAAGAGGGTTGTAGGAACGCTAAAAGCAGTAACAAGAAATAGGGTGGTCAGTATGGAAGTGAAGAAGTCCTTGCATGACAGTGTGGTAATCCCGACACTGACTTACGGAAGCAAAGCATGGACGTTGGTTGAGAGACTCAGACCAAGAGTGAGAGCAGTGGAAATGAATTACTTAAGGAGTGCGTGCGGAGTTACATGGAGGGATAGACAGACTAATGAGGCAGTAAGAAGGAGGTGTGGTGTGGAGGTAGATGTGCTGGAAAGTGTGAAAAGGAACAACTTGAGATGGTTCGGCCATATGGAACGTATGGAAAGCGAGAGAATGACTAAGAGGGTGTACGAGAGCGAGGTGGAGGGACGGAGGGGGAGAGGTAGACCGAATATGAGGTGGAAGGATGGAGTGAGGAACTACATGAACGAAGGCGGTGCTGGTTGGGGGGAGGGGCGTCGACTGACTGGGGACAGAGGTGCATGGGGGCGGTTCGTTCGTGGCCACCCCTTCGGGGATCACGGCGTCAGGCAATAGATAGATAGATAGATAGAACCCGGCTGGTTTTCAAAAAATTGTTTTATTCCAGAAACAATAGCGAATGGGTTAGGAATGAAGGAAAAACCACGAAAAACCGCTCAAAAAGCTTAACCCTTAATTAGCGGCGAGCAACATAAGTCGAGTTAAATTAAGCTGGACTATGTGGCGGCGCTCGACATAACTCGAGTGGCAATTTCAGCACGTAATGTGGCTGAGAGAGAGAGACAAGTGGTGGCAGGAGACTAGCGAGCGTATGACTGCTCCAGACCACCGTGGCGAACCTACTGACACAAATCTCAGCTCCCTCCTCCCTCTCTCACTCGCTACATACTCAATTATGTACCGAAAGTACCGAATTACCTGCTTTTTGCACTCGCGTTGCACGGTTATTGCAAGAAAACTATCCATCATACAAGGATCGTTATGGTGTCATTCGAAAGCTCTGTTTATGCCCTTTCAGGGATAGGTACTTGTTTTACGTTCTGGGTCTTATTTAGGCATGAAAATGATCACGTAAACAGCCCTATTTTGGCTAAAAACACCCCGCTGTGCGGTACACATAAATAAACCGCATAGGCCGCTCGTAAGGTGTTAAAGAATGGTCCTACAGAGCCCCCGAAAACGTATTTTACAAGAGTAAAAAATTGAAGGCAATTACCCCAAAAAACCAGGTTATTGCGCGCTCACGCGCACGCACGTGGACTTTGAGAGTTTTCAACCATCGGCACGGTTGCGTGGGATACGTACACAGTTCCCATACAAATCTGAGCCCTCTTGAGTGGCTACACCTGCGGTTACGGTCGGCGCAATTAGGGTGACGCGCCAGGCGCGTCTCTGGGGCTGTGCGTTACATACATCGCTGACGCGTCAGGCACGTCGCTGGGGCTGTACGGGTTAACATTGTCACATCATAGCATATCGACTACAATAAAAGTAATATTTAGCAAAATATAGAAATAGCTGTCATACATAAGAATAAAAGAAAATGGGAGTCTACAGAATGTCGATTGGCTCACACAAGGCAGATCCCCTTCACACCCAACCCTAATTATAAGGCCTAAGTAGCCTATAGGCCTAGGCCCAACTCACTAACACGTATCGCATAATTATATAGCCTACTAATTAGCCTTTGGCTCTACCTTATGCACTTAAACCATTAACTATTTCATAACATTTGATGCTTAATATATTTTGTACTATCTGATGTTAATGTGTTAATGACATTTAAAATAAAGTAATGTATAGGCTATGTATATACTGTATAATTATATAACCCTTTAGATATATGAGTGACTTAAGTTCCTTCTTGAAATTATCAGCACAGGTTAACTGCTTAAGTGTCACAGGAATCAATATAGTTCGCCAGTGAAATAATATTGTGCCTTCTAAAATTGTCAAGGAATTTTTGTCCATGGCTGTGCAATACGCGTAATACGATAGGCTACTCTTATTTACTCATAACCATAACATAGCACAATCATAATGTATCCTTAATGTAGTTAATATTTGAAATAACTTGTTATACTAGGTGACTTACTTCTTCTATTTACCAGAGAGAGAGAGAAACCAAAGAGAGGCAGGCAGGCTCCTCACCCAGAGAGAGAGAGAGAGAGAGAGAGAGAGTGACAGACAGACAGACAGACTGGCTCCTCCCCTTGTGGGTGACGTCACTGACACTGCGGCCTCTGATTGGTCCTAATTTCCCCTATGATAATTATATACTAGTCTCGACTTCGGAAATATGCCACCCGGCTCCATTGGTAGAATTATGGTAGATGGTAAGAGTGTGATCTACAAAGGAGTACAAAGGAAATCAAGCAACAACAGGTCTAGTGACCCTTCTAGGTTGCTTGTCCTCCAAAACACTGAGGATCAAGTGTCCAAACAGTGGTTTAGAGTGGGTAAGGGAACATTGGAAAGGGAACTACTGCCCTGCCACTAACGTGGCAGGACTAGGAAGTTAGTAGGGGACATATGGGTTAGTAACTGAGGGGAGGATAAAGTTATTCATTTACAAACACAGTCAGTCGCGGGTTTGATGCGAGATATTTGTCTAGGCGGAATTTAAATGAATCAACGGTGCTGCAGTCTATAACGTCTCGGGGAAGCCCATTCCACAAGTTGACAACTCGATTGAAGAAGAGAAATTCTTAGATTCGTGCGAGTTAAAAGATTTACCAATAATTTTGCAACCGTTTCCCCGCGTGTAATTAGATTGGTCGATAGTGAAGTACTTACTACAGTTCATATTGTCGATGCCTTTGATGATTTTGAACACTTGAATTAAGTCGCCTCTTAATCTGCGCTGGGTTAAAGGAAATAGATTTAATTCTCTAAGACGCTCTTCGTATGGTTTGTTCTTTAGGCTAGGTATCATTTTGGTAACTCTACGTTGAACTCGTTCTAGCTTGTTTATATCTTTTTGGTAATAAGGGCACCAGGATTGAACGCAGTATTCCAGAAGAGGGCGGACTAAGGAATTGTAAAGGGTTAGGATAACTTCTTTGGATTTATGCTCAAATGACCTGCCTATAAAGCCAATTATTTTGTTTGCCTTCTTAACAACTTCTGAACATTGTTGACTCGGTTTTAGGTTACTCGATATTGTTACTCCCAGATCAGTTTCTCTGTTTACATTCTTAAGCTGAGTGCCATTCATCGAATAGTTTGCTTTCTCATTTAGGTATCCGACATGTAGTACTTTACATTTATCCGCATTGAAACTCATTTGCCAAATTTGGGCCCAACATGACAATTTATCTAGATTGTGTTGCATATCGTCAACTTGTTCTTTTGAGAGTACGCTATTTGCAATTTTTGTATCGTCAGCAAATTTTGAGATTGTGCAGGTGAGACCCTCATCTATGTCGTTGATGTAAATTAGAAAGAGAATTGGTCCTAGTACCGATCCCTGGGGTACCCCGCTACTTACATTGGTCCATTTAGATGCCTTACCGTTTATGACTACCCTTTGCTTTCTGTTGCTGAGCCAATTTTCTATCCATTTCAACACACCGTCTTGTATTCCATGCGCTTTTAGTTTTAGCAGTAAACGTTTGTGGGGAACTTTGTCAAAGGCCTTTTGAAAATCAAGGTATAATATCTACAGCTTTACTCTCATCGTAGAGGTTGAGGATATCGTGGAAGAAGTCTAAGAGGTTTGTTAAACAGGAACGTTTTTTACGAAAGCCGTGTTGAGTATCTTTAAGTATGTTATTTTCCTCTAAGTGATTTACGAGTCTGTCTCGTATGACCGTTTCTAGCATTTTACATACAACTGAGGTTAAGCTAATTGGACGATAGTTACTGGGTAGGGATTTGCTGCCTTTTTTGAATATCGGTGTTACGTTGGCTAGCTTCCACTGATCAGGCATAGTTCCAGACTGCAAGGATTTATTGAATAGTAATGTCAGTGGTTTGGAGAGCTCATTCTTAGCTTCCTTTAGAACTCTAGGCGAGATTGTATCAGGTCCTGGCGTTTTATTTACCTTGAGTTTATCTAAACAGTTCAATACTTCTCTCTCTGTAACGGTGATATTGCTTAGAACATCTGAATTATCAATCTGAATCGGCGATGGTGTAGGGATATCACTGAGGTCTTCTGTTGTAAAAACTGATGCAAAGAAGGTATTGAGGGCATTACTCATTTGTACTTCGTCTTTGGTGTATTCTCCTTTTTCATCGACTAACGGTCCAACAGTTGAAGTAACTACTTTTTTCTTTCTGATATAACTATAGAATTCTTTCGGGTTTGTTTTACTTTGATTCGCAATATGTAACTCTAAGGTCTTTTTACTTTGCTTAATTAACTTTTTGGCTTTGCGTCGTAGCTCTACAAATTTCAGCCGTTCTTCGTCATTTTGTGAGGATTTTAATCTATCATTAGCAAATTTTTTAGCAAGCAGGCAGTTTGAAATATCTTTATTCCACCATTTGGGCTTATTATTATGGCCTGGACGCCGTATTTCGATGGTATGCAGTCTTGCACTGCTTTTAGGTAAGTGGTTTCGAATAACTTCCAAGATGTATTTATGTCGTTATTGTTAATTAAAAAGCTCCAGTCAGTTTCTTTAAACATAGCTCTAAGTTTATGGAAGTTTGCTTTCTTGAAATTAGGGACTTTTTCGATGCTACTATTTGGTTCGTTACTAGTAAACTTTAAAGTGAAAGTTATCGTACGATGGTCGCTGTTACTGAATTCATCACCAACATTCAAATTCTCTATCAATTCTTCTTTTGTTGCAAGTACAATGTCAAGAACGTTATTACCACGGGTCGGCATTCGAACAAATTGATAAAGCGAACTCTCTTGCAAGTTCGTATACAAGTCATGTCCGGAGTGTGAAGTAAGAGTATCGCCCCACTTGGTCACAGGTAAATTAAAGTCGCCAAAAATTACGGTATCTTGTGAGTTACTTACATCTGCAATTTGTTCGTAAATTTCTCGGTCAGTTTGCACTGATTGAGCTGGAGGTCTGTATATTAACGCAAGTATTATTTTTGTACCTTTATTATTCTTTATTAGCACAAAAGATGTGTCGACGTTCACAATTTGAGGTTTTGACACGAGGGTCGGGTTAAGACTTTCTTTGATATAAAATAAAACGCCACCTCCATTTTTATTTATTCGGCTGTTCTCAAACATTACATAACCGGGAAGTGAATACTCTGCTAAAAAGTCTCTATCTTGTGTATTGAGCCAAGATTCTGTTATGCCAATCACATCATAATTTTCTGTAAACACTAGTTCCTCTAAATCTGAAAATTTATTGCGTATGCTACGAGCGTTTGCATAGAAAACATTCAAAGTTTTGGATTTGGGATTCAAGGAACGGTCTTTATTCAAATTATTGGTTCTGGTCGGATCTACATTTACATTCATGGCTGTCCTCGGTCCTCGGTCATTATCCCTGACGGTTTTGAATTTGGGTCGTGTTGGTGGAGCTTTATCCAAATTCGCGGTTCTTGACGGATTAGTATTTAATTCCTTTGTAGATTGCCGTCCTCGCTGTCGTCGGTCCTCCTTCCTGGTTGTCCTGTGCTGAGTCGATTTCTTCTCCGAAAATCCTTCACCGCATCGTTGAGAAGACGCCCAAAACGCGCTGCTCCCACCTGGTTCAGATGAACTCCATCGTCCGAAAACAAATAGTCATCGTAGTAGAAATTGTCCCAGGTGTCGACGAATCCCACGTTCTCCTTCCTGCAGAGGTTTGCTAGACAACGATTTGTGCTGGTGGCTATGTTGTAAAATCGGCTCTCTACACCGAGCCGGGGGACGATTCCTGAGACGATGATCCTTGATGACTTCTCCTTAAACGACTTGATCAGCTGCTGGTACTTTAAAAGCAAATCTTCCGACCGGGTTCGCTGTACATCGTTGGATCCAACGTGGATGACGTACATTGTATTAGCTGGGGCCAGCTTTGATACTTCGTCAACTGCTGCAACTACGTCATCCACACCACCACCAGGGATACAAAAACGCTTCCTGGTCTTAGGTGCCCTGGCGCAAAACTCTGTGAGCTGACCACGTATCATCGAGTCTCCCACGAGCCGGACTTCTTCTATTTCCTCTTCGTCATCTGAGTCTGCGAGTATCTGGAAACGGTTTTGACACTCGGTAATCGGTATGTGTTTCCTGGTCTTGGGGCAAACGTTGTTCCTCACGACACGGAAGTTGTCTTGAGGGGGAAGAGAGTCGCTATTTGTATCTTGAGTATCGGAAACATCAGCTGAAATGGCTACTGTAGGCGTTGAATTGTTGGCAGTTGACGTTGGGGCGTTGGTGGCTGCTGGAGTTGCGGTGACAATTGAAGTTTGTGGCACTCCAACGTTGAGTGTTACAAACTCTTGGAGTGATTCCAGCTTCATGGTGAGGACGTTGATCTTGTTGTAGGCTTCATCTAATTTCACTGTAAAATTCTCTCGTTGCTGGCAGAGCCGGCAGACTTGAAGATCGATAGTAGCAAACATGGACTCACCAAACCTACCGGCGCAGTTCGCACAAGCGCGAGGCATGGTGACAGTCACTTTCTTCAGATCACTTCACTCACTTAAAAAACAATTTACTCACTTTACAACACTTCACTCACTTTAAAAACACTTCAATCACTTCAACCGAAAACAAATATGCTGAAATACGCAGAAATAGGTTATCAGGGGTGATAGCCTAACCGAAAACTAAAATGTTGAGATACGCAGAATTAGGCTTCCAGGGGCGATAGCCTAACCAAAAGTTTTGTTTTTTAAATTGAAATACGCAAGCCCTTTCTATACCGGTGATGTACTTTGCATTATATTCTGGTAACTACAAGAAGTTTTTGTTCAAATTAGGAAGGATGTCTACCCATTGAAAGGCTACAGACTATCTCAATCCTTTTAGCTACCATATATCCTTCCTAAGCCTCATAAAGGCTACAGACTATCTCAACTCTTTTAGCTACCATATATCCTTCCTAAGCCTCATAAATGCTACAGACTATCTCAACTCTTTTAGCTACCATATATCCTTCCTAAGCCTCATAAAGGCTACAGACTATCTCAATCCTGTTAGCTACCATATATCCTTCCTAAGCCTCATAAAGGCTACAGATTATCTCAACTCTTTTAGCTACCATATATCCTTCCTAAGCCTCATAAAGGCTACAGACTATCTCAACTCTTTTAGCTACCATATATCCTTCCTAAGCCTCATAAAGGCTACAGACTATCTCAATCCTGTTAGCTACCATATATCCTTCCTAAGCCTCATAAAGGCTACATACTATCTCAATCCTTTTAGCTACCATATATCCTTCCTAAGCCTCATAAAGGCTACAGACTATCTCAACTCTTTTAGCTACCATATATCCTTCCTAAGCCTCATAAAGGCTACAGACTATCTCAATCCTTTTAGCTACCATATATCCTTCCTAAGCCTCATAAATGCTACAGACTATCTCAACTCTTTTAGCTACCATATATCCTTCCTAAGCCTCATAAAGGCTACAGACTATCTCAATCCTGTTAGCTACCATATATCCTTCCTAAGCCTCATAAAGGCTACAGACTATCTCAACTCTTTTAGCTACCATATATCCTTCCTAAGCCTCATAAAGGCTACAGACTATCTCAATCCTTTTAGCTACCATATATCCTTCCTAAGCCTCATAAAGGCTACAGACTATCTCAATCCTTTAGCTACCATATATCCTTCCTAAGCCTCATAAAGGCTACAGACTATCTCAATCCTTTTAGCTACCATATATCCTTCCTAAGCCTCATAAAGGCTACAGACTATCTCAATCCTTTTAGCTACCATATATCCTTCCTAAGCCTCATAAAGGCTACAGACTATCTCAACTCTTTTAGCTACCATATATCCTTCCTAAGCCTCATAAATGCTACAGACTATCTCAACTCTTTTAGCTACCATATATCCTTCCTAAGCCTCATAAAGGCTACAGACTATCTCAATCCTGTTAGCTACCATATATCCTTCCTAAGCCTCATAAAGGCTACAGACTATCTCAACTCTTTTAGCTACCATACATCCTTCCTAAGCCTCATAAAGGCTACAGACTATCTCAATCCTTTTAGCTACCATATATCCTTCCTAAGCCTCATAAAGGCTACAGACTATCTCAATCCTTTTAGCTACCATATATCCTTCCTAAGCCTCATAAAGGCTACAGACTATCTCAATCCTTTTAGCTACCATATACCTTCCTAAGCCTCATAAAGGCTACAGACTATCTCAATCCTTTTAGCTACCATATATCCTTCCTAAGCCTCATAAAGGCTACAGACTATCTCAATCCTTTTAGCTACCATATATCTTTCCTAAGCCTCATAAAGGCTACAGACTGTCTCAATCCTTTTAGCTACCATATATCCTTCCTAAGCCTCATAAAATCGTCTAAATGCAGCTGAAATTAGATGAAAATAAGTCGCCGGTAAAAAAAAGGGGTTAAGCTATATATTGGTTCTGTTTTGACACTGGTTTTGGACACCGCTAGATTATCTAGGAATATGGAGGTATTCGTTCGTGGGCACCCCCTCAGAGAGCAAGGCAGCTGGCAGTAATGATAGAAACTTAAGCAGCATGATAGTTAATGGGATGCAATTTGATGTAGGTTTTAAGGGGGGGGGGGGGTCACCGGCATTTGTTTTATCTTTCTCTCCTTTTCTCTCTTTCCCTGGCTTGTATCCATACGGCCCCATTCAGCCAACAATTTTTAGACGTTTATCCCTATCCAGGTGTCGATTTCTTCCTGGCGAGGGATAGCGGGCCAGCAGTGTAAGGAGAAATTCGGCTTCGCCGGAGAAATTATTCTATCGAAAAATTTACAAATTTAGCTTGCTGTCAAAACAAATATATATATATATGCTGGCTCGCTACCGCTCGCCAGGAAAATATTGACACCTGGATGGGGGTAAACGTCTTAAAACAGTAGGCTGAATGGGGCCAAATGGATACACGCCAAAGAGAGAGGGAGAGAAAGAGAA
>CM064496.1:42007880-42177880 GCA_032716605.1 Paralithodes platypus | reverse complement strand
TTCAACGTATTTTAAAGAGGTGTGTACCGATTAACTGTCGCCCCAAACCTCGTGTACCTGTAAACCTACAAATATCCAGAGATTTGTACCAATAAACACACAACCTCTCGTCCACACACACACACACACACACACACACACACACACACACACACACACACAGTACATATGCCTACATGCCTCTACCTCCACACACACACACGCCTCCACCACACCATGCACACACACACACACACACATACAGTACATATGCCTGCATGCCTCTACCTCCACACACACACACATGCCTCCACCACACCAAGCACACCACACACATACAGTACATATGCCTACATGCCTCTACCTCCACACACACATGCCTCCACCACACCATGCACACACACACATACAGTACATATGCCTACATGCCTCTACCTCCACACACACACATGCCTCCACCACACCATGCACACACACACACACACATACAGTACATATGCCTACATGCCTCTACCTCCACACACACACACATGCCTCCACCACACCATGCACACACACACACATACAGTACATATGCCTACATGCCTCTACCTCCCCACACACACACATGCCTCCACCACACCATGCACACACACACACACACATACAGTACATATGCCTACATGCCTCTACCTCCACCACACCATGCACACACACACACACACACACACACACACGTACATATGCCTACATGCCTCTACCTCCACACACACACATGCCTCCACCACACCATGCACACACACACACACATACAGTACATATGCCTACATGCCTCTACCTCCACACACACACACACACATGCCTCCACCACACCATGCACGCGCGCACACACACACACACACACACATGTCTTATTAGCTTCCTAGATTATATTTACACAAATCTTGAGAAGAGAAAGACTTCCCTCGCCCTTGCCTTTATTGACTTCAGGAAAGCATTTGACCTTGTTGACCACACCATCATCATCAACAAGGCCATAAAGTTGGGGCTACATCCTACCCTGGTTGACCGACTTCCTTAGTGACAGACGACAAGCAGTGCGATACCAAGGCTTCATCTCCACCTTCCTAGACATCACATGTGGAGTCCCACAGGGCACAAAGATGGGGCCTCTATTGTTCCTCATCTTGATTAATGATGCCCTAAAGGACACCCCATTCCACTGGAAGTACGTGGACGACTCGACAGTCGGCATTACTGTCGATAACACTTCCCCTAACTATGACCCCCTACAAGACATCCTCGACCGTCTTCAAGCCTGGACCACAGACAATCATGTGACTATCAATCATGACAAGACAGTGGTCATGCACATCAACACTTCCGTTACCGACCTTCCTCCACCCACTGTCACAATTGGTCCTCATCCCCTTCAGCTTGTTGAGTCCACCAAACTCCTCGGAATCACTGTGGACAACAAACTGAACTGGAAGAAACATGTAACTACCACAGTCAGGACTGCCACTTACAAGTTGTTTATGCTAAGGCGGTTGAGATCCCTGGGGGCACCGGAGAATGAGCTGAAGAGTATATATAACACCTTCATACTCCCTAAGCTCACCTACGCCTCTCCCGCCTGGTCCTCCTCTCTAACCCTAACACAACAACGTCAACTGGAGAGAGTTCAGAGGAGGGCATGCAGAATCATCCTGGGAGGCACATATCCAGGGTACGAGGAAGCTCTCACCACCCTTAGCATACCTGCACTTTCAACCCACCACTACAACACACTCAAACAGTTTGCATCTAAGCTGCTTGTTCACCCACGACACAGAAACTTACTTCCACCAGACGCCCCTATACCAACACGTGCAGCTCGTCATTTCAACACACTCCAACCAATAAGAGCAAGAACTGACAGATATAAAAATAGTCGTACCCCAACCATTGTTAATATTATTAATAATGTGTAACAACGGCCTGTCACACCATATATACGCGCCCACCTTTAATAATGTATGCAAAAGTGTGTGTGCGTGTGTGTATTAGAATATAATTATGTATGTATTTGCTTGAGTTTGTTTATGTATATGTGTATATATGTATATGTGTATCTATGTATGTACAGTATATGTGTATGTATGTGTGCGTATATGTGTATGTATGTATGCGTTATTTATGTATATATATATGTGTCTATAGTGTATACTGTTTATGGTTCGAGCCCGGCTGAGAGTATCAGGTAGGATAAGAGAAGAGCATATATGTATGTAATGTGCATATATGTATATATATGTATGTCTGTGTGTATGTCCTGTCAATGGTTCGAGCCCGGTTGAGAATATAAGGTATATAATATATATATGTACTGTACGTGTATTTATATGGTCATATGCACATATGTATGTAAATATACGTACATATGAGCGAGAACATATTGCTCACTAGCGCAACTTCTGATTATAAATCTATGCATAAGCATTATCTATTATTAAGTGTTCGCGTATCTTCGTCCATGTATTTCCACCCTTAACAATAGGACGCCCAGCTTTTCCATATTTCGCCTTCTGTCACACACACACACACACACACACACACACACACACACACACACACACACACACCCACGCACACACACACACACACACACAAACTAACACACACACCTACACTACCGAGGATTAACCTCCCATTGTAGTAGGCTGTACCTGACCTTACCTGAACGGACTTGAATTGCTGCACCCTCTTTACCCTTCAACTCTTTACCCTGACCCTACCAAAACAGTTACTGTATGTATGTATGTTTGTGTGCATACGTGAGCGTTTGTGTATACGGACATGTGCACACTTACTGCATGTTCTTATGTTCCTATATATGTATGTATATGTATGTGCGCACGTACGTGTATATACGTATGTTCTGTATATGAGTAAGTAAATAGATGTGTATATGTACTGTATATCACTTACTCTCATGGTTATTTTATGATAATTTGTATTCTGCACATGCATCATTATTGTAGTTATTTATTTTGTTTATAAACTGAGCTTACCATCCTCATATCTGTACATCTCATGTTCATCCACTAAATTGTAAAATGTGTATTTTCAGCTCATGAGGCTGCCATTCTTTAATAAACCGTTTATTATTATTATTATTACCGGTATTTATTATTACAGTACATATGCCTACATGCCTCTACCTCCACACACACACACATGCCTCCACCACACCATGCACACACACACACACACACACATACATTACATATGCCTACATGCCTCTACCTCCACACACACACATGCCTCCACCACACCAAGCACACACACACACACACACACATACAGTACATATGCCTACATGCCTCTACCTCCACACACACACGCCTCCACCACACCAAGCACACACGCACGCACACACACACACACACACACACACACACACACACACACACACACACACACACACACACACACACACACACACAGTACCGTACATATGCCTACATGCCCCTACCTCCACACATGCCTCCACCACACCATGCACACACACACACACATACATACAGTACATATGCCTACATGCCTCTACCTCCACACACACACACATGCCTCCACCACACCATGTACACACACACACACATACAGTACATATGCCTACATGCCTCTACCTCCACACACACACACACATGCCTCCACCACACCATGCACACACATACACACACATACGTCTCTTTCGTCTCTGTCTATCCTCTAACATCTTCCCTTCATGCTGGAAGTTGGCTCACATTCAACCTGTCCCAAAGAAGGGTGACCGCTCTCAACCCTCCAACTATCGTCCAATTGCTCTTATCTCTTGTCTTTCTAAAGTTTTTGAAACTATTCTTGCTTCCAAATTTCTTAAGCATTTCTCTTCTCATAATCTGCTCTCAGATCGCCAGTATAGCTTCCTTAAGGGTCGCTCTACTGGTGATCTTCTTTCATATCTTACTAACTCTTGGTCATCCTCCTTTCGGGACTTCGGTGAGACTTTTTCTATTGCACTAGACATATCGAAAGCCTTCGATAGAGTCTGGCATAAATCTTTAATTTCTAAACTACCCTCCTTCGGTTTCTATCCCTCCATCTGTGCCTTTGTCTCTAATTTCCTTTCCGGCCGTTCCATAGCCGCGGTTGTGGATGGCCATTGTTCACTTCCTCACCCTATAAACTCCGGTGTTCCTCAGGGCTCTGTCCTATCTCCTATTCTCTTTCTAATTTTTATAAATGATCTCCTTAACTGTACCTTAATTCCCATCCATTCATACGCAGACGACTCAACCTTACACTACTCCATTAGTTTTTCAGAACGCCCCAGCCAGCAATCCCTCAACGACAAACGTAATGAAGCCATAGAACTCTTAAATTCTGATCTAAATACTATTTCCAATTGGGGCAGAGAAAACCTTGTTAACTTTAATGCTTCCAAAACCCAATTTCTCCATCTATCTACCCGTCAGGATCTCCCAGCGGACTATCCCTTATTCTTCAGCAATACAAAAATCAACCCTTCATCTTCTCTCAATATTCTTGGTGTCTCTTTTTCTTCTGCTCTCATTTGGAAGGACCATATTACCAGTCTTGCTAAGGCAGCCTCCCAGAAGCTGGGTGTGCTCAACCGCCTTAGGGGGTTCTTTTCCCCTGCACAGCTTCTTGCTCTGTACAGGGGCATAGTGCGCCCTTGTATTGAGTATTGTTCACATGTGTGGGGAGGTTCCTCTCACACCGCTCTCCTAGACAAAGTTGAAAGGAAGGCCTTTCGTATCATTAACTCCCGTCCACTCACCAACTCTCTGCAATCTCTCTCTCCTCCGCCGCAATGTTGCATCTCTCTCGCTATTCTATCGCTACTATAATAATCAGTGTTCCTCAGAGCTATCCCAGTGCATACCACCTCCTTTACGTAGGGCACGTGGTACCCGTCTTGCAACTCAATCCCACCCCTACTCTGTGCAACTCTCCAACCCAAGAGTGAAACGTTACTCTCAAACTTTCTTCTACTCAACAGCTGAGCTCTGGAACTCTCTCCCAGAATCAGTCTTTCCCTCTTCCTATGACTTAAATTGCTTCAAACTCCGTGTGTCCAGGCATTTTGGCTCGAACGTCCCTTGATTTTGGCCCTGTCACTCTTTCAACTATGGGGGAGGCACTCGCTATAGGCAGTTATGCCTTTTGCCTCCCTCAATCACATAAAAAAAAAGAAAAAAAAAAAATACAGTACATATGCCTACCTGCCTCTTACCTCCACACACACACACATGCCTCCACCACACCATGTACACACACAGTACATATGCCTACATGCCTCTACCTCCACACACACACACATGCTTCCACCTCACCATGCACACACACACACACACACACACACACACATACATACTTACAGTACATATGCCTACATGCCTCTACCTCCACACACACACACATGCCTCCACCACACCACACACACACACACACACACACACACACACACACACACACACACACAAAACATACATACACACACACACACATGCCTCCACCAACACACCACCACACACATGCCTCCACAACACACACCCACACACACACACACACCACACACACACAAATACTCAACACCCCACACATAGCCTACATGCCTCCACCCACCACACACATGCCTCCACACACATGCACACACATACACACATACACATGCCTCCACCTCCACACACACAGCCTATACACACACACTCACACACAACACACACACATGCCTCCACCACACCAAGCACAAACACACACACATACCTACACATATGCCTATAGCCTATACTCCACCCCACACACACACACATGCCCACACACACCAAGCACACACACACAAACCTCCAACACACATAGCCTATACACTCCACCACAAGCACCACACCACACACAACCACACCATACACAAAACCTCCAACACCTATACACTTCACCCCACACACACACATGCCTCCACCACACAAAGCACACACACATACAGTACATAGCCTACATGCCCTCACCACACCACATGCCTCCACCACACCACACACACACACACACACACACACACACACCATACACTCCACCCCCACACACACACAACAACACACCTCCACCACACCCATGCACACACACACCACAACACACACACACACACCACCTCCACCACACCATGCACATCCACACACACACACAACACACACACAACACACATACAGTACATATGCCTACATGCCTCTACCTCCACACACACAATGCCTCCACCACACACACACACACACACAACAGTACAATGCCTACCTCTTACTCCACACAACACCACACAAACCCACCAACACCACACACACACACACACACAATACAGTACATATGCCTCTACTCCACCACACACACACACACACATACACACACATACATGCCCACCACACACACACACACACACATACAGTACATATGCCTACATGCCTCTACCTCCACACACACACACACACATGCCTCCACACCACACACACACACACCACACAAACCACCTACAAACACACACACACACATGCCTCCACCACACCATGCACACACACACACACACATACAGTACATATGCCTACATGCCTCTACCTCCACCACACACACACATGCCTCCACCACCACACACACACACACACATACACATAGGCCTACATGCCCTACTACCACACCACACCACACACACACACACACACACATGCCTCCTCCACCACACACCACCACACACACACACACACACATACAGTACATATGCCTACATGCCTCTACCTACCACACACATGCACACACACACACACACACACATACAGTACATATGCCTACATGCCTCTACCTCCACACCCACACACACACCATGCCTCCACCACACCATGCACACAACACATCACATACACACATATACCTACATGCCTCCACCTCCACACCACACACCATGCCTCCACCACACCACACACACATACACAAACCTCAACACACACACCACACACACACTCCATTTGCCACCAACACACCATGCCTCACACACACACACACATACATACCCACAACACACACAACAAACACACCACAAACACAACCTACAAACCACATACATACATACACACACACACACACATACACACATCCACAAATACAACACACCATACCAAACACCACACACATACATACATCCCACACACAAACATACATACACACACATACCAAACCACACACACATCAACACAAACCCGAGCCTAGTTGTAAGCTCTCGTCTCCCCCCGAGTGTCGGGTTCAATTCCGCGGCCGTGGCGGAGACAAATTGTTCTTTCCTCCTTTCAGTGTTAGCCTCATTTCACCTATCTGTAAATGGTACCTGGAATAAGTGACACGTTGTTGACGTCCCGCATGCTGGGTTGGCAAAAATGGTACAAGCGAGATGGTATCAAGGTTTCACCTAAGCTGATGCTACCTAAGGCCTTCGGGCGAGACGGTACCGTCTAGATGACATGGTACCCATACCGATCCACCCTAAGCCTTCGTTTCCATTGTCGCCAGTGGCTAATACAGACAGAACAAAACACACATCCACAGCCATCCAACAGTACATAAACACTAGAAACCCTTACATGCTTCTCACGCAATTACATTCCCAGTGTTACGGAGGCTCGATAATCATGAGCTTAGCTCGCATTGCGTGATTTCCCCTTGACAAGCAAGTACTGATAACATAAAAACACTTAACATGCATTTCACGCAAACATCCAGTTAAGGAGGACGCGATAAGTAATGAGCTTAGCTCGATTGCGTGGATTACCTTGCCGAAAAAGTAATCTGAGTAAACACATCAACCGCCCACCACGATTTCCATCTAAACATTATTGTCCGCGAGTAGGGTAGACTGAAGGCGCTCCGGGTGCTTTTCACTCTGCAGGTCCCACTTTCATTAGTTTAAATCGGTTTTTTTTAATTTTTAAGTTCCTTATCATAATATTGAAAGTTTATGAATACGATAATTAACGATACTTAACCCTCTCAAGATCCGATTACGCATTTCTGTCTGATTTCTGGCTATTATTAGACGTATTATTACAGGATTAGGAAGGGTGTCTTGGTAGGCAGAGGGTTCACTGTTTTTTGTTCTGTGGTGTGTTACAGTGGCGCTAAACAGTACAAGTCATGTCTGTCTCAGCTGTTACGTTTTGGCTCGATCTGTGCTGTGATTAATATCCGTCAGGTGTTAAATAGGGTGGGTAGGTGTAGGAACATGCTTGTATATCTCACTCGTAAACGAATAAATAAAGTTTCCATTTACCACATTGCTGATACCAATTATTGATCGAAATATACTTTTTTTTTGGTTTTGGCCGAGACAGCACTTAATTAGCGCGACTGTACAGTTGGCCTAAGAAGTGATGTCTCGGCAACAAAAAGTATGTTTTGATCAATAATTGGTATCAGCAATATCTTTACACGATGATGTTTTTCTTTTTGAGTGATATAATACAAACAATATTCCTACACTTACCAACCTTATATTCCACATCTGACAGACATTAATACCAGCACAGTCCGAGCCAAACGTAATGGCAGCTGATATGTTGACTTATTAGCGCCATCCCCCAGTACACTCGGATACCATAGTCTCTAGCCCACTTACTAAGAATTCGTGGACCTCCTATGTTTTTCTTTCCGTGCAATTATTAAGTATTTCTGGGTTGATTTTTAGAATGGAACTTGCCTCTTCAATAATTAGTATTTTTTTTTTTTTTTTAAATCACGCGGCGAGTGCCTTTTTCTAATGACCGACGATAAATCTCTGGTCCTCAAAGTTAGCCTATTGTACCGGTACCGTATTTAGCACAGCACCACAAACCAAATCAATCTTTCATACCGGTATCTCTACAAGACGCCTTTTACCCTCAATCATTTATCCTCATCAACTGGTCTGGCAGGCTTAAGAACTCATCTAAATTAATCTATCCTGAGTCTAGTTTGGACGATACGCATGATGTCAAACTATCCCATTAATGGTTACCGTACCAGAAAATTTGTTAGACCATTTGAATATTGAGCGATAATAAAATATATGGGTTTTGGACAAAGGAGGATCTTATTGTGACCTCCCCTGTTTCGGCTCCATTAGTTTTGGAGATTTGAAGATTGTGTTCACCCTAGTTAATTAATATTATGCACTTAGGACACTTTGTGATCTAGAGGAATTGCATGTTTAATGCTGATTGGCGAATGGTACTATATAGGCTCTAATATATTTTTGGGGTTTTGTATATATTACTGTATTTTTTTGTTTACTTAGGACCGCAATAACAAACAGCCAGTTAGCTTGAAGTACATTTTCTTTAACTCGAAACAAACAAAGTGTAAGTTCACGATGTTACAAACACATTATATCATATATATATAGATATATATATATCTTATTTATATATATATATATATATTATATAATGAGAGAGAGATGGACAGTTGGGAGTATGTACGAGTTGCGCTAATAAGCAATTCACAGCTGTCATTACGTTTGGCTTACTCTGTGCTGTATTACTAGCTGATCAGATGTTTGAATAGTGTGGTAAGTGTAGGAACATGTTTGTATATTTCACTTCGATTGACGCGATAATGACGAAATAGATGATTGCTGATACTATCAGAGTGATCAGAATTGCTGATACTATAGCTTGGTTGCCGAGCAATCACTTATTAGCGCAACTGTACACTCAGGTCACAAGAATATCAACTTGTACACTCGGCAAGCTGTATCGGCACCCCTAACGCTGATCATAACTTATAGCCTCGGTAGGGTTGGCCACCTCTGTCTGAAACTATATCCATGTGTCAGAGGACGATCCCCTCTCTTCCACATGGATATAGTTCCAAGCAAGAGGTGTGCCAACCCTATGGAGGTCGTTAACACACATCAGATGATCAGCGTAGGGGGCAGATACTTCTTTAACCGACTGTGTACAGTGCTTAGATTAATAGGCTATGCAGTAATTCGAGAATGCATAATATATCTTAAGGCTTGTGCATAAACCTTTGAATGTATGAATAGCCTAGTGCTTAGTGTGCGGAAATTTGTGTGTTGTGTATCCTAGATTCGAGTCCTTGGAGTCCACATGTAGGAATACTTCATTGGTTTCATTCATGACTTCAATTAGTTAGGTTTATTTGTAAATTAATTGGTGGGGTTGGTCTGGAAACACAAATATGAATTTACTTAGCTAACCCTAACCTAACTATACAATCAACCCTTCATCTTCTCTCCAAGTTATTCTTGATGATTCTTTTTCTCCTGATCTTTATTTTCAAGATCAATATTACCACTCTTGCTAAACAGCTTCTTAGAATCTGTACGCCCACTATACCGGTAATCAAGTATTGTGCGCATGTGTGGGGAGGTTCCACTAGGAGATGGACCGAATATTCGGTTTCGTATTGGTATTTTCGAATATTCGCTGTTTTTTCAATATTGTATTCGTAGTCGTAGTCGTATTTCGCATTCGCATTCATTCCATTAGCTACTTGCAAACATGCGAATATTTTCAACGGAAACCAATAGAAGATATACAAAAATGTAAAATATTAAATTTTAAAGTTCTTAAAAAAAACCGAATAAATAACAGTGGTAGAGTGTGGCGGTGGAGCCGCTAAAGTGGAAATTGATGTGGTACCGTATATAACCGGCGTATAAGACACATTTCTAAGCCTTAAAATAAACCCTCCAAAACCATGGGTGGTCTGTATTCAGACGATTTATATACTGTCAATGCACGTGAATTCGTGGGACCGCCGAGATTCATCAGCTGGGATTTTATGAGTGGACCGGAAAATCCGTCGAAATACGATAATGTAATTAATAAGTACTATATATCTCTTACTATACTTACCTTAATTCTTTATAATATTTCATAATTAACTTATATAAAACGAGTTATAAGCTCAAGTGAAAAATCAGTGTACCGGTACCACTTTCCGAAACACGGTGTGTTATTGTTGTCCAGTTTGTGTGTGTGTGTGTGTTCTTGTGTGGCTATGTCGGGCCGTATCAGTAGGGATTCTAAACCCGAGTTATTTCCTGTATGCAATAAATGTGTTTTATTATAATTATACTCTATGGAAGTGCAATTTCATTTTAACCAAATAATATTTATATTAGTAAAAGCCAAAGAAAAATCCATTAAACTGTAACTGTATACCCTGGGGCGGGTTCCATGTCATCTCAACCAGACATTTCAACCATGTCAACCAGTGCCAAATTAGCCCAGACCAACCAAACCAGTGCCAAAATATAATACTGTACTAACATAACCTAACCGTATTGGTTGATTTGGTACTGGTTGAAATAGTCTACTGGTTGAGTTGACTGGTCACCCCTGGAGCGTCTTATACGCCGGTATTACTATATACAGTAAGCTTTGCAATAATACATTTTCTCGGAAAGGAAAATTCACATCGGGGTTGAGAAATCATCTTAGCAACAAGCACCCAGAACTCTTACAATATATTCAAAATTAATTAATACAGTTCATTTATGATATTGAAGAAATTACACATTCACATCGTCATTAGCTTCCGGTAATTAATTTCATAGTAATTTAATTAATGTTTGTTGGTGATATAAAAAGAATTACAAGTTCTTGAAGGATGAACATTTCATCCTTCAAGAAAGATTGAAATATTCGCTATTCGTATTCGAATTCGCGAATATTACCAACACAAATTCTCATTCGTATTCGCAAATAGTGAAAATTGATATTCGTTCCATCTCTAGTTCCACCCATACCACACTTCTCGCAAGGGTAGAGTCATAAGTATTTCATCTCATCAACTCACTTCCTCTTACTAATTCCCTACAATATGTCTCTACACGCCGCAATGTTGCATCTCTCACTCTTCTACCGATAATACAATTATCAGTGTTCTTCAGTTTTATAAGTGTATACCGGTACGATACCCACTCCTTTACGGAGAGTGCTGGCACCTACCTCTCAACACACTCCCACCCCTATTCTGTCCAACTCTCTAACCCAAGAGTGAACCGATTCTCCCAGTCTTACTTCCACTCAACAAGTAAGCTTTAGAACTTTCTCCCTCAACATGTCTTTCCCTCATCCTATGACTTAAACTGTTTCAAACTCCGTGTGTCCAGGCCTTTTGACTCTAAACGTACCTTGAATTTGGCTCTCTGTCACTCTTTCACCTTTAGAGACACTTGTTACAGGCAGCTTTGCCTTTTGTCTCCTTCTCTCACTTAGGACAACACAGATAGCCTAACCCTACCTTGCTCAACATCAGGTGAGAAAGCTAGATTATAATTATATAGGCTTTTGATCGACAAACTAACGGCACGAAAATCTTAAAACCTCAAAACTAATATGCTAAACATGAGGGAGAAGGGGGTTCATAAAAAGCGAGTAGTACCCCCTTGAATTTACGATGTTAAACTTGCACATCCGTCAACCCATAATATTATTTGGATAATTTATACTGTGTAGTCAAAGGGTAAAGTATTTTGTCTCTCATAAGGCCAAACCTATGAGAGTTCCGTATGGAGCTCAGTGGTCTGGTTAATCTGCTACATAACTAACTAACTAACTCATTGTTACAGGGACGAATGACGGAACAACATGGTACAACATGGAATAATAGAGGCGAGGGATGGAACAACTTACGGTACAGCAGTGGATAAGCAGGCATTGATGCAGCGAGGACTATGGAACAGCTCAATGACACAGCACCAGCAGATGACGTTATCAAAGGTAAATTATTGATGTTTGTGTAAGGTATGAGTCACAGAAACCCCTACTGTACAGTCGCGCTAATAAGTGATGGCTCGGCACCAAGTATGTTTTGATAAATAATTAATTTCTTCATATCAAGTGAAATATACAAACATGTTCCTACACTTACCCACCCTCTTCAACATCTGACAGACATTAATACAGCACAAAGCCAGCCAAATGTAATGACAGCTGGGCATTACTTATTAGCGCGACCGTACCGGCGACGTCTTTTCAATTTAATTCTAGCTATATTTTGACGATTTTGTGCAGCTTAAGAAGGATCTGTAGCAATAAAAGAGGTTAAGTGAGATACTGTAGTTCGAATCCTGTTAACCGTTCCACGCATTTATGACGCAGAGGTTGCCAGATTAGCAATAAGAAATAGAGTTCTCTCACTCTTATAATTACCTCTCCAAAATTTGTTTTCTGCCCACAGCTAACTCAAAGACAACTGCAGAGGTTGAAGTAACTAAACTAAGGGTTTCTAAATACCCCCGATGGTAACATAGGCTTTAAATATCTCCAATAGGCTCACAATTGCGTCATATGTCGGAGAGGGTTAAATGGACATTACCGACACATAATTGGTCAACCCCGAACCAGAAATAATCCCACGCAAATTTATTCGATCAGTTACATCTGGGCGACCTAGATGTGTGTGAATTATTTTTTATTTGAATTTCATTGGGTTTATGAGTTTCTGTTCGGGCTCTGTCTCTAGTGGGCCACCCCCAGCTATGAGATATGTGCCTGAGTATACAGTATACAGTACAGTCGGCCTAATAAGTGATGTATCGGTACCAATTATGTTTTAGTCAATAATTGGTAGCAATATTTACCCACGATTTCTTCTTTTTGAGTGAGATATACCAACATGTTCCTGCACTTACCCACCCTATTCAACATCTGACAGACATTAATACAGCACAGAGCGAGGCAAACGTAATGACAACTGAGGCATGACTTATTATTGCCACCGTACATACATACATAGTTACATCAGAGACAAACGCCCTGGAATAACTTCACATTACGAGCGAACCTTTCACACTACCACACCAGATTATTAAGTTGTTGTTGTTGTTCCCCAAGCTGCCTGGCCAAACAGCCCCAAGGCCCCGAGCAAGGCCAAGGCCATAACCGAGCGCCCCCACAGAACCCTCCCTGCCGATCACAATAAAGCCTGGGTGACCGAAGCCACTCCTTGGCGGGGAGCTGAAGAGGGTGCAGAAACGCCCGGGAAACCAAAGACCCATCCAGGGCCCTGTGCCCCTCAGCAATTATGAAGAGAAAGTTGAGGGGCAAAGGAAAAATGTGACGCTTTGGCTTCCAATCTTGGTAGATTGGGAGGTCAATCCACGGAATAGACGCCGTCACTTGAGATCTAGAAAATATATAAGTAAAAGGAACAGTCAGAGTAAGCTATGAGTATGGCAGAGATCGCTCAGTTCTCAGTCTGATAGACCAGCCCATCACCACATGACTAGAACCCAATCCTCTCAGCATCAGCTAGGAAAGGCCCTAGAAAGCCGCCTTTGGCGGGGGGATAGCTCCCCTATTTCAACCCCTTTCGGGGTTGGGCACCCGCTAGATTATTAAGTAACACCCCATTCTTAACATTAATCATCAATTACAAACCCCAATGCACTTGAATAAACTAATGAAAGCATATGTTCCTCCCGGGATTCCAAATCGGGACACTATATCAGACATACCCCCTCCCAGGGGGTAAGGGGGCCTTCATCTAATGGTGGAGGAAAAAAACAAAAAAAAAAAAAAGAAAAAAAACAATATGCCTCACGCATCCTACTGCGTGTCGTACAAGGCGACTAATTGGGGGAATGGCGATAGACTTGTGGACCAACAGCCATTACTAGACAATAAAGTCTTTATCTTAGCACTGTCTTGGTATGGCACTGCCGAGGCTAGTGGGGTGCGGATAGGTGCCACAGGGGACTGAGTCTTACCTGGGCGCCGTTTGGCACCACACCTGTGTCGGCAACAGTGTTTGCATGTTGGAGCAGGACTTTATTGTTCTATAGTCCAATTTCCTAATATACAGTAGAGTCTTGTTATGGTGCTGTCTTTTTTTAACACTGTTAAGGCTGGTGTGGTTGCAGATACTGCAGGGGGACTGTTGAGTCTTGCTGAGGCACGGTTAGCACTATACCAACATCAGGCACAGTGATGACTTGGTGGGGCAGTGCTGTGGCAGGACTTTATTATACTACAGTACACTCCAACTACTGAAAGGCAACCCCGTCTGAGCCGTTACAATGCATGTAATGGAAAAATTACGTTAAACCTATGTATGTATGTATAATCTGTTGTGGTAGTTTGAACAGGTGACCCGAAATGTGAGGAAGGAGAGATGATTTTGATGTCCTGCTTTCTCGCTCTTGCTCTCGATCTCTCTCTCTCTGTCTCACTCTCACACTCTCTCACACACACACACACACACACACATCACTCTCTCTCTCGCGCTCTCTCTGTCTTCTCACTCTCTCACACACACTCTCACTCTCTCTCTCTCTCTCAGTCACTCTCACTCTCCCTCCCTCTCTCTCTCTCTCTCTCTCTCTCTCTCTCTCTCTCTCTCTCTCTCTCTCTCTCTCTCTCTCTCTCTCTCTCTCTCTCTCCTCTCTCTCTCTCCTCCCTCCCCCCTCCCTCCCTCCCTCCACTCCCTCCCTCCCTCACCTCCCTCCTCCCTCCCTCCCTCCCTCCCTCCCCTTCTATATCAATGTTGAAATGTTCTGGTGGGTCTAGTCACACCAGCCCCGGAACCAGACATACTCCGACGTAATATTATTTGTTCGACGACCAATCACATCACACAAAAAACGACAGAATCACCCGTTGAATTAAGGGGGGATGGTTCACTTTTTGGGAGATTTTTGCATGTATTCATTATTTGTCTAGTTTCCTCCCTAGACCTCCATCAAATTAAAAAAAAAACAAAAAAAAAAAAAAAAAATTAGATCCCCCTTCTACATAAATTTGTACATTTTTCGGTAGAAAAATTTCCCGGCCGAAGGCCGTTTCTTTCAACATCACAGGCTCACTATCGTTCGCCAGGGAAAAAATCGACACCTAAATAGCACGAAAGGTCTACATGTGACGAAGAAATGGGGGCGAAAGGTCTTAAAATCGACTAACTAAGGGGGCAAACATTTTAACATCTGAAAACTAATGGGGCTGAACATGAGGGAGAAAGGGGGCCACTATAGGTCTTAAAATTGACAACGAAATGTCGCGAAAGGTGTTAAAATCGCCAAACTAATGGGCCGAACTTCTTATAATAATCTTTTCAAAACTAGTGGGGAGAAGGGGGTCCAGAAAAACGGGCTGCCTCCCCTTACAATGTCAAACTAATGGAGTTAAACATAAGGGACAGGGGGCCCAGAAGAACTCAAACCTCCCCTTTAAGCTTCGGGAGTACCGGTATGTGATAGTCGTGGACTGGGACCATATTGGAGTGTGGCCGATTATGCCGATATGGCTAGCTGTTGTAATACTCCCCCCCCCCCCCCCCCATCCCCGATCCAATAACACACTCACACTCTCCTCTCTCACTCACTCACTCATTCATTCATTCATTCACTCTCTCTCTCTCACTCACTCATCTCTCTCATTCATTCATTCACTCTCTCTCTCTCTCTCACTCACTCACTCACTCACTCACTCTCTGCCTGCAGTGAAGCACGGCCGGCATGGTTTGCAGTAGTAAGCGTACGGTACCGTATCTTTCTCCGTACAGTACACAGGGATACCATAGTCTCTAGCCCACTCATTAGAATTAGTGGACTGCCTATGTTGTTCTTTATGCAATTATAACTATCTGGATTGATTTTTCGACAGAAGTGGCTTTTCAATAAATAGTATTTATAGTTGTGTAGTTGATTCAAAGAAAAATATATTCATAAATATGCTTCCAGAGATATATACTTCCAATATTAGAAATAGGTCTATATATGCAGTAAATAATTGTTCATTCATGTATTCAAGGGACTGGAGTTCTATAGTGTATTCGCTGTAAGTAGGCGAGAAATCATGACCTCTATCCTCTGTAACTAAAAAAACGACTAGATTAATCCAGCTAATATTTCTACCATTTGGGAAGAGTCGGTCAAGGAATAGATGTGGAAATTGACAGCTCATTTGTTCTAGCCCTTTTTGAGTTACAGAGGTTAGAAGTAATGATTTCTCGCCTACTTAAAGTGAATAGACTATAGCAGAGAGCCTTCAGTCCTAACGTTATTCTTGACTTACAGTGTGCTGGCTTAATAATCCAATAGGGTTGATATAGTCTATTCGCTGTAAGTAGGCGAGGAATCATGGCCTCTATCCTCTGTAACTCAAAAAGGGCTAGAGCAAATTGGCTGTAAATTTCCACATATATTCCTTGACTGGTTCTTCCCAAGTGGTAGAAATATTAGCTAGATTACTCTAGTTATCTTTGAGTTACAGATGTTAGAGGTCATGATTTCTCGCCTACTTACAGCGAATAGACTATAGCCTCTGAATTCCTATTGTAACTACTAACTAACTAATCCATGTATTGTCCTGGTATTCCTGCTGTTATGCTAATTTATACACAGTTATACATACATATACACATTGCATTTACATATACTGTACATCAACGCATACATTACATATCTTTTTACATAATACACTAGCCAGACTAATTGAATGGGAGGCAGACCGTTTGTTTGGTCTATTAATTCATTTATTCATATACTTTTTAGTTTCCTCCCTAGACCTCCATCAAGCTTAGAAAAAAAAAACCTAGACCCCTCTTCAAGATAAATTTGTAAATTTCCCGGCCGAAGGCCGGTTCCTCTTAAAATTGCAGGCTCGCTATCACTCCCCAGGAAATAATCGACACCTAAATGGCACGAAAGGTCTTAAAATTGACAGCGAAATGGGGAGAAATGTGTTAAAATCGCCAAACTAATGGGCCGAACGTCTTATAACCTCAAAACTAGTGGGGCTTAACATTAGGGAGAAGGGGGTCCAGAAAAACGGTCTTCCTCCCCTTAAGGCAGTTGATATTGTATTATTTTTACTTATGTGTGATTAATAGTTATATGTTTGTCTTTCTAGGATCTGTGACTAACTACATGTCAGTGTGCGTCGCTGGGATCCTGTGTACACCAATTAGGACTGTGTACTTCCTGGGAACTCATGTGCACCCCATCTACATACGCACACCATCTTATTCAATTTTCAGTTGTCTAAATAAAATATGAATATTTGTAAACCCCAAAAGTGTTTCTTTATGCCATTAACTATGTCAGTGAATGTTTTACTGAACTAAATTAAATAGATAAATAAATATGCCTTAACCCCTTCAGCACCAAGACGCCTTCTTACCTTTGTTTCTGGCTAAAACTATATGATTTTCTGCAGTTTAAGAAGGACCTATGCTGCTAAGAGGGTTTATGGAGATCGTATTTACCCATTTGAGTCGTATAAGTAAAGAAAATCGTCTGAAGGTAACCAGAATATGATAAAAATTAGGTATTGGTGGTGAAGGGGTTAATAAAACAATAATTAACTTGTGTAAATATTAATACACAATAAAAAACACCATAATTAACTATATAAAACATTAAGATAAAATAATCCTCTATTTTACGTCATTAGACGATATTATTCAGTTTGGGAAGGATCGCTAGCAATTAAAGTGGTATTATCAATCTCAATTAACCTTCTAACTCCCCCAGAACCTTCCTAAGCTTAATAAAACACGCACTAACTACAAGATAAATGGCAATATGTAAGGTGGAAAGATCGGGAGAAGTATGTAATAGTCACGATTCACATTATATATCAGAACAGCTCCCGCATATCTTACTGTCCTAGAACACTTCATTTTTTGTATATGTTAGTGAGGGAGAAAAAAGGCCAGAATTGCCTGTGGCGAGTGCCTCCCCTAGAGTTTAAAAGTGTGTCAGGGCCAAAATCAAGGAGACGTTCGAACCAAAATGCCTGGACACACAGCTTTAAGCAATTTAAGTCAGGAAGAGGGAAAAACTGATTCTGGGAGAGAGTTCCAGAGCTCAGCTGTTGAATAGAAGAAAGATTGAGAATAGCCCTAGGACATCCCTCTGCGTGTCTTCCAACGTATACAGTATATTGATAATATATACTTGGTAAGTAAAGAAAGAGATACAAAAATAAATAATAATAATATACATATAAGATAATAATTAAGAAAAGGGAATAAGAGGAACATACGATAAAGATATGAGATGGAAAGAGAAAGTAAGTTGGAATAAGAAGAAAAACATATAGGCGCCATCTAGTGTATAAACGGACAACTATCATTTATGGCCTAATAGGTAACGCCCCTTTTCAGAGAAAAGACGCCATTTTGGGGACAAAATAGCTCAATAGGCCACCTCCCGCCATCTTGACGACCAAACAGCACTAAAAATGGCCAAAATCTTGTTAGTTCCCTCCTGGTACTCTGATCTTTTTCCCGCCATTGGACCCCTGGACCCCCTACCTGACACCCCCCCCCCCCCCCCCCCCCAAGGACTACATTAGCACAACACCCCTTCTTATGATTTCCTGTTTGGGAGAGACTTTTACTCAAACCTAACCTCACGAAAATTGGGTCAAAATCTGGAATGTCTTACCCCCTGGTAATTTTCTGGTATAGTCCGGGGGGGGGGGGGGAGTCCAGGGGGGCAAAATGGCGGGAACCTAAGTCAGCTCAGCAACCATAGCTTATGACCTGCTGTTGGAAAAAGACCTAAATGTTAGGTTAGGTTTGATGTAAAGTGAGGTTTGGTGAGAGAGACCTGGGAGGGAGGGAGGGACACGCATTATTTTTATCATTTTTCGTGAGGTTAGGTTTGCATAGAAGTCTCTCTCGAACAGCACATCATAGGGGGAGGTTGCTGTGCTGTCATAGGCCTGGGAGGGGGGTGGGTGGGGGTCTGGTAGTGGGTCCAGGGGGCAAAATGGCGGGAAAAGTGCTATCTCGCGAGGGTTGGTGCCTTCTTTCTTTCTACCTAGCCATAATTGCCTGTTCATATTCTCACCTCTCATTCTTTATCATTCATTTATTTTTATGAACTGACTTAAATTTTCCTTTTTATTTATTCGTTTTTTTCCGCCATTTTGAGATTTTTTTTGCCTCCAAAATGGCGCCCGATGTCCAGCTTGTCCCCAAAATGGCGTCTGTTATGTCACTCCAAACGTCCTATAACCAACTATATGACTACAAAATGGTGCCATATTTCACTATATTAGTAGTTGTAGCTTTGAGACCCGCACAGGGTTGTCCTCGAGCAGTATGGTGTGACGAGGGTTAGTTTTTCTTTTGATATAGGGAAAAGAAAACTACACTCGTGAATTAAACTTTATTATATATGTTTGCAATGTTTATTTAGGAAATTTATAGTTTGCATTACTATAAACTATTACCTTTATTTTGATAATAGCATTCATCTCTACGAAATGCGTGAATTAAGGTTAAATATATAATATTCTCACGTATATTACTTTTTTGTTCTAATCATAATAATAAAGGCTTCTATGGCCTCAAAATTGCCCCAAATATATTTATATTATGCCATTATCTGCATTTTATGTATAACACTTATGTATTATGTTGTATCAGCACTTCAAGATAATTATGCTCTGCTTTTGGTGTCAATATATTTATGTAATTGTGTGTAATTGAATTGTGTGCGTATGTGCAACTATGTGCGTTATACTTTTCGTGTATCAAGGTGTGTGCGTATAATTGTTTTCATGTATGTTGTGTTTTATATGTCTAGTATGTACTGTATGTATGTGTCGTGCGTGTAGCCTATATGTACATGTGTCTTGAATATGTATGTGTATCAATGGTAATACATAGGTAAAGAACAAGGTTTTATGATACAAAATTTTAAAGTTTATTCATCTTTATTTAATTACAAAATCACAGTAGTACAATTATTATATGTATACTGTACATAACACAGAAAGAACATGTTTCACATCTATCAATATGGCAATCAATAGTCAATTTCATGCAACTTAGGAATAATCTATGGGAGTCGGGGACTTTATTGAGATAGTGTATACCCATGTAGAGGTCCTTCCTAAGCTGAATATAATCGTCTAATGGTATAATTAAACACGGTAGTAAAGGCAGGTAGGTAGGTATCTAGATAGACAGACACACAGGCAGGTAGGTAGGAAGGCAACTAGGTAGGTAGGTATGTAAGTGGGTGGATAGATAGGTAGGTAGGTGGGTGGGTGGGTCGGTAGGTAAGTAAGTAAGTGGGTAAATAGTGGATGGGAGGGTAGGTAGGTAGGTGGGCGGGTAGGTAGGCAAGTAGGTGGGTGGGTGGGTAGGTAGGTAGTTAGGTTGGTAAGTAAGTAGGTAGGTAGGTAAGTAAGTAGTTAGGTAGGTAGGTAAGTAAGTAAGTAAGTAGGTAGGTAGGTAGGTAGGTAGGTAAGTAAGTAGGTAGGTAAGTAAGTAGGTAGGTAAGTAACTAAGTAGGTAGGTAAGTAACTAAGTAGGTAGGTAAGTAACTAAGTAGGTATGTAAGTAACTAAGTAGGTAGGTAGGTAAGTAACTAAGTAGGTAGGTAAGTAGTTAGGTAGGTAGGTAGGTAAGGTAAGGTAAGGTAAGGTAGGTAGGTAGGTAAGGTAAGGTAGGTAGGTAGTTAGGTTGTTAAGTAGGTAGGTAGCCCTAACCTCTGCAACTCAAAAAAGTGGCTTTAGCAAAGGGACTGTAAATTGGCACACCTATTCCCTGTCTGACTCTTCCCAAATGGTTGAAATATTAGCTCGATTACTTTAGTCGTTTGTGAGTTATACAGGTTAATGTTCAAGAGCTTTTGGCATACTTATTTTGAACAGGGTACAGTATAAAAAAAACACCACCACCAAACGAGGAAGGTGAAGACATGCAGACATTTCTGGCTATGTCATCAGTTCAGCCAAACCACATGAGCTCCACACCGGAATTCTTATAGGGCAGGGACGAAGGATGAGGCAAACACACACACTCCACCACCAACCAACAAGTGAACAAGGGCCACGAGTGACAGATCAAGAAACAAAAAATCACAGCGAGATGTAAAAAATATAAAATGCACTACCGAGGGGAAAGCACACCACGAGGAACCAGTCAGGGCAGAAGCCACGTCACAGACAACACCAAAGAACACTAACCTCTATAACTCACAAACCCATCCTCACACCGCACCATAACACTCCTTTGCACCCCCTCCAAAGTATCACAATGCCTCGTACTACAACTGACCACACACGCTCTACCCCTACATAGCTCCAACACAAAATGGCTTCAGGCCACTACACTCCACAAACACTCTTCTTACACAAAGAGCTTTTGACGGCATCAGCTCCGATCACTACTTGCCACACTCGACATTAGTATAGCCTTCGATGCCATCCCCCGCCACAACCTAACAAATAAAATCTACAACACAAACATGCACAACAACATAAAAAGGTGGCTGGCCAACTTCCTAGCAGGCAGACGTGTACAAGTATAATTTTCCGCTCAGTTTATCTAGCATCAAACTTCACAAACGGCGTCCCGTAAGGATCCGTCCTGTCGCCCGCACTCTTCAATCTGTATATGCATGATATACCTACACCCCAAATAAATATAGCTTCCTAGGCAGACGACCTAACACTCACATGCACACACCAAGGCCCAGACAGAGCAACACATCTCCTTCAACCCTACAGACACACTACATGACTGGTGCACTATAAACAGACTCAAGTTGGCCCCAGCCAAATCCACTGCAACCCTCCTCACAAGCTGGACAGCTGAATACAAAAACACCCCGCACCTCACCATAAACAACACCCCCCTAAGACACACACACGCACCCAAAATCCTAGTAGTAACATATAATACTCTAATGACATTCAAACAACATATCACAAACATAAAAAATAAACAGACACCCAGAATGCCCTCAGGTCACTTGCTCACACCAAATTTGGACACAACAAAGAAACTACCAACACAGTATACAAACAATACATAAGATCAGTGATGGAATATGCAAGCCCTGCCTGGGCTTCTAACCTAGCTGAAACATATCACAAGGCCTTGCAGGCTATTTTGAATAAAGCCCTAAAAATCATCACAGGCTGCACAGCTACTACACCTATAGATCACCTACATCAAGAAACCAAAGTCCTCAAAGGCAAATACCACCTGGTTATGAGAGGTACCCAATTCTTGGCTGCAGCCTCCACAAACCAACACCACCCACTACACTACATGGCAGCACACCCACAGACACCAAGGAATTACAATGTAAAACTTGCAAAATAAACAAACCAAAACTTGGACGAACACAGTACAGTAAATCAAAACAACACCCAGCACACAGGTACCACACACAAATAGTCATCTTTCCCTCCCTGCCCACCCCAAACCAGCTTCTAGAAGCACATCCATACTCATATATCTCTCCATTCCATCCGATCACTCATAGACTACACGCAGCTGCAGGCACGACCTCCCAAAATCATCCTTCTGAATCCTCTTTTCCTCGCGAGGACAGAGTCCACCTGGCCAGGCTGAAATGCGGGCACCATCCAGCTCTCCTGAGCTATGAGACTGCATATCTCCGTCGTCGACATCTGCCCAGGATGCAACACAGCATCCCCTACTATTAGACACATCATAGAAGACTGCATTCTACATTCTACATTCATTGAGAGCCCTGTGGGTAAGCCCGATCATGGCCATGGCCTTCCTTAGGGACTCGGGGCTGTTCGGCCAGGCAGCTTAGGGAACGACTACAACAACTCACAAACTCACTGCCATCTTAACCTCCTCCGTGACAATCGAGGAGTCATCCGACGAAAGCGACTATTCCCTACAGACCTGGACTATGTACCCTTCCTTAACAGTCAGACAGACATATGTGTGATATGCACACATACACACACACACAAAATCCTTGTAATTTAAACAACATATTACAAGCATAAAAAACAACTGACACCAATACTAAATGCCTTCAAGTCACTTGCCCACACAACATTTGGACATAATTTCATGAATCACCAACCCACCATTTAACTTACAAATAAACCTAAATCAATTAAACTAATGAATACATGTGTTACTCCAAGGATTCAAACCTAGGATACTCAAACAAACTAACACCACAGTATACAAACAATACATATGTTCAGTGATGGAATATGCTAGCCCTGCTTGGGCCTCTAACCTCTCTGAAACACATCACAACACCCTACAGACATATAGAACAAAGCCCTCAAAATAATAACTGGCTGCACAGCTACCACACCTACAGAAAACCTACACCAGGAAACCCAAGTCCTCAAAATCAAGGATCACCTTGATACGAGAGGCACACAATTTCTCGCTGCAGCCTCCACAAACCAACACCACCCACTACACTACACTACATCCCAGAACATCCACACACACACCAAGGGAATATCAAAACAACACCTACCACTCGTTATCATACACAAATACTGTCTTCACTCCTCCCTTGCCCACCCCAAGCCAGCCTCCAGAAGCATATCCATATTAAAATCACCAAGCGATCCATCCAGACACTCAAAGACAACACTCAGCTACATGCACGGCCCCCTAAAGTCCATCCCTCAGAAACCCTCCTTTACCGTGACGACAGAGTCCACCTGGCTAGACATATGATGTGGGCACCATCCAACCCTTCTGAGTTATCAGAAGAGGCTGGATGACTCCGTCCAGGACACCTGCTCGGGTTGCAACAGAACACCGCACACTATCAAACACATTATGGAAGACTGCATAACACACAACCACTTATGACAACAACACAACACACACTCCTTTAAAACACTGTGGGGAAACCCGGTCTCGGTCATGGCCTTCCTTAGGAGCTCGGGGCTGTTCGGCCAGGCAGCCTAGGGAACCACTACTACTGGGCGGGTGCCCAACCCCGAAAGGGGTTGGGCACTGTATATACTGTATGGAAGAAATGACACAGAGGATAAAAAGAGTGGGGGAGGGGATTCAGATAAACAAGGAAAGGCGGGTGCCCAACCCCGAAAGAGGTTGAAATAGGGGAGCTATCCCCTCGCCAAAGGCGGCTTTCTAGGGCCTTTCCTAGCTGATGCTGAGAGGATTGGGTTCTAGTCATGTGGTGATGGGCTGGTCTATCAGAGTGAGAACTGAGCGATCTCTGCCATACCCATAGCTTACTCTGACTGTTCCTTTTACTTATATGTTTTCTAGATCTCAAGTGACGGCGTCTCTTCCGTGGATTGACCTCCCAATCTACCAAGATTGGAAGCCAAAGCGTCACATTTTTCCTTTGCCCCTCAACTTTCTCTTCATAATTGCTGAGGGGCACAGGGCCCTGGGTGGGTCTTTGGTTTCCCGGGCGTTTCCGCACCCTCCTCAGCTCCCCGCCATGGAGTGGCTTCGGTTACCCAGGCTTTATTGTGGTTGGCAGGGAGGGTTCTGTGGGGGCGCTCGGTTATGGCCTTGGCCTTGCTCGGGGCCTTGGGGCTGTTCGGCCAGGCAGCTTGGGGCACAACAACAACAACAACAACCACTACTACTACTACTCACACATTACTAGAGTAATCAAGCTAATATTTATACCATTGGGGAAGGGTCAGCCAGGGAATACGTGTGGAAATGTACAGCCCAAATTTTGTTTTAGCCCTTTTTGAGTTACAGAGGTTAGGGTGACTACCTATTTGGAACAGGGTATAGCATTAAAATATTAGAGAAGGATACTTGTAATTTGGTATACAGTCGCGCTAATAAGTGATGTCTCGGCACCAAGTATGTTTTGATCAATAATTGGTATCAGCAATATCTAAGCTTCATTTCTTCATATCGAGTAAAATATATAAACAGGTTCCTACACTTACCCACTCTATTCAACATCTGACAGACATTAATACAGCACAGAGCATGCCAAACGTAATGACAGCTGGGACATGACTTATTAGCGCGACCGTACAAGGCCTCACAGAATATACAAGTAGATCCGTATATGTTTTAACATTATTAGGTTCTCTCTACCAACCAACTTTACTCCTAAACTCGAATAATGAAATTAACAAACACATGTGGCAGTCCGGGGATTCAAACCCAGGACGCTCACACCGAAAATCAACACACTTATGCATTGCGCCACAAAGACACACATAAACTGCACAAATACTAGTTGGTTTTATTTCAGCTGATGGTAAATTGAATACCTTAGCAACTGGATATATGGATGGAGTCATGAAAGAAATACTATCAAGAGCAGTGGATGTTGGTGTATCGCTGAAAAGGGAGGGAATTGAGTGGAAGCTACCTATACTGCTGTTTGCGGATGATACAGTTCTGATGAGTGATAATGAATGGGAGTTGCAGGGTCTGGTAAATGAGTTTGGAACAGTGTGCGAAAAACGGAATTTGAAGGTAAATGCGGGGAAGAGTAAGGTTATGGTCTTTGAAAGAGGTGAAGTCACAGAGTGTGAGGTGAAGCTGAACGGTCAGGCTATGGAGATCGTCAACTCTTTTAAGTATCTGGGCAGTGTGTTGAGTAAAGATGTATGGATGAAGAAGTGCGGGAGAGGGTACAACAGGGGAAGAGGGTTGTAGGAACGCTGAAAGCAGTAACAAGAAATAGGGTGGTCAGTATGGAAGTGAAGAAGTCCTTGCATGACAGTGTGGTAATCCCGACACTGACTTACGGAAGCGAAGCATGGACGTTGCTTGAGAGACTCAGACCAAGAGTGAGAGCAGTGGAAATGAATTACTTAAGAAGTGTGTGCGGAGTTACATGGAGGGATCGACAGACTAATGAGGAAGTAAGGTGTGGTGTGGAGGTAGATGTGCTGGAAAGTGTGAAAAGGAATAACTTGAGATGGTTCGGCCATATGGAACGTATGGAAAGCGAGAGAATGACTAAGAGGGTGTACGAGAGCGAGGTGGAGGGACAGAGAGGGAGAGGTAGACCGAAAAAGAGGTGGAAGGATGGAGTGAGGAAGTATATGAACGAAGGCGGTGCTGGTTGGGGGGAGGGGCGTCGACTGACTGGGGACAGAGGTGCATGGGGGCGGTTCGTTCGTGGCCACCCCTTCGGGGATCACGGCGTCAGGCAATAGATAGATAGCAACTGATTTATCGATTCTTAATGGAAAAATATGAATCTACTATGCCACCCCCAGCTATGGGGTATGTGCCTGAGTATATACATACATACATATACAAAGTCTATGTCGTATTAATGCCAAACTTTCAAAATTAACAACACATTTCGCTACAAAATCAACCTAGCGAGTAACCAATTGAAATGTAAAACTTGGACAAAGACAATATAAAGTCAAACTAACTTATCAAAATCGCTATGTGGAAACAACGCTTACTAAAATAAAATGTATGAAATAAAAGAACACAATCCACCACATAGGGTGTACATCACTACATGAGCAAGTTAATCTGTTTCCCAAGCAAACTAATCACACACATAACAATGCACTATCGTCACGTTCAAGGAATTAGTCAATTTGGGAAGTCCGGGATGTTCAAGATAGTAAAATAGCTATTTACCATCAAATAGAACAAAATAGAATATAGTACACATTGTAATGATCACCGTAAACAAGGCAAAAAGCTTCAATCCATAGTAACCAATTTTCTTACTCTTAATTGCATTATAAAAACTACTCCATTACTAACAATGTGGTGTCCTTGGTTCGAATCATCAGAGGGTCATAGGCTTTCATTATTTTCATTGGGAGTTATTGAACATTGTGACGTAATTTGACAGTTTATTCTTGCTTTCATAAGACTATTTTATGGAGCTTAACAAGGATCTGTGGCAATTATAAGGGTAAAGACTATCTCAATTACCGGTAACCCTCTGACCTCCATATATCCTTTATGTATGTATATACTCAGGCACATACCCCATAGCTGGGGGTGGCCGACTCAAGACAGAGCCCGAACAGGGATAACACAACACAACACAACATAAATAAAACAAAATAATAAATTCACACACAACTAGGTCACCAAGGAGAAGGCCCTTCCTAATCTGAATAAAATCAGAAAAACAGAAAAGAAATGTGTATTGTATCTTGGAAGTTTTGGTTAATAGACTCCATTAAAATCAAGTAAATATTTTTAACACCCAAATGAAATTAATGAAAGCATGCACAGATCCTCCCGGGATTCCAACCCAGGATACAGGTCTCCCTCGATATACGGTTGGGTTATGTTCCTGAAAACCCCATCTTAAATAGAAAAATCATACTATATAGCAAACCCTAAAATTAATGGGGTAAATGGGGATGCATTCTGGGACCAGCCAAAACCCAAACCCAAACACCTATAATAATATGGTAAATCAGGGCATCGGATAGTGAGGGAGACCTGTATCACATACACAACTTACACACACTAACCATTACACCATCAAGACAGTTATAAGTACAGCACATGACCACGATTGATATCCATTTATGGAATATTGGATATTAATCTAATCATGTGCTGTACCCAACTGTTAAACCGGTATCACACAAGTGCTTTTTCACTCAACATTTATCCTCAACACTGGTCTGGCAGCTTATGAGGTCAACATTTATAATATTTCGGTGACCTAAATTCCTCCAGCAACAGCCTAGTTTCCGATACCAGTGCAAAATAGTCCAGAAATATTGATCATCGAATGTTGACTATAAATGCTCTCGTGTGATACCGGCCTTTAGGTGACATGATAATTGACCACTTATTGAGCTTATAATGTAAAACTTGCAAAATAAACAAACCAAAATTTGGACGAACACAGTAAAAAGACAAAAGAGCTTATGAAAAAATTAGTTTCAGGCTAGAAGAAAGTTGGAGTTGTAGGCATTGATATTTAGCAGCATTACCAGCTAAAATACAGTTGTGTTATATTTATAAATACAATCAAATTCAACATACATATATCCATCAGTATGAGTGTATGTATGTATATACTCAGGCACATACCCCATAGCTGGGGGTGGCCGACTCAAGACAGAGCCACCAGTAACCTACATTATTTTTGCATTTCTGCTTAGTACAGTATTGATGTTTACGGCTCCAACTTTCTTATAGATTTAAAACTCGTAAGTGGTTAATTTCTCTCCCAGTAAAGATAAAGGATAAACAAAGTATATAGGTAAGTTGGCTGGCAGATGGGCATCATCACCCCCCCCCCCCCCCCCGAACTCCGGCTCCAGTCTACCCCGGGACCATTCCCCCCAAGAGATTACAAGGGGGTAGGATCCAGTGGCCTCGGTACGCCCCACCAGAACCAGTCACAGGGATGCACCTCGTGCGCGTACACGGCACTACGACTGGCCTGGTATTTTTCGCACAATGACTACATAGCACACACAGTAACAAATTTGTTTAGCTTAAAATATACCTCTAGGACTCAAAAGGGGTAAATACAATAAACCCTCTGAACAAAACAGGTCCTTCTAAACCCCTTCAACACGATGATGTAATATCCGTCTTAAACTGTTACCACTAAACAATTATCTTTACCTTATAATCTACCTCTGGGACTCAAAGGGGTAAATACATTCTCATAAACCCTCTGAATAACAAATCATTCTTAAACTGCATAAAATCATCTAAGTTTAACCAGAATCAAAGGCAAAAAGGTGTCATTGTGCTGAAAGGGTTAAGTATTGCACATTGAATTCCTCATCCTATTAAGTTAAGGGGGGACACCTGTTTTTTTTTTTTTTTTTATCTTTCTCTCCTTTCCTCTCTTTCCCTGGCTTGTATCCATTCGGTCCCATTCAGCCAACTGTTTCAACTGTTTACTATGGCTGTGTCGTATTAATGCCAAGTTTTCATAATTAACATCATATTTCGCTACAAAATCTACCTTATAGCTGAGTAAGAAAGATAAATACATGACAATTTACCCTCAGCTGGAATAAAATAAGACTATACTGTAGACCATAGACACTATATACAGTACAGTAATATAAAGCCGGTATCACACAAAAGCTTTTATGGTCAACATTCCATCATCAACATTTTTCTGGCAACATTTCTGGAATATTTTGCACTGGTATCGGAAACTAGACTGATGGTAGATGAATTTAGGTGACCTCAATATTTTAAATGTTGACCTCATAAGCTGCCAGACCAGTGTTGAGGATAAATGTTGAGGGATAAAACGCTCGTGTGATACCGGCTTAAGGGGAGACGAGTCGCTTTTCTAGACCACCTTCTCCCTCATGCTTAGCCTCATTGGTTTGGCGATTTTATGAACATTCGCCCCATTTCTGTCAATTTTAAGACCTTTCCTGTCGATTTTTTCCTGGCGAGCGATAGCGAGCCTGTAATTTATGAGGAATTGGCCTTTGGCCAGGACATTTTTCTACCGAAAAATTTACAAATTTATCTTGAAAGGGGGTCTAGGGAGCTCCATTTTAAGCTTGATGGAGGTCTAGCGAGGAAACTAGAAAAATAATAACTAAATAATTTTTTTTACAAAAAAAGAAGGATCTCCCCTTAACCCTCGTGGCCCGGGCTGCCTTTCTAAATGACGGAGCTCGTATCCGAGCGATCTGGCCGAAAAATGTCTAGGCCTAGGCTACCGTATCTTTGTTATTTTAACTGCTAGAAATTTCCCACGCATCCCTAAACGTAGTGCGGTTTCCAATCTGTAGACTAGCATTGAGTAGAGCTCTCTAAGTCAACTGGTTCAGTTGTGATGACGATTTCCATGGAGCGAATTTTGCCACGATGTTGACAATATCAGAGCTTTTCAGACACTAATTTCGTCATATCATACAACAACATTGATCCGACGTCTCCTTCTTGTTTTCGGAGGTGCGGTGACGCAATGAACGGCTTTGTTTGCTTTGTTTATTTTGGCTCGAACGTCCCTTGATTTTGGCCCTGTCACTCTTTCAACTATGGGGGAGGCACTCGCTATAGGCAGTTCTGCTTTTTGCCTCCCTCAATCACATAGAAAAACTATCCAGAGTGAGGTTTGGCATCCTCTACCTAACCTTAGCCATTTTTATCTCTCTTTTCCTGTACTACTTTTCCTTATAGGTGCTTGGTAGATCGCCTGATTACATACATACACACATACATACAATTTTAAGACTGAGTGTACCACACATACGTGCAGTTTCAGTCTCTTGTCCTAATGGCGGCGTTCCAGGCAACCCTGTTAACGGCTGCTTTACTTGTCAAGTTCTTGGATTTGAGATCGGCACGTATAGTCCGATCCCAGGTCTTCCTCGGTCCACCCCTTGGTGCAGCTCCCTCCACAATCACAGACCTGCATTTTTTCACCCAATTTTGTTCATCCATTCTCTCCACATGTCCATACCATCCCAGTCTACTTGTACGCATCACCTCGCTAATACTCTTTATACCTAAACGTCTCCTCAGCTCAACATTTGTTATTCTATCCTGTAGCCTGGCCCCACACATCCATCTCACCATTCTCATCTCATTACGCTCCATTCTGTTGACATCCTCTACTTTAACGGCCCATGTTTCTGAGGCATACGTCATTGCACTTCTAACACATGAGGCATACACCTTTCCCTTCAGGGGGAGAGGCATTCTTTTCATGGTCAGGATTGGCATCAGTTCTCTGAACTTACCCCAGCCACACCTAATTCTAGCCTGATTGGGGAGCTGCGGACGGTGGGGGCATTCGCCCGGGGGTACAAGCCCGTGGGTTGATGATCCCCTCCCCCGCTGCCCTCTCAGAAACAGAGCTCTTCTCCTCCTGTCCTCTTCGTGGGCCCCAGCATCTAGATGGCTTCGGTCAACCAGACTCGGGACTGTTCGGCCAGACAGTCTAGGGCAGCCATCTAGATGTACGGCCTCCGGATCCATCTCCTCACTGTGAAAGACAAGTAGGAATTAGTGAATGGTTATTTAAAATCTACAACAAGGCAATACACACAAAAAATAAATAAATAAATAAATCAAATAAATAAACAGCAAAAGAACAGTACAGTACAGTATTAACAATATACACAACTAGAACAAAAAACTATATTAACCCGTGGAGCCCCGGCTAGTTTTGTAATGTTTGTTCACCAGAACCCGGCCGGTTTTCAAAAAATGGTTTTATTCCAGAAACAATAGCGAATGGGTTAGGAATGAAGGAAAAACCACGAAAAACCGCTCAAAAAGCTTAAAGAATGGTCCTACAGAGCCCCCGAAAATGTATTTTACAAGAGTAAAAAATTGAAGGCAATTACCCCAAAAAACCAGGTTATTGCGCGCTCACGCGCACGCACGTGGACTTTGAGAGTTTTCAACCATCGGCACGGTTGCGTGGGATACGTACACAGTTCCCATACAAATCTGAGCCCTCTTGAGTGGCTACACCTGAGGTTACGGTCGGCGCAATTAGGGTGACGCGCCAGACGCGTCTCTGGGGCTGTGCGTTACATACATCGCCGACGCGTCAGACGCGTCGCTGGGGCTGTACGGGTTAATAAAGTAAATATATTAAGAGGGCAACAATAATAATATAGCCTGGGGAACTATAGTCTATTTATTGCAGGTAGGCTAGGAATCCTAACCCTTAATCCGGTATCACACCAGCGCTTTTACCCTCAACATTTATCCTCAACACTGATCTGGCAGCTTATGAGATCTACATTTATAATCCGAGGAACTTGCTTCAATTGTGCCGCCTCTCCACATCTTTCCCCGTAGAACTAGGGCAGCTGAGAGCACCCATGAATTTACACTTTCTCCTCCACAATGCAGAACTTCTGCTTATCAGAATTAATTTATCCCCAGAGCTACTACTCTTTGGAATTCACTTCCCTCGAATTGCTTTCCACAAACTTACAATCTACAAATGTTTAAATCCAGTTGTTACAAACATTTTATGAATGGAGGATGCCTTTAGGCACATGGACCTTTTTGTTTTATCTGTGTTTTTCCTTCCTCCGTTCATTGTCTCTTTAAAAAAAAAAAAAAAAAAAAAAAAAAAAAAAAAAAAAAAAAAAAAAATGTCCCTTAAATTAATTAAATAAGTTAATTTGACTTTATATTGTCTTTGTCCCAGTTTTTGTTTGCTTTGTTTGCAAGTTTTACATTTTAATTCATCAACCATCTGTATAGTTTCTGATACCGGTGCAAAATATTCCAGAAATGCTGCAAGAAAAGTTTTGATCATCGAATGTCGACTATAAAAGCTCTCGTGTGATAATGGCTTTAACCTCTGTAACTCAAAAAAGGGCTAGAGCAAATGGCCTATAAGTTTTCACACCTATTACCTAGCCGACCCTTCCCAAAGGGTAGAAATATTAGGTCGAGTACTCTAGTCATTTATGAGTTATAGAGGTTATTGGTCAAGATTTTTGTAAGGATGTACGGCCCAGTATACTCCATTTATTTTCCAGTTGATGGAAAATTGAATCCCTGAACAGCTGATTCTCGATACATAATGGAAAACCACTAAGCTAATACGTCTCATATCTTATTAATGCCCTAGTTAACCCTCCCGCCCCGGCTACGCATTACATTAGGCTCAGCTTAAGGAATATGAGGGCCACCTGAGTGAGGAAGTAAAAGGAATTAGTGAGGTAAAAAATGAGTGGACAAGGGTAGAGAGTGCCACGATGGTAGCCCTTGAAGAAATTGTGAAGGAGCAGAAGGAAGAGAGAGAAAAGGAAAAGAAAGAGTTTGAAAAAAATGTAGTGCAAGTTTTAAAGAAGAAAGAGAAGGTAGTGAGAGAGACAATAGATAGAGGTAAGTGTGTAGTAATCTTTGGAGATGTGGAAGAGCACCTGGCAGATATGAAGGTAAGAAAGGAAAGGGATGTTGTGAAAGTCAAGGGGATACTGGATTACTTAGACGAGGGTTATGGATGGGTAAAAGAACTGGAGGAGGTGAGAAGGTTAGGAATATATAAGAAGGGCGAGATGAGACCACTAAGAGTGGAACTAAAGTTTAGATCAACAGCAGAAGCAGTAGCCAATGTGAGCTGGAAATTAAATTCGACAGAGCTGAATCATATAAGGGTAAAAAAGGACCTAAGTGTAGAAGAACGAGAACAGTTAAGGGAACTCCAAGCTAAGGCTGATGAAGAGAATGGAAAGTTGTCTGAAGAGCAAAAGAAGATTTTTTTTTGGAGAATAAGGGAAGGGCAAGTAAGGAAGTGGTACATCAGGAGCCACCAAGAACCGAAAGTAAGAGGAGTGATAGGGAAAGAGACAGAGAGACAAGTACGAAGTCAAAGCAAGGAGACGGAGCGAGAGATAATGCAGGGAGCAGGGGACCGGAGAGAGAGCCAGGATGTGGTGGAGAGGGTGGAACAGAGGGAGAGAGAGGGGGGAGGAGAATAGAATTAGTGGGGGAGGTGGAACTGGGTCAGGGAAGGGATGGAGGAGGAGGTGAACCTGGTAGGAGGCAGAGAGGGAAGAGAAACAAGGAGGTGGATTCAAATATACTGTGCTACTACACTAATATAGATGGAATAAACAGTAAAAAGGTAGAGTTAGATAATATATTAAGAAAAGATCAACCACAGATAGTCTGTTTGACAGAGACAAAGCTGAACCAGGACTTTGACAGCAACATAGTGTTTAGTGAAGGATATAATATATGGAGAAATGATTAGAAAGGGTAAAAGGGGAGGTGGAGTGGCAGTATTAGTTAAGAACCCTATGACAGCAAAGCACGTGGAGTTAAATAATGACAAGGCAGAAATAATGGCAGTTGAACTCAATGATATAGAAGGAAAAAAGCTAGACATAGCAGTAGCTTACATGCCACCAAAGACCAGAGCATGGAGGGAGTTGGAGTTTGAGGAGATGGTAGAGGATATGATTCAGTCGTTGAGAAGATTGCTTTTAAGGAAGAATCGATTGATCTTGGTAGGAGATTTCAACTGTAGTGAGGTTGATTGGGAATCGGGAGATGCAGGGCCAAATCAGAGATCTTGGGGAAGTCGGCTAGTGGAGTTGGTTACGGAAAATGTACTTGCGCAACATGTGAAGGAAAATACAAGAATGAGGGGTAATAACGAACCTTCTAAACTCGATCTGATTTTTACAAAAGATCCTCACGAAATTAGTGATATAAACTATCTATGTCCTGTAGGTAAAAGTGATCACCTATTACTAAAATGGAAGTTGACCTCGAGTAATGCCAATAGATTAGACAATAGCTACATAAATGACAGATTAAATTATAGTAAAGCTGATTATGTATCCTTGAAAAGATATTTAGAGGGAGTAGATTGGGATCTTATTTTGAAGGAACGGGACGTACAAGGTAAATATAGTAGATTCCTCGAAATTTATAGAGTAGGAACCAATATGTTTGTCTCAAGATATAAAACTGGAAATTTTACTAAGCAGAAAGATTGGTTTAATTTGAAATGCAAAAGAGCTTTGGGTAGGCGTGATGCAGCTTGGGCTAGATTAAGAAGAAGGAACACTGAGAGTAATCGGAATAAATATAAACAGGAGAGGAATAGATATGTTAACATAATTAGGCAAGTTAAAATGAACTATGAGAAGAACATAGTAAATAAATGTGAAAGTGACCCTAGATTATTTTATAAATATATAAACAGTAAGTTGAAGGTAAAGAAACAAATTACTAAATTAAGAGTTGATGCTAGGACGTATGAAAATGTATCGGACATGTGTGAGGTAATGAATAACAAATTGGGGTCAGTTTTTACTAGAGAGGAAGGTTTTGACGAACCACAGGCGGGAGTACTGGAGAGTGGTCTTAGTAAGATTGAAATAACTAGAGATGAGCTGTTATCTGCGATGAGAGGACTTGAAGTAAGGAAAGCTATGGGACCGGATGAAGTGTCTGCCTGGGTTTTAAAGGAGTGTGCAGAGCAATTAGTGGAGCCAGTGAGGGACATAATTCAAGCTTCCTTAGATAAAGGACAGGTTCCTGTTGAATGGAAAAGAGCTAATATCATTCCGATATACAAGAATGGAAACCCTGAGGACCCTCTAAACTATAGACCAGTTTCACTTACTAGTATTGTATGCAAGATTTGTGAAAAGCTAATTAGGAAGAGATGGATGAAAATGTTGGAGAGAAAGAAAATAATAACCCCAAAGCAATTTGGATTCAGAGAAGGGACATCTTGTGTTACCAGTTTGCTATGTTATTACAGTAGGGTGATAGATGTACTCCAAGAAAGAGGCGGATGGGTGGACTGCGTCTACTTAGACCTTTCCAAAGCATTCGATAAGGTACCACATAAGAGATTGTTATCTAAGCTTGAGACGCTAGGATGTGTCAGGGGGAGTTTGCTGAAATGGATGGAGAGCTATTTAACAGATAGGGAAATGAGGACCAACATTAGAGGAACTTACTCATCTTGGCGGAAAGTTGAGAGTGGTGTGCCGCAGGGATCTGTGTTGGCACCTCTCATGTTCCTTATGTACGTGAATGACCTGCCGATAGGCATAAACTCTTACATGTCAATGTTTGCAGATGACGTAAAAATTATGAGACAAATAAAAGTAGTTGTGAGGAGCTGCAAGGGGATTTAGATAAAATATACGAATGGAGCACCAAGTGGAAAATGAAATTTAATATAAGTAAATGTCATGTGTTAAATATGGGAAGAAGTGTGAATAGACCAAATTGGGAGTACAGGATGGGAGATACTAAAATTAGCAAGGCCGAAAAAGAAAAAGATTTAGGGTTGATTATACAAGATAATTTGTCGCCAGAGAAACATATTAACAAGCTCTTTAGCGGAATGTATGCAATGGCCGGGAATATGAAAGTTGCTCTGAACTATTTGGATGAGACCATGGTAGCGAAAATTATGAAGAGTATGATTAGACCAAGATTGGAGTATGCAGCAGTGGTGTGGTCCCCGCATCTAAAGAAGCATATTCACAAGTTAGAAAGAATTCAGAGAGCAGTCACTAGATTGGTTCCAAGTCTCAGAGAACTGCCATATGAAGAAAGGCTAGACAAATTAAATCTACCGAGTCTAAAAGAGAGGAGAGAGAGGGGAGACATGATAATGATGTACAAATGTACCCGGGGGCTGGAGAGGCTGGATAGGGAGGATATATTAATTATGGATACAGGAATAACTAGAGGCCACAGCTACAAAGTAAAAAGACCTACCTGCAAGAACGATATCAGGAAGTTTAGCTTCCCCTATAGATGTATTGACAAATGGAATGGGCTGGAGGAGGAGGTGGTAGGGGCAAGGAACATCCATATTTTCAAGAAAAAATTGGATAAAAAGTAGACTGAGAGACGGGACAACACGAGCTTAGCTCAACTCCTGTAAACTACAATTAGGTAAATACAATTAGGTAAATACATAAATATTCCCCGAAATCTGGGTGTTTTGGCCGAAAAACGTCTAGGCTAGGCTACCGTATCATTGTTATGCTGACTGATTCCCGCATTCCCGTGCATCCCCAAGCGTAGCTGTGTTATTTACCTGTAGAATGGCATTAGGTAGAGCTCTCTAAGTCAAGTGCTTGATTTGTGATGATGATTTCATTGGAGATAACTTTATGGCCAAAACAGCCACTTTACACTACTTTTCGATACTTAACAACAACATACAGGCACACACGAACAAGCGACGCTCTCCTTCTTGTGGCCGGAGATGCGGGGCGTCGGTCCAGCCGGCTGTTGTTTACATGCGTCGGACCGACGCCTCGCACACGAAGCTCACAGGCTTTCAAGCAATGGTACAATGTTGTACCACCCGGGTTCCTGGGGGCAAAACATAATGGTACACACGTGTACCATCCGAGTTTGAAGGGTTTAAACAACTGTATTAAAAAAATAAAAAATAAATCTTGTTGTTGTTGTTGTTCTCCAAGCTGCCTGGCCGAACAGCCCCAAGGCCCCGAGCAATTCCAAGGCCATAACCGAGTGCCCCCACAGAACCTCAAAAAAATCTTGTTAATGTACTTTATGTATATACTCAGGCATATACCCCATAGCTGGGGGTAGCCGACTCGAGACAGAGCCCGAACTCTTAGGGTCCGGGACCACTTTCGCGTTTCTTCGTCCCTTTCTCTGTCTTATTTAGTAGGTGAATTTTACAAGGGGAGGAGGATTCCTAGCCCAAGATTTAATAATTAACACCATATTTCACTACACAATATTCACAATAACTGAGAAATGTTTATGGGAACTTTATAATTTACAGTCAGCTGAAAGTAAACAAGGTATAGTTGGGAGCAGTGTTAACCCCTTGAGCAGGGTGTCATTTATTTTAGTCTTTATTATTGTACAGTTTGCCGCACATATTCTATTCCGTTGGGGTCGTGATTTGGTAGCCCTCCCCCCACTTCCCCAACCTCCCTCCTTGAGGGAGGGGGGTTGGGGAGGTGGGTGCAATGCTGCCAAATTACGCCCCCAACGGAATACGATATGTGCGGCAAACTGTACATGTAAAGACAAAATTATGGTTTATAATTATGTCTTTGGTAGTGATAATAATATGACCAAATCAATGCTATTATAATTTAAAACTTGCAAAATAAACAAACCGAAACTGGGACAACGCATTATAAAGGCAAAACAACTAATCAAAATCGCTATGTGGAAACAACGCTTAAGTAAAATAATAATTTATAAATAAAAGAACACAATCCACCCCCCCCTTCTGATACTACTCTCCTTGCCGCGGTTGGGGGGCTTCGGGGCCGGCGACTGGGGCTTGATGGGGGATGGTTGTGGTCAATTCCCTTCCTATCTCCCCTCGAGCTTTCGTCCTCAGCTTGACTAATTTTGAGTAGTTTTGCATTCCTCATTCTATGTTTTTTCCCTTCTATTCTTATTCTGTCCCATCCGGCTGTCCTCGGGCAGCCTATATCTCATGTCTCCCTGGCCTGGCTAGGTGGTTGACTCCTGACCCGTTTGTCTCTTTGGTTGCTGATGTGGCCGAACTGACTTGATTTCCTTCGGTAATGCATTTTTTGCTTCTCGATGTGATTTTTTCTACCTTCGACCTGATCTTTCATTCTTCGCCCTGATCACTTCTTGGTTGGTGTTGCGGTGTAGCAGTTCTTGCCTCATCCTTCGGCCCTGCCCTATAAGAGCTCTGATGTGGAGCTCATGTGGTCCGGCTGAACTGGTGAAATGGCGAGAAATGTCTACGTGTCTTCACCTTCCTCGATTTGTTCCCCTACTGCCCTTCCCTCTCTATCTTGACTCGTTTAGTTATATATCTCGATCGAATCCTTTGGGTCAGCCCTATGAGAGTTCTTTTGTAGAGCTCAGTGGTCTGGTTAAACTAATATTAACACACAAAGAGCGGGTGGTAGGGTATTTTACACTGTGCCGCCCAGCGTTTTTTTTTTAACCCTAAATAGGGTTGTTTCCGTGCTCATTTTCATGCATAAACAAGACCCAGAGCGTAAAACAAGTATCTATCCTTGAAAGGGTGTAAACAGAGCTTTCCAATGACAACCGAACTATCCTTGTACGACCACTGGTTCTCTTGCAACGATCGTGCAACACGAGTGCAAAAAACCTAAAATAAGGTAATTTCCGTACATAATTCCCTGTGTAGCGAGTGAGAGAGGGGGGAGGAAGGTGGAATACAGTTCAGTACGTCCACGGTGGTCGTGGGGAGCGGTCATAAGGTTACTACGCTCGTCCCACCGCTCAGGTCTCTCTCTCAGCAACATTACGTGCTGAAAATGGCACTCGACAGCTGTCGTCCACCGCCACATAGTCCAAATTTATTTAACTCGACAGATGTCGTACGCCGTTGGTTAACCCTCCTGGCCCGGGCAGGCCCTCCAAAGGACACCACAAAAGAAGGGCAGGAGCCCGGGTGTCATGTTAATAGGCAGCAAGCTTGAAAGCGTATTCAGCTTGGTCTGAACGCCGTGCGTCCGACGCATGTAAACAAAGCCGATCGTTGCGTCACCACACCTCCGAAAACAATAAGGAGACGTCGGATCAATGTTATTGTTGTGACGTCAGACGAAATTAGTGTCTGAAAAGCTCCGATATTGTCAACATCGCGGAAAAATTAGCTCCACGGAAATCGTCATCACAACTGAACCAGTTGACTTAGAGAGCTCTACTCAACGCCAGTCTACAGATTGGAAACCGCACTACGTTTATAGATGCGTGGGAAATTTCTAGCAGTTAAACTAAACAAAAATACGGTAGCCTAGGCCTAGACGTTTTTCGGCCAGATCGCCCGGGTAGCCCACATTGTCCTTTGGAGGACCTGCCCGGGCCAGGAGGGTTAAGGGTTTAAAAAAAAAAAAAAAAAAAAAAAAAAAAAAAAAAAAAAAACACACACACACACACACAATCCACCACATAGGGTGTACATTACTACATGAGCAAGTTAATCGGTTTTGATAATATAGCCAAAACAATGCTATTTTAGGTTAATTTTCTTGTCGTTCTTCTTATATTCAGTCCCTTCTTCTAACAAAATTGCTACAGTTTGACACCCTGCGGCCTTGAGGATTATGACGCACTTTGACAGTATATTTTGGCTATCAGTAGACTACTTGATGCATTTTAGGAAGGATCTCTAGGAATCTTAGAGGCTAGTCAACTCAATTAAGCCTCCGACTCCCACAGATCCTTCCTAAGCGGCATAAAATTGTCGATCTATGCTATTCTATATTATACTGTAGGCTACTCAGGAGCAATCCCCACTTTTCCTTTTTTTTTGGGGGGGGGGGACTCAAGACAGAGTCAGAATAGGGACAACACAACAGAAAACAATGAACACACAAAAACAAAATACAAATTCACACACATCTAGGTCTAATGTAGCCAAAATAAACAGGTAAAACACATCATAATCCTCAAGGGGTTAAGCTCCCAACAGTCTCATTTGGTTGATGGAGGTGGTATATAATGTATTGCAGATTGTCAGCCAGCTTGTTGTAGTTAGGAGTGTAGGTGGAGACTGCTAGCCTTAAGCAAGCATACAAGTGGTCATCTGTCATTGTTGATCGGTATTTGGATTTTATGTGTTTCATGTGTGAAAATGTCGATTCACACAGGTAAGTTGATCCAAAAAAGTTGCTGGGTACATGGCACATTTTCTCACATTGGGGTATTTTTCTTCAACGAGAAGGTTCCAGAAACTTCCTCCTGTTGCCATTGATTTTATCTGAATATAATTTTGAAGTTTCAGAAGCTCATTTTCTACTTCAGATACATCTATGTGAAATTGTGATGCCATTGTAGATGCAATTACTTCAACATTTGAGTCTTTACCAAATGGAAAACACGTATGTGTTGCAACAGGTTCTATTGCTGCTATGTCTTGAAACTGTCTGTCAAAATCTGAAGCAACGTTTGTCACTTGATCAATATATCGAGCACTGTCAAATTAGTCAGTCTTTTCCTTGCTTTTCTAGTTCAGACACCACAAAACCAATGGAGAATAAGCTTAGAAGTGCGCAAAGAGCAATGGAAAGATCAATGCTAGGAATAACACTTAGAGATAGGAAGAGAGCATCGTGAGTATGAGAGCAAACCAAAGTCAAGGATATTCTTAAAACTATTAAAGAGCAGAAGTGGAGATGGGCAGGACATGTAGCAAGAAGAGAGGAAATAGGTGGAGTAAAACACCAACTCACTGGACCCCCAGAGAAGGAAAGGACGATAGGAGAAGACCGGACAGGAGGTGAAGAGACAGAGAGAAAAGACTGCAGGGGAAACATGGCAACGGATGGCAAAGTCTCGGGAGTCATGGAAAAGGTTAAGGGAGGCCTTTGTCCAGCAAGTGGACTCCTAATGGCTGATGATGATGATTTTGTAGGTTTCAAACTAGGCATACCTGGCTGTAGACAATTTTCTCAACTTATATAGGAACTTCTAGAGTTTATAGCTAAATAATATACCAATAATACCGTCATACTAAAAATGACAAAGCTTCGTTCGTGGATTATGGCTTATTTCTAGCTAGGCTAAACCGTATTATTATTTTTTTATATAAAAGATTGAGGGAGCACAACAGCAAATAAAGTAGAATATTTGCAAGACGTTCACTTTTCAAACTATTTTTTTTTTATGAGGTAGGCAAAAGGCAAAACTGTCTGTAACGAGTGCCTCCCTCGAAGTTGAAAAAGTGACAGGGCCAAAATCAAGTAATGTTCGAGCCTAAATGTCTGGACAAATGGAGTTTGAAGCAATTTAAGTCATAGTGAAAAGATTGATAGCCTATTAAAACAAAACAAAGCCCTACACCAGAGTTATCACTTTAACAGAATGCAAACAACACAATTATGCGGCAAGTACTATTGTAATTGTCGATCTATCTATTGCCAGATGTCTTAGTCCTCTTTATGAGGGTGGCTATACATAAAACGTCTCCAAGTGGACTTGTCCCCAGTGAATAGGACAATCCGTGGCAGTGTAATTAAACTTACAGGATTGACCTGTCAACTTCGGGTCCGTCTGACTCGGAGGCCCCCTATGTATCTTTTTAGCACTTTTTTTCTACACTGGTATACAGCTAGTCCATCCACTAATTATCACTATTGTCAGTCTTTTTTCACCTGGCAGTAAATTGAATTCCTTACCAACATATCCCTCGTTACTTCATTGAAATATATGAAACTATTAGCCTACATATCTAAATCATATTAATGCCAAATTTTCCTAATTAACCACATAATTAGCCAAGCGGAGCAATCACGATGGGGACATGGAGATTTACCGTCAGCTGTTATGAAACATACTATACGCTATCACTACAATAACGGTAAACATAAACTCTACATTATCACCAAAACAACAGTACAAATAAACAGTAACCACTACATTCCTACACACTCACATTACTTTGGCAGAGTTCTTGTCTTTGTTGCGTCCGATGGCCCCGTAGTTGAAGGGTTGAACAATTATCCTCTTGTAGTCCTCCAAACGGTTGTACTGGAAGCCACCACCAATCTGTACAGGTTATAATGTTGTTAGCATATTTCCTTAACTGTCTTGATAGCGTAATGCATAAATGCGCGGAATTTCGGTGTGAGTATCCTAGGTTCGAGTCCTTGGAGTGCCACATGTATTTGTTGATTTCATTAATCGAGTTTAGAAGTGAAGTTGGTTGGTGAAAACATATACAGTGGACTCTCGTTATCCGCGCTCCAAGTATCCGCGATCCTTGCTATTCGCGGATACCCCTAAATATCCCATTACTCGTTATCCGCGCAAAAAAACGGCAAAATACCAGCTATTCACGGATTTGAATCGGGCGGGTCAGTGCGCATCCCGAGTCTTGCTTTGGTCGGCCATCTTGCATTCTTGCGTGACGTCAACACAGCGTCCCAGCTGAGGCAGTAGCTCACAGCCCAGTGTTGGAAAAGTCGAAAACCACCTGTTTACAAGCTTTTTTCTGCACGAACCTCTTATCTCCCGCATTTATTAGAGCCTTTAGAGCATTCAGTGATAGGGACAGAGGGCCTGATGGTAATCATGATGGAAATAAATGCCCAGGACCATCAAAACAGAGAGCAAGCGTACCGACGCTGTCGGACGAAAGCAGGCAAATTATGCCGATGCGTAAGGCTAGCCAAGGCCTAATGACTGATTACAATAAAGTTTGTGTGGTAAGTTATCACCTCATAATATGTATTTATAAGTATTCTCAAATAATATGTATTTATTGGATATATTTGGGAGGAAATGGGTACTTTATGGGTGACTGGACGAATGTGGAATAAAGTGTGGTACCGGTACCGTCACTGACGGTACCACACTTTGTTCCACATTCTTCCAGGTCCGTCACCGTATCTGTTTAATAATTTGGTCCATATTATTGTCATAAAGTAGGTCAAAATAATGGTTTGAGGGTCCAAGATGGCCGAGTCAGGTACGACCTAAGTCTATTTCCCATTGAAACCTATGTTAAACACTGCCCACGTATCCGCGAAACCACGCATTTGCGGAAGGGGGCTGGTACGACATAGGCGCGAATACTGGGAGTCCACTGTAATATCAATAAAGTCAAAACTATATTAATCACTTCAATACGGATGATGCTATTCCGACTTATATCCCCACAATCAAAATGTAAAAATTGCAAAACAAACAAACCAAAACAGGAATGGTACAATATTAAACTATTTTATGCAGCTTAGGAAAGACGTCTTTTAATCAGATGGGCATAAACTCCTACAGTACATGTCAATGTTTGCAGATGACGTAAAAATTATGAGACAAATAACAAATAGAAGTAGTTGTGAGGAGCTGCAAGGGGATTTAGATAAAATATACAAATGGAGCACCAAGTGGAAAATAAAATTTAATATAAGTAAATGTCATGTGTTAAATATGGGAAGAAGTGTGAATAGACCAAATTGGGAGTACAGGATGGGAGACAATATAATTAGCAAGGCTGAAAAATAAAAGGACTTAGGGTTGATTATACAAGATAACTTGTCGCCAAAGAAACATATTAACAAGCTCTTTAGCGGAATGTATGCAATGGCTGGGAATATGAAAGTTGTTCTGAACTACTTGGATGAGAACAGGTTAGCGAAAATTATAAAAAGTATGATTAGACTGAGACTGGAATATGCAGCAGTGGTGTGGTCCCTGCATCTTAAAAAACATATTCACAAGTTAGAAAGAATCCAGAGATCAGTTACTACAAAGGAGTACAAAGGAGTACAAAGGAAATCAAGCAACAACAGATCTAGTGACCCTTCTAGGTTGCTTGTCCTCCAAAACACTGAGGATCAAGTGTCCAAACAGTGGTTTAGAGTGGGTAAGGGAACATTGGAAAGGGAATTACTGCCCTGGAACTAATGTCCTTGGCAGGATTAGGAAGTTAGTAGGGGACAGATGGGTTAGTAACTGAGGGGGGGATAAAATAAAGTTATTCATTTACAAACGCAGTCAGTCGCGGGTTTGATGCGAGATATTTGTCTAGGCGGAGTTTAAATGAATCAACGGTGATGCAGTCTATAACGTTTCGGGGAAGCCCATTCCACAAGTTGACAACTCGATTGAAGAAGAAATGCTTAGATTCGTGCGAGTTAAAAGATTTACCAATAATTTTGCAACCGTTTCCCCGCGTGTAATTAGATTGGTCGATAGTGAAGTACTTACTACAGTTCATATTGTGAATCTAGTGAATCTATTCACTAGATTGGTTCCAAGGCTCAGAGAACTGCCATATGAAGGGAGGCTAGACAAATTAAATCTACCGAGTCTAAAGGAGAGGAGAGAGAAGGAGACATGATAATGATGTACAAATGCACGCTAGGGCTGGAGGCTGGATAAAGTTGGAGTCACACGAGCCTTTTTTCGAGCAATTTTTACGGGCAATTATGGTCTGGAAGCTTACAAAATTAAACTTTATCAGAATTCAGCTGCGTAACATAATCTACCTTCAGTCTAGTTACCGATACCAGTGCGAAAAAGTCCCGAAATATTACGAGAACAAAATTGCTCATGGAAAATTGACGGAAAAAGCGCTCGTGTGACAGCGGCTTAAGGAGGATATAATAATTATGGACACAGGAATAACTAGAGGCCACAGCTACAAAGTAAAAAAGCTACCTACAAGAACGACATTAGGAAGTTTAGCTTCCCCTATAGATGTATTGACAAATGGAATAGGCTGGAGGAGGGAGCTTAGCTCAACGCCTGTAAACTACAATTAGGTAAATACACTCTCAATCCTTTTACATTACCACATATCCTTCCTAAGCTTAATCAAATTGTCTAAATGTAGCTGAAATCAAATAAAAACAAGTCACAATCACTGAAAGGGTTAAATGTACATATGTATGTACAGTATATATTCACGCAAATATCCCATAGCTAAGGGGTGGCCGACTCCAGACAGAAAGGGTAAAATAGGCGAGTCCCAATTTATGCTCCTAACTGTACTATCAATATTCAGTGGACATCAAGGGAGATTGCTAAATATTTTATGCTGAACATTCCATATGTAAAGAAAAATGCCAAGTCATGACATCATCAATTTTAAGGGAGTACAAGGAGATTCCCCTTATTTTTTTTTTATGTCCATGTCTAAAAAGCCTGAATTTGAATGTCTTTGTTCTTCTGGTGTATAAGTATAGATTTTCATCCTTTTACAGTACAGTACAGTCATGCTTTCGGTAACACGGTTAATTTGTCCTTTCAAAGCACAGTGTTGTAAAATTCTCCGACTCAACGAGACAGAGAAAGGGGTAAGGGAACGCGTCAGTGGTCCAGGACCCTAAGAATTGGAACTTAAAAGGTTTCTGTTCGGGCTCTGCCTCAAGTCAACCACCCCCAGCAATGGGGTATGTGCCTCACTACAGTATATACATACATTCATACAGCAAAGTGTCACCGAAAAACGCGGTACAGAAATAACATACCAGTACCTTATGGGAAATATTTTTGTTGTCCCAGCCAAAATCCCAAAGTCCCCTTTTTGACCTATTTCGACTCCGCAAAAGTCCCAAACTTCCCTTTTATTGACATGTAATGTACAGTTTGCTGCACAAGTCCTTGCAAAATAAACAAACCAAAACAGGAACGCCACACTATAAAGACAAAAGAATCGATCAAAATCACTGTAGAAATAACGATTTAGCACAATAAATGTTTGAAATAAAATAACACAAAACCAGGAATGGAAATACAACTTGAAGTAAGGAATTACTGTACCGGTACTTAAATCATTATGGCATCTCACCTCAACACTGGTAGTAACTTAGGACTGTCTAGTTATATAAGTTGTACTGTGCTGCAGTAAAGACTGTAGCCACCGTGTTGTGATTGCTGTGCACTGTGTGCAGTACTGTGATTGTACCATGGAAGCCACATTCACTGTGGACGGTTGCGGTCTTTAAACCCGTATGTATGTATGTATGTATGTATAAGTACATACATATAAGTACATATAAGTACAATGGGTGGATAGGACTCGTTAGCCTTGGTCGGCAACTCATCTAGGGGAGACAACCTTATACAAATCCGGGTGGATGGGACTCGTCAGCCTTGGTTGGCAACCTGTCTAGGGGAGTAAACCTGATACAAATCCGTACTGCTTACCTAAGGGTAAGGCAGGTTAGTGGATGGATTAGAACACACTGTAGAAATAGTGCTAACAAGATACACAGAGGGCCTCGGAGTCGGACGGATCCTAAATTGAGTGGTCAATCCTGTAAGTCCTTCACTAAACTGGCTCGGGTTGTCCCTCTCACAGGGAATAGGTCCGCTTGGGGGCATTCTGTGTATGGCCACCCTCGTAAGGGGAGTAAGGCGTCCGGCAATAGATAGATAAGTACATGTACGGTCGTGCTAACAAGTCATGTCCCACCAGTCATTACGTTTGGCTTGCTCTGTGCTGTATTAATGTCTGTCAGATGTTGAATAGGGTGGGCAAGTGTAGGAACATGTTTGTATATTTCACACGATATGAAGAAATTATGCTTAGATATTACTGATAACGGTACACATTATTGATCAAAACATACTTGGTGCCGAGACATCACTTATTAGCGCGACTGTACTGTGTGTGCAAGTTAGTATGTTACTACTGTTGGGTGTCAAAAAAGAGGCCTATCCCCTTGTATTTAGTCACCATAACAATATATACACAGTTACATTTATGCTTGGAAGTTTATATTATGTCTTTGGGAGTGATAAAATTACCAAACCAATCCAAATTCATGTTAATTTTCTTGTATTTCTTCTCATAATCATTCCAGTCTTAACAGCAGATTGTCCCGGTTTGACAACCTGCTTACAAGTACAGTATACTGTACAAGTTTCTACATGAGCAAGTTAATCTGTTTCCAAAGCAAACTACAGTAGTCGCACACATAACGCACTATCGTCACATTCAAGGAATTAGTCAATTTGGGAAGTCGCGAAAGACATACCGTACATACTACAGTAATCATAAAATGAACAATGTAAAACTATTCTGCCTATCTGTCAATTAAAAAAAGGGAAGGCTTTATGGCATTCAAAAAGGAGATAGGCTACTGTACTTTTTACGTGTTTAATTTCTATAAATATTTTCTATACGCAATAAATTTGTGTATCATCACCCATAATGGAAGTAATAAAGGCATCTTACTGAAAGGCATATAATTTTTTTTTAAGTAAAAAAAAATACTCTATAAACTTACCGTACATGCTGGTCCTCACATTGAGTGTAACTCTTGAAGTTAGGCAATTGGTAATCTCCTTCATAGAGTTCTTGTTCCAGTCAAGTCAATCTTCACCAATTCCAGAAAACAGGGACCACTCAATCTCGTTGTATCTTCTATTTCGCACTCTCAAACCTGTATGAGGTTAAGGATATGTTAGATTATAATGTAAAACTTGCAAAATAAACAAACCAAAACTTATAAAAAGAAATAGGGTGGTCAGTATGGAAGTGAAGAAGTCCTTGCATGACAGTGTGGTAATCCCGACACTGACTTACGGAAGCGAAGCATGGACGTTGGTTGAGAGACTCAGACCAAGAGTGAGAGCAGTGGAAATGAATGACTGTACTTAAGGAGTGCGTGCGGAGTTACATGGAGGGATAGACAGACTAATGAGGAAGTAAGAAGGAGGTGTGGTGTGGAGGTAGATGTGCTGGAAAGTGTGAAAAGGAACAACTTGAGATGGTTCGGCCATATGGAACGTATGGAAAGCGAGAGAATGACTAAGAGGGTGTACGAGAGCGAGGTGGAGGGACAGAGAGGGAGAGGTAGACCGAATGAGAGGTGGAAGGATGGAGTGAGGAAGTACATGAACGAAGGCGGTGCTGGTTGGGGGGAGGGGCGTCGACTAACTGGGGACAGAGGTGCATTGGGGCGGTTCGTTCGTGGCCACCCCTTCGGGGATCACGGCGTCAGGCAATAGATAGATAGATAGAAACTTATACGAACACAGTAAAAAGACAAAATAACTAAATCAAAACCGCTATGTGATTTAAGGCAAAGATTTGGTTTATTTTTTTTATTTTCTAATTAGTACATTACATGCATTAGAAGTACTGTATGATGGTGTATGCTAGCGAAACCTGGCCTATCAATATTAAAATGTAAAACTTGCAAACAAAGTCAAACCAAAACTGGGACAAAGACAATATAAAGTCAAAACAACATATCAAAATCGCTATGTGGAAACAACGCTTACTAAAATAAAATTTATGAAATGAAAGAACACAATCCACCACATAGGGTGTACATTACTACAAGAGCAAGTTAATCTGGTTCCCAAGCAAACTAATTGCACACATAACAACGCACTATCGTCACGTTCAGGGAATTAGTCAATTTGGGAAGTCCGGGACGTTCTGGCAAATATTACTAAACTCTGCATGAATTAAAATGTAAAACTTGCAAACTAAACAAACCAAAATTGGGACAAGGACAATATAAAGTCAAATTAAATTATCAAAATCGCTATGTGGAAACAACGCTTACTAAAATGAAAATTATTAAATAAAAGAACACAATCCACCACATAGGGTGTACATTACTACATGAGCAAGTTAATCTGTTTCCCAAGCAAACTAATCGCACATATAACAACGCACTATCGTCACGTTAAAGGAAGTAGTCAAGTTTGGGAAGTCCGGGACGTTCTGGCAAATTTTACTAAACTCTGCATGAATAAAGAAACTACATGTTAAATGTCAATATTATTTAAAATCAAATTTGCAACATGACAAGACATTAACAATAGTACAAAATACAAATTGATAAGATATCTATACTATTACAAATAATATATAAAATACAGTACAGCACTCACTAACGATAGTGCTATCGGGTAGGTACCTGTAAGCATAGCATGCCTCAAGTGACCCCTATCAATAACTACCCTACAAATAACCTACATTTATAGCACAAATAAACTAAGGAAATCGCAAAAGTAAGCAATTGATACTATGGACAATGAATACATATAATATAAAGACAAATAATTGCAAAATATGAAGTAACAACAGATTTAAACAAAGAGTACTCTTTTAACAAGAACAATAAATTTAAAAAATCATCAATATTAATATTAATAATAGAAAAAGAAAAAGATAAACAATAAATGCAGACAAAAAACAATAAATACAGACAAAAAGTAAGCAGAGGTTATACAAGAAACTTCAAGTTAAAAATGCTTGATTAAAATTATTGACCCTAAAAAGATTAAATTTATGGAACAATTTACTTGCCTCAAAACCTCTGTCCACTAAGAGTCTGTATAGTAACCTAGCTCTAGCCCAAAAGTCATCTACTTTAGTGCAGATTTTACAAAATCTTATTAATTGGGAATAAAAACAATTATAAGTTATTTTACTATCGATATTACTACTAGGGAAAGGAAAGTTTATTACGTTAAAATTAAAATCATCAACTTTGTGATATACTTTAAGTATGCACTGTTCATTAACAATCTCTATATTTATATCAAGAACATTTTCAACTTTATAATTTACGTTACATTGTGTGAGGGGAATAGAATTAGGGTAAATAAGTTTAGCAACTTGATTAAAATTTAACAAATTGCAAACGAGAATATCATCAATATATCTACTATTATTACTTAACAATTTAGCAAGTGCTAATTTTTCTGGGATTTTATTTTTCTTGCTACTGTCAACTAAGTCTTTTATATATTTAAATTCTAAAGCAAGCAAGAATAAGTCTGCAATTAAAGGGCTAGCATTTCCACCCATAGGAATTCCTAATATTTGTTTGAAAATGTACAGCCCGAATCTAACATAAGCATTGAAAAGGAGGAATTTAAGGGCATCTTTAAGTTTATTTCTATCAAAATATAAATATAAAATATAAAAGAAACTACAATTAGTGTTAAAATGTTCATTTAAAATCAAATTTGCAACATGACAAGATATTAACAATAGTACAAAATAAAAATATTGATAAGATATATAATATTACAAAAACAAATATATATAGCACTCACTAACGATAGTGCTATCGGGTAGGTACACTCACACGTACTAAAAGTTGCTCAGGGGTGGGTCCTTCCTACCCTTACTCCACCCTGGGCAGGTGGAGGGGGGGGGGAGTCAGGTCCAAGTCTACCCCACCTCCCACCCCCAAACTATCCCCAACTCCCCCACCTTCCTTCTCTAGCTGGCAGTTAGTGATTAGTGACGACTGTTCTCATGTATTACAAATTATTGTTAAACCATCATTGCACATGCTTACAATGGCCGACATTTAACATTGATTAGGAATGTATTAATACAATATACTGTATAATTGTATTTTCAAAATGAGTTTTTATACACGTGGGTTACACGAATCTTGGATGTAGTGGTCTTGTGCCTCTCTCTCTCTCTCTCATTGTACTACTTTCTACGATCAAGACTTAATGTGATTTCAATATACAGTAATAATACCGTAATTAAATCAAATCTCATACGGTACTCAGGTAATTATGTTCACCATTATTGCAATACACATCAACGTGCCCTTTACGTTTTTTATTTATTTATTTTATTTTTTTCTATATTCCAACTACTCCCTCTCGGGCATAGGCTGAGAGCCTGTACATTCCACCGCTCAACACGGTGAAGCCTGTGAGGTCTTGTTCCAGTCTGGGGAGTGAGACATGTGAAGCATCCATCATGGCTCGAAGCAGCTCCATCTCTGAAGCGGCTGGTTGCTTCGCCCAAGTGCTTCACCGTCTCACCCTCCAGACTCAGACCCTCACTCTCAGAACGCCACCTATTGAGCAGTGAACTCACTAGGCATTGTCCCCCTGTAACATATTTTGAATATGGGAATATTCATAGTGTTATTTAATCAGGGAACAATGAGGGTATTTTTTTGGCATTTCGGTGGGCTTTGTGGTAATGCACTGATACTAGGTACAGCGTGGTGGTGGGCTGGTCTATCAGAGTGAGAATTGAGCGATCTCTGTCATACCCATAGCTTACTCTGACTGTTCCTTTTACTTATATATTTTCTAGATCTCAAGTGACGGCGTCTCTTCCGTGGATTGACCTCCCAACCTACCAAGATTGGAAGCCAAAGCGTCACATTTTTCCTTTGCCCCTCGACTTTCTCTTCATAATTACTGAGGGGCACAGGGCTCTGGGTGGGGCTTTGATTTCCCGGCGTTTCCGCACCCTCCTCAGCTCCCCGCCATGGAGTGGCTTCGGTCACCCAGGCTTTATTGTGGTCGGCAGGGAGGGTTCTGTGGGGGCGCTCGGTTATGGCCTTGTCCTTGCTCGGGGCCTTGGGGCTGTTCGGCCAGGCAGCTTGGGGAACAACAACAACTAGGTACAGCACAAATTCAATCCCAATAATATCTTCCCATTGACATGTCGGGATTTGAACCCGGGTCCATTGGATTACCAATCCAGTGGCATGACCACTCCACCACACCTCCCCTACGTTTTCAAATTACTACACAGTCGGCATTTTATAACATAAAGGAAAGAACTAGAGGCAAAGATTGGCTGGAATAGTGTTGGGACTGTTATTGATTGTTTCGTTTATCATCTGAATCAGTTTCTCTCATTTATTCAATACCATACATACTATAAACGGTCTGCATTTAATTCTATGTTGCCTATACACATTTTGTTTTCAATCAAGTAAATGTAGAACTCGATACAAATTACTATCAAAGTCGGTGTTAACTTTTAGTAAGGTTTGAGTATAGAGCCCTTGAGTAGCAGGGCTCGCCTTCTCACTTCCCCCTTTTCTGTCTCTATCTGTGATCCCAGCCTCTCACCTCTACAAACCCCCAAATAAGGAATAGGATTAATTGACAGTTTTACCATCAACTCTCCTCTGTGTATCAAATGCAGGCAACATTCATCACACCCAATAGAAGGGAAATATACCCCATTCAGACCCGTTAAAGCTTGGTTGTAGAAAGTGTGTGCTATGATAGTTACAAGGAGTTACAAGGAATAGTTAGTATCTCAAACCCCTTCCGGTCCATTGCGGGGAAATATTCGAAGTGGAAGGAGAGACATTTATCAGTGCACTACACTCCTTACAGAATGTGCAAAATACACTCTAAGTCTTCTTGAACTGTTCAACTGAGGACATTTTTACAACTTCTGAAGAAAGTGTGTTCCAGGTAGAACATATCTTAAATGGGAAACAGTGTCCACAAATACTAGTGCTGAACCTTTTCAATTCTAACTGCCAGCCATGGTTGCGTATTTTATTCATATTGAGGCTGAACATTTTGCTATGATACACATTTTCAAACCCATTACATATTTTAAAAGCTTGAATGAACTGACCTTGTAGTCTGCATGTTGAGAGAGAGAGAGAGAGAGAGAGAGAGAGAGAGAGAGCGAGCGAGCGAGCGAGCGAGAGAGAGAGAGAGAGAGAGAGAGAGAGAGAGAGAGAGAGAGAGAGAGAGAGAGAGAGAGAGAGAGAGAGAGAGAGAGAGAGAGAGAGAGAGAGAGAGAGAGAGAGAGAGAGAGAGAGAGAGAGAGAGAGAGAGAGAGAGAGAGAGAGAGAGAGAGAGAGAGAGAGAGAGAGAGAGAGAGAGAGAGAGAACACTAATCACTAACTGCCAGCTAGAGAAGGAAGGTGGGGGAGTTGGGGGAGTTGGGGATAGTTTGGGGGTGGAAGGTGGGGGTAGACTTAGACCCTCCCCCCCCTCTACCCAGGGTACCTGTAGGGGTAGGAAGGACCCACCCCTGAGCAACTTTTAGTACGCATGAGTGTACCTGTAAGCATAGCATGCCTCAAGTGACCCCTATCAATAACTACCCTACAAATAACTTACATTTATCGTACAAATAAACTAAGGAAATCGCAAAAGCAAGCAATTGATACTATCGACAATGAATAGATATAATATAAAGACAAATACACTCGACCCTCGGTTTAACGGACCTCGATACAACGGATTTCGGATATAACGGACTCGGTCTGTAGGCGGACAATCCATCTGGACCGGACCAAATGTCCGGTGCTGGATAATTTGTCCACTAAGTGGCAGGGCGAGTGACTCTTAGGCCTAGGCCTAGGCTATAGATACTCACAAAACCTCAACTGAGCTGCTTGGATAACAAGAATATCCCAGGTATACTGTATTTAATAAACGTATATTAACCAAGTAATCTTGACCAAACCGATTCATATCTCTTGTGTAATGCTTTGTTTACACTTTATTGGTCTGACGAACGATCTGCCACACACACACACACACACACAGTGACTACGGGTCCAAAACTACTTTTATTATTAGCTAGCCAGACCAAGAAATGGTCTAACCTAGCTTAGATAATATATCAGGAGGCAAAAATAACTTTTACCTTGTGAACTACCGGTACTTTTATTTATTTTGCTCAATCGAAAAACACTTGATATAGCCTACAGGTAGAACATTCTAGTCTTCACCATTCACAAGGTAAAAGTGATTTTTGCCTCCTGATATATTATCTAAGCTAGGTTAGACCATTTCTTGGTCTGGCTAGCTAATATTAAAAGTAGTTTTGGACCCGTAGTCACTGTGTGTGTGTACTTACACTAGTTGTATTTGCGGGAGTGAGCATGCTCGTTAATTCCCGCCTCCTAAGATATGTTTGTCATACCGTGCTGTGTGTTACTCTCACTCAGTTACTTGTTCGTCAAGGGGAATCCACGCAATGCGAGCTAAGCTCATTATTATCGCGCCTCCTTAACTGGGAATGTATTGCGTGAAATGCATGTTAAGTGTTTTATGTACTGTTGAAATGGCTGTGGATGTGTGTGTAGTCTGTATTTAGCCAATTGGCGACATCGGAAACGAAGGCTTAGGGTGGATCTGTTTGGTACCATTCTCACTATAGACGGTACCGTCTCGCCCGAAGGCTTAGGTAGCCATCAGCTTAGGTGAACCATATGATACCCATCTCGCCTTGTACCATTTTTGTGTGTGTGTGTGTGTGTGTGTGTCTCGTTCGTCAGACCAGTAAAGTGTAAACAAAGCATTACACAAGAGATATGAATCGATTTGGTCAAGATTAGGCCTACTTGGTTAATATAAGTTTATTATATATAGCCTACCTGGGATATTCTCGCTATCTAAGCAGCTCATTTGAGGTTTTGTGAGTATCTATAGCCTAGGCCTAGGCCTATTAATAGATTTCCGGCCCCCTTATATGAATACAATACCCAGCAACGGATTTTTTCATGCAACGGACTAGTAACGGTCCCATTTAGTCCGTTAAATCGAGGTTCGAGTGTAATTACAAAATATGAAAAACTAACATGTTTAAACAAAGAGTACTCTTTTTACAAGAACAATTAATTAAAAAATTCATCAATATTAATAATAGAAAAAGATAAACAATAAATACAAACAGACACAAAGTAAGCAGAGGTTATACAAGAAACTTCACGTTAAAAATGCTTGATTAAAATTATTTATGTCAAATTTTAGAATACAGTCACAGTAATTGACCCTAAAAAGATTAAATTTATGTAACAATTTACTTGCCTCATAACCTCTGTCTACTAAGAGTCTGTATAGTAACCCAGCTCTAGCCCAAAAGTCATCTACTTTAGTGCAAATTTTATGAAAGATATAAATACGATGGAACAAAATGAAATGAGGATGGTGAGATGGATATGTGGGTCTGCAATGTAAGACAAAACCCAAATGTAGAACTCAGAAGGAGCTTAATTAAGCAAAGAGATTATTAATGAGGATATGCATAAGAGCAGGCTTAGTTGGTGTGGACATGTGAAAAGGATGGATGACAATAATTGGGTCAAGAAAAGCAAGTAGGCCTATATGAACGTGGAGAGAGTCGCAAGGAGAGGTGGACCAAGAAAGACGTGGGATCAGGTAGTACAAACTATTCTCGCAGCCAAAGGACTAACTAAGAGGAGCGCCCAAGAATGAGCTGCTTGGAACCCTGCTATAAGCTGAACAAAAAGTACAGTATCGTGTAATACGATACTTAGTGCAATAATTGGGCGATCAAGCGTGTGGCCCCAAACGTGTGATCTAATGCCCTGGAAAAATTAAGATATTAAAAGGCAACGTCCTTGGACTGGACAGACTCCCACTATAGTCCATTCATTTTAAGTAGGCCAGAAATTCTGACTCCTACCGTCTGGAACTTAAAATAGGCTAGAACAAATGGGCTGTAAATTTCCACACCTATTCCCTGTCTGACTCTTCCCAAATGGTAGAAACATTAGTCACGAGTCTGGTAGACCGAAGCCGCTTTAGATGTTAGGACCCCAGAAGGGGCCAGGGAGAGATGAGATCTGTCTCTGAGAGGGCAGCGGGGGAGAGGACCAACAGCCCCCGAGTCAATACCTCGACGGTCCGCAGCCCCCCTTGCAGTGCCACCCAATCGGTCCATCTCGCCAGCACCTAGAAGGAATAGTCTTTGAGTTAAAATGTAAAACTTGCAAACTAAACAAACCAAAACTTGGGCAAAGACAATATAAAAGGCAAAATAACTGATCAAAATTGCTATGTGGAAACAACGCTTACTAAAATAAAATGTATGAAATAAAAGAACACACAGTTATAGAGGTTAGTGGTCATTTTTTTTTAGATTAAATATAATGAATAGACCAAATTGACCCTATACTAATATTCTATCTAATTAATTTCACTCCCAACACCAAACACCTCCCAATGAAATGAATGAAACTATGTGATCCTCCCGGGATTCGAACCTGGGATACCACATCCAGATTTTAAACACTAACCATTAAACCACCAAAGACAGTTAACACAATCTGTACCGGCGATGTCTTTTTAATCCCAATTTAGCTACATTTAGAGAATTTTATGTTGCTTAAGAAGGATTGGTGGTAGTAAAAAGGGTAATGCAAGATAGTTCAAAGTCTGTTAATTGGTGGAGGCCTTTTTATAAACTGAATACTATCATCTGATAACAGCCAGAATATAGTTAAAAGGATGTCGCCGGTACAGAAGGGGTTAAAGGTTAAGTACATGACTACGATTGATATCTATTTATCCAATACTAGATATTAACCTAATAATGCACTCAGACCCAACTGCACACCGAATAGCGCAATGTTTACGTGGAAGGAAAGGACAATTTATAAGGCACTGATCTCAAAGGACCGACCTCGCTACAAATTATTCCTGGACCTATAGAAAAAATATAATAAATCACTTTACTTCGAATGGCATTCTACTGGATGCCTGTGATTGACTGCTTTGCAATGACGTTGCTAGATGGTGCCCGAATGGTGGACTGTGATTGGCTGGCCAGCATGTTTATGCCTCAGCTAGGCAGGAAAATGCGGCGTGAAGATTGAAATATTAGCTGCGAAGAATAAAACCGCGGCATACTTTCCTCGTATTTTTTTGCGAAGATTGATTCATTTTCAGCGAAATTGAGTCTATTTAGTGTCTACAGCGAAGATTGCTGTCGCGAAGATATGGTAGGGGCTCCACTGTAATTATATATTTTCATAGTACAGTACCGGTATATAATTTCATAGTACAGTATATAATAGATATCTAATATTTTCTTGCTGCTATGACTTGATATACTAGTGGACCAGCCTCACGTATAATACTAAAGATCTTCGATAGAACTAAAAACTTGACTCGATGGTACAAAAACACAAACAAATTACGAATTTGCCCCAGTTCACGGTACCCCTTTCAGTACCAGTGACGTCTTTTTAGAAATCGACACCTAAATGACACGAAAGGTCTTAAAAAAATCAAATAAGCTACCTTTTTTTTTGTCGTTGAACACCTCCGGTACGAACAGTCCGCCAGTCAGTAGAAACTCTTGTAAATGGTTCATCTGCCGCAGGTCCTCCACTGCTTTCCACCTGCAATTTACAAGAGTGATGAGGATGTGTGTGAATTTATGTTTTGTTTTTGTGTGTTCATTTTTTTCTGATGTGTTGTCCCTATTCGGGCTCTGTCTTGAGTTACCCCCCCCCCCCTCCACACACACACACACACACACACACACACACACACACACAAAAGGAAAAAGTGGGGATTGGGCCTGAGTACAGTATATAGATAGATAGATAGATAGATACAGTAGATAGATGGGTAAAGTCCACTACATACTGTACATAAATTTATAAAAGTTTAAAGACCGTTTTGTGTGGTTGCAGTCTCGCGTCCTAAATGGAGTCATTCCGGGCGACCCTGTCATGGACTGCCTTCGTTTTTAAGTTCTTTTGTTTTGAGATCGAACACAAGTACCTGATCTCGTAAATAACGGTCAAATTAGATGCGTACGTAATGTTTGTGACTGTGAGCATAACCAAAATACTGTACACTGTACTGTGCAGGAGAATAAAAACACATCCAAAATTGCACATGATAAGAAAATGGATCAACTGAAAACGGTGGTGCAATGGTCAACTCCTCTGTGATAAGTGTCCATGGAAGGCTTTAAAATATTGCTTGAAAATAGTAAATATTGTAAAACAACTACTAAAACTTTGAAATGCACCCACAAATAAACCATACTTTTAGGCTACTGGTATTCTTTTGGCATTAGGTCCAGGTCTGAATCTGTGAATTTTATCGTCCATAATGAAGTGTTAGTATTGTACAGTATGCTACTTGCCAATACTGTATGTGCCCAACCCCAAAAGGGGTTGACATAGGGGAGCTATCCCCCCGCCAAAGGCGGCTTTCTAGGGCCTTTCCTAGCTGATGCTGAGAGGATTGGGTTCTAGTCATGTGGTTATGGGCTGGTTTATCAGAGTGAGAACTGAGCGATCTCTGCCATACCCATAGCTTACTCTGACTGTTCCTTTTACTTATGTATTTTCTATATCTCAAGTGACGGCGTCTCTTCCGTGGATTGACCTCCAAATCTACTAAGATTGAAAGCCAAAGTGTCATATTTTTCCTTTGCCCCTTAACTTTCTCTCCATAAATGCTGAGGGGCACAGGGCCCTGGGTGGGGCTTTGGTTTCCCGGGTGTTTCCGCACCCTCCTCAGCTCCCCACCATGGAGTGGCTTCGGTCACCCAGGCTATATTGTAGTCGGCAGGGAGGGTTCTGTGGGGGCGCTCGGTTATGGCCTTGGCCTTGCTCGGGGCCTTGGGGCTGTTCGGCCAGGCAGCTTGGGGAACAACAACAACAACTGTATGTGTCATTCCTGCAGGAGCTGTGTAATAAAAAAATATATAAAAATAAGGTAGGACGCAAAATTTGGCCAGACCCTACTCTACAGATGGCCCCATGCGACGGCCTAGTACAGTCAGACCCCCCAAAACGCGTCTATATGGACGGAAAAGCGTGGTGCATATTGGGAATTCGCGTACAGTAATAGGAATAACATAACTTATGGAGAAAAATACATATGGCCGGCAGCCCGCAACAGAGCCCAGACACACACATTTTCGATCTAAATCAATAATCAATAGTTAAGAAAGGCTATAATAAGCCTACAATAATAGAAACATAAACAAAGACCATTGATTACCTTAAAATTAAATGCTTAGCAAGTGTCCAGGATACGCAATTAACTCCTTCAGACATAAATAGTTAACTTACTGGCGAGGAGGCGGGAGACACGTTTTTTTTTGCCACTGTACCCCACAACTGTCAAAACCACACTGCGGAACCGTTAGAATTCGGAGAAACTTGGGGTTGCCACCAATCGACAGATTTTCATCTAACTTACCTAACTTACTGAGCTCCATATGACGCTAGAGCGTCATATAACTTATTAGAGAGCTATGAAGATAAGTTCATATGACGCTCTAGCGTCATATGAGTTTTTTGGCATAAGTTCCGAGTCGGGGGGTTAATATTGCGTATCCTGGACACTTGGGCTAAGCATTTAATTTTAAGATAAGCAATGGTCTTTGCTTATGTTTCTATTATTGTAGGCTTATTATAGCCTTTCTTAACCCTTGGGATCCGGGAGGCCTCATATGAGGCAAAATGGTCAAAAAAAAATCGCCGCTATAATCATCAGAACTCGGCAACCACGCGGTGTAGCGACGTCATCTCTACGGCATTCTACAGACAACAAAAAGTTCTACAATTTGCAAAAAACATTGACTGCTCTAGGTAGTCTCAATCAGTAGCTACTGAATTATGAAGTTGATTTTACCAAAATTCATATGAGGCCCCCCGGATCCCATGGGTTAATAAGCTATGTTAAGCTATGTATATATTTGCCGCAAGTTTCACATAGTTAACCCTTCCTACCCGGGCTGTCTCAGCCAATGACGGTCGCCCCTACCCGGGCGATATGGCCAAAAAACGTCTAGGCCTAGGCTACCGTATTTATGTTTATTTTCACTGCTAGAACTTTCCCACTCATCTATAATCGTAGTGCGGTTTTCAATCTGTATTTTGGCATTGAGTAAAGCTCTGTAAGTCAACTGGTTCAGTTGTGATGATGATTTCAGTGGAGCCAATATTGCAGAGATGTTGCCAATATGGGGGCTTTTTAGACACTAATTTCGTCATGACATCAGAACAATAACATTGAGGAGTCTTCTCCTTCTTGTTTTCGGAGGTGCGGTGACTAACGCTTGGGTTTGTTGACATACGTCGTACGCACGGCGTTCGGACTAAGCTTAATTAGGCTATTAAGCTCATGCCTTAGATAAGGCATACCGGGTATTGGCCCTTCTTTCGTGCTGTCATTACCCAAGGCAGACCGGGTAGGAAGGGTTAAACACACTAAGAAAGCATTAAACAAAAAATAGTAAAATTTACCGACAAAATTGAACCCAGACCTAAAAATCTACCACTACTGTATTTCTATATTATGTAAGCAATTTATTTTTAGTAGAAGTGGAGTGATACTGCTACTATTACCACTCCCATTTAGCCCTGTTATACTACAACCATCCTACAGTATAGGCTACTGGTATATAGATTTTTATCTGGTATTTCTTTTGACTTGAGCCATCCGTCGAATGTGAACGCAGCCTAGAGGGGATACTCGTGGACGTAAACAAACCCTCACCCGCCTCCTCCAACGATATCATTAACCTAATCTGGGAGTGGGGGCTGCCTGGCTGCTCCCCCCAGCCCCCGCTGCTCATAAAAATTATATGGAAGCCGTTAAATTACCATAAAGTACTGCGGGAGAATGAAAAGCAACTTCGAGATTGCGCGTCATAACAAGAGTAAACAGGGGTTGCGAGGGTAAACTCGTCCAAAATTATCATAAATCATCTAAATATTCTTAACCTAACCTAGGGCCAGGTTAGCATAAACTGAACAACAAGATGTGGAAATATAGTCGAGCCAACCAGGCCAAGTGGTACAGTATATCTCTATTGGTCTAACTGGTAAGGTGTCTGCCTCGTAACCCAAGGGTCTCGGGTTCGATTCCCATCCTAGGTATACTTTCGGGACGCTATTTTCGCAACAAACGAAGTTTAGGCGTTGGTAAAATTGTCAAGATGGTTGTAAGTAAGATCGCAGATCCATAACCCCTCTTTCGGGCATGGTATAAAAACCTAATCCTACAAGTACAGTACAGTCTGACCTGCCAATACGCGATTCACCTTATACGCGAGGAGGGGGTCGAATCATACCCAAACTTTCAAAACGCGTGATGTACCTTTAAAACGCGAATCAGGGCCCGATATAAGGGCAATTCCGGGGAGTTCAGCTAATACGCGAGGCCCCCCACCATTCCGCGCCAGTTACGTAGGCACACAGGGCATTGTGGGATATGCCAGTCTACCCTCAGTCCACGCTCGCGCAACAGCTGTCCGACTCGTGTTGGACATTTACTGTTAATTTTAAGGTGAGTTTATTAATTTTATTGTTATATTTTCTTATGATTTGGATGTTTATGTATACATATATGTACCTTTTGTGGCAATTGACGGAGATAAATAGGCCTAAAGTAGACAACTTGGAGTCAGTGCCGCCCATATCGATTTATTCCCATATAATACTCTATTGCTAATACGCGAATTTTCATTCCGCGCCCTCGCGTGTCGCCCATATTCTCGCGTATTGGCAGGCCAGACTGTACTGTATTATTAGTGGGGGCTGCCGCACCCAAACCCCCACTAATAGGCTATTCTGCAAGTGTGTGGTTGTTGCAGCCCCCATTAATAATTCAAGGTTAGTTTAGGTTACGGTTATTCTGATGATTTACGTCTTTAATTTTGAAGAAAGAAAAAACAGGTCAAATTAGACACAAACATAACAGTGTGTGAGATGATACGCACGATAACACAACCCTTACCGATTTTATGGCATAGACCGGAAAGCCCGAGTCTAAAGAATTAGGTTTTTACCATGTGTACATTATGAAGCAGACAAAAGACAAAGCTGCCTGTAACAAGTGGCCCCCTAAAATTTAGAAGAGTGAAATAGAGCCAAATTCAAGAAGCGTTAGAATTAAAATGTCTGGACACACTGAGCTTGTTCGTTTGAGAGTACAGTACCGGTACAGTACAGTATTTGCAATTTTTGTATCATCTGTAAACTTTGAGATTGTACAGGTGAGGCCATCATCTATGTCATACATATAAACTAGGAAGAGCACTGGCCTTAGATCCGATCTCTGGGATACCCCGCTAGTTACATTGGTCCATTTTGATGCTTTACCATTTATGACTACCCTTTACTTTCTTTCACTGAGCCAATTTTCCATCCATCTCAACACTCCCCCTTGTATTCCATGCACTTTTAATTTTATCAATAACCATTTGTGGGGTACTTCAAAGGCCTTTTGAAAATCAAGGTATATAATATCTACAGCTATACTCTCGTGATATAGGTTGAGGATATCATGGAAGAAGTCCAAGAAAGTTCATCAAGCTGGAACATTTGTTACGGAAGCCATGCTAGGTATCTTTGAGTAGGATATTTTCCTCTAAGTGATTTACAAATCTGTCTCTTGTGAGTATTTCTAGCATTTTACAAACAACTGAGGTAATACTCACTATTCTATCGCTACTACAATAATCAGTGTTCCTCGGAGCTTTCCCAGTGTATAACACCTCCTCTACGTAGGGTACGTAGTACCCGCCTTGCAACACAATCCCACCCCTACTCTGTGCAACTCTCCAACCCAAGAGTGAAACGCTATTCTTAGACTTTCTTCTATTCAACTGCTGAGCTCTGGAACTCTCTCCCAGAATCAGTCTTTCCCTCTTCGTATGACTTAAATTGCTTCAAACTCCGTGTGTCCGGACATTTTAGCTTGAACGTCCCTTGATTTCGGCCCTGTCACTCTTTGAAATCTGGGGGAGGCACTCGCTGCAGGCAGTTATGCCTTTTGTCTCCCTCATTCACATAGAAAAAACAAAACAAAAAACAAACAAACATTGGACGGGGGTTCCGGTTGCAAGGATAAACACTCGTCCACAAGATCATCAATGCCCACACATTTTCCGTTCTGAATCAAAATATTGTACGGGTTTCTAATGCCATATCGCATAGGCCAAATCTGGAATTATACAGTGTGTCAAACTAGAGTAATTTTGTTTAAAGACTTGAATGAAAATTAGATGGAATACAAGAAAATTACCAGAAAATAGCACTATTTTGACCATTTCATCACATCAAAAGACAAAATTTGAACTATAAACCACAATATTATCTTTGCATAGACAATAAAGACTAAAAAGAAAGGACTCGGCTTTCGTTTGGCACCTTGCTGGAATAGCCTAGTTCAAAAATGAGGAAAGGCTCGATCAAATACGCAGTTCACCGTTAGGGCAGGGGGTTAGGAATCCTCCTCCCCATGTAAAGTTTATCTACTAGAAGAGACAGAGAAAGGAGCGAGGGAACGCTGCACGCGAAAGTGCTCCCGGACCCTAAGAATTGAAACTTTAAATGTGATTTAAGTTCGGGCTCTGTCTCGAGTCGACCATCCCCAGCTATGGGGTATATGCCTGAGTTTATACATATGCCTACATACTGTTGGCCTTGGGATAGAGTTTGGTAAAATTCTTGCGATGGCGAAATGGACATAAACAAATACGGGTACATTTCTAGTTTTACACCGGGGACGATTTTTACAAGTACGACTTTATATAAGTATTCGGAAAATGTCCGTCATAACCGTCCTCTGATATCTCGAATATTTCCGAAATGTGTCTTAACGGTGTCCGACAAAGGATGACGTGTCGGATGACGACCTCACGTCACCGGACAATAAGGGTGAATATCCGAGAAACAGAAGGGAGGTCTGACGCCATCTTACATCCGGGGACCGAGCGTGGGAGGCTGGGAGCGTCAGTCCGCACCAAGCTCTGTTGTGTTACACATCGACGCGTGCCATTTATTTTGTTCACCATGCCTCCCAAGGATAAGCCTAATTGTAAGGTGACTTCTATATCACTAGAAACAAAGCTACAGATGTTGAAGGATCTGGACAGTGGGATGAAAGCCAAGCAACTTCAGGAGAAGTATAGCTTAGGCAGATCGACAATCTACGACTTTATCCGAGACAAGGAAAAAGTCCGGCATCATGGCACAGCTGTGCTTCATGGTCCTTCTACCGCCAAGATCTTTAGCAAGGCCAAGCTAGCCTATCAAGACATCGACGACGCAGTGCTGAAGTGGTACAGACAACATCGTGCTGAGGGCGTACCAGTGAGAGGCATCGAGATACAACATGCAGCAGAATGCTTCGGACAGCATCTTCATCACCCAAACTTCAAGGCTAGCAAGGGGTGGTTGTGGAGGTTCCGAAACCGCCATGGCCTCACAAACAGGACTATTTGTGGTGAACTTTTAAGCGCCGATACTTCGGCCATAGAACCCTTCACTGAACGCTTCCACGCCCTTATAACCGAGGAACACCTTCAACATTGGCAACTCTATAACGGTGACGAGACTGGCTTGTATTGGCGTTCTCTACCCTCCAACACACAGGCCCACCGAGAAATCACGTCCACACCTGGCCACAAAACTGTGAAGGACCGCATTTCAGTGCTTTGTTGTGCTAATGCCGACGCAAGCCACCGTGTGACCCCTACAATCGTCGGAAAATCTCAGAAGCCGAGAGTAATTAAGGACCTCATCATTAACAAGCAACTCCCAGTCGACTATTATGGATCAAAGAAAGCTTGGTTTAACCAGGTAATCACTGAGGATTTCTTTCACAAGAGATTTGTACCCGACGTTCGCTCGTTCCAGAATCGAGTGTATGGTGTACCCTATGACGAAGCGGTTGCCATCTTGTTGCTCGACAACACACCTGCCCACCCTTGTACCATGAAACTGGAGAGTGCCAACGGCAAAATTAAGACCATGTTCCTGCCTCCTAATACCAGAAGTGTTATTCAGCCTATGGACCAAGGAATAATTGAAGCTTGCAAAAGGCGTTACAAGAGGAAGTTCCTGGAGCAATGCTTTGTCATCATAGAAGATGCGATGGACGAAGAGGGTTATGTGGATACACGCGGGAAGAAATCTCTACAAAAACTGAAGCAGTATACCCTGAAAGACTGCATCTACAATTGGGCAGAGGCGTGGCGAGAAGTTTCTTTCAACACACTGAGGAATGGGTGGACCAAGGTCTTAAATATCCCGAAGGTGCAAGATCCGGGTTTTGAAGGGTTTGGAGCAGCTGACTTCAGGAACCTCTTGAACCAGGGTAACCAGGGTGACCTCCCCGAAGAAGAAGTTGACGACTGGCTGCAAGAGGACAGAGACCTACCTGGACACGAGCATAAGGCTGACGAACAAATTGCAGCCGAGGTGTTAGGGGTAGCCGAGGAAGAGACCCAGGATGAGTCGGACGAAGAGACACAGGGGGCCAAGATATCAGTCTCGCATGCCCTAGACTCCTTTGACACCATTCTTCAGTTTCTGACTCAAGTAGATGACCCAAAGTTGCAGTCCCTATATGAACCACTGCGTAATTGTCGATTCCATATACAGAGGGCACACCTTAATCGGAAAAAACAACAGAAAATCAGCTCCTTCTTTGTACCCTCTGCTCCTCCCAGAGTTCGTACTTCGTCTGCTACCAGTGGGGTGTCGCTTGCTAGCACCACCTCCCTCCACAGTGTAGTTTCAGTTGCCAGCACCTCCTCTCTCCCAAGTGTTTCCTCAGTTGCTAGCACCTCGTGGAGCACTGTAGACACTGTGCCACTCTCAGACTTGGACATGGATTTGGATGAATTAATGAGTAGCACGCCTGTGCCCATGGATATACCTGAACCTGACATTGTTTGTGAGGTGGAGAAGGACAGTGTGGGTAAGGGTAAAGGTAAGGGTTCCATGACAGGCAAGGGATATGGTCCTAAGAATGGGTGTGTGAAGAACAGTGAGGTGGAGAACAGTGCGATGGACATTGAGGTGGAGAAGAACAGTGAGGTGAAGAAGGACAGTGAGAAGGGGAGTGAGGTGGAGAAGAACAGTGAGATGGAGAAGGACAGTAAGGTGGAGAAGGACAGTGAGGTGGAGGACAGTGAGGTGGAGGACAGTGGGGTGGAGAAGGACAGTGGGGTGAAGGACAGTGAGGTGGAGAAGGGCAGTGAGGTGGAGAAGGACAGTGGGGTGGAGAAGGACAGTGAGGTGGAGAATGACAGTGAGATGGAGGTGGGGGGTAAAAAGGGGATGCTGCAGTAATTAATGCAGTGTTCGGGAGGGAGGACATCAAGAGTACAATACATATTGTAAAACTAAAATACATGTACTGTGTTTTCTATTACAGATTATAGGGTTCGAATAGGGTTGTCTTCGTTTTCTAGGTTGATGCGGACTTCTCTCTTGAGGTCGGATTTTTTCCGTAGTTTCCGAGTTCATTGTTGCCTCGGACGTACATTGGTTAGGTCGGATTTTATCCTCTGTTATCTGTTATCCTCCGGACATCTCGGACTGGGTCTCCCCCCAATTAGTCCGAGATAGCGAGGGTTTACTGTATTATCCAACAATCTTAAAACACCAATGCAACACAAAATATTTGCACGCTCGTGATTACGTTCCCGGCTATTTTGACTGCTGTGGGATACAATAATAGGTTGAGGAGGCCCTCACCCCCTACAGGACTTATTGTCATCATCATATATATTGCCAGCAGGGGGCAAATATTTAAAAAAAAAAAAAAAAAAAAAAAAAAAAAAAAAAAAAACACGAAACTACGACCTATGTAATCATGACGACCGTACGCCCGGATACTACAGTACAGTACTGTACAACCTTCCCCATTTTTTTTTAGTGATTTAGGGAGTACCGGTACTGTATATAAAGTATATTATAATGAATTATCGACGGTTTGGACAAACTGTACAGTATATGCCAATGAAGTACCGGTACATGATATAACTACTACTGTACATAATCCTAAATAACAGATCATAACTTCGACCCGGTGTAAAAGGAGAATAATACCCAAACACGTAACTCACCCGCATCCTCCGACGACAATATTGTCTGATTGTCATTAACCTCCATTAACCTAACCTGGGGCCAGACCCCTATCTATCTATCTATTGCCTGATGCCGTGATCCCAGCAGGGGTGGCCACGAACGAAACACCCCCAATCACCTCTGTCCCCAGTCAATCGACGCCCCTCCTCCCAACCAGCACCGCCTTCATTCATATACTTCTTCATTCCATCCTTCCACCTCTCTCTCGGTTTACCTCTCCCTCTCTGTACCTCCACCTCACTCTCGTACACCTTCTTAGTAATTCTCTCGCTACCCATACGTTTCATAAGGCCGAACCATCTCAAAGTGTTCCTTTTCACACTTTCCAGCACATCTACATCCACACCACACCTCTCTCATACTTCCTCATTCGTCTGGCTATCCCTCCATGTAACTCTGCACGCACTTCTCAAGTACCGGTAACTCATTTCCACCCCTCATGGTTTGAGTCTCTTCACAAACGTATATGCTTCGCTCCCGTAAGTCAATGTCGGGAATACCACACTGTCATGCAAGGACTTCTTTACTTCCATGCTGACCACCCTACTTCTTGTTACTGCTTTCGGCGTTCCTACAACCCTCTTCCCCTGTTGCACCCTCTACCGCACTTCCTCATCCATACAGTACTCCCATACTTACTCAACAGTATTAACACACTGCCCAAATACTTAAATGAGCTGACATTCTCCATAATGTGACCGTTCAACCTCACCTCACACGCTGTGGCTGCACCCCTTTAAAACACCCTGCTGCTCTTAAAAATTATGTAGGAGACATCAAATTACTAGCAAGCACTGCAGGACTCGGGAGAGTGAAAAACATCTCCGAGATCACGCATCATAACATTAGAAAACGGAGGTTTTGAGGAAAAGCTCTTCTGAAAGATCGTCAAGTGAATGTTCACAATACTGTACTGGAATACCATACCCTATACAGTAAACCCTCGCTATCTCAGACTAATTGGGGGGAGACCACTTCCGAGAAGCCCAATTTTCCGAGATGTCCGAAGTCCGACTTAGCCTATATCCGACTTAAGAGAGGGAAAATTCCAAATTAGAAGAGGAAAGTCTGCGTCACCAGAGAAAATTAGGATTTTTTTTTTTTTAACATGTGAAATTCATCATATTAATGACAAATACTAACCTTATTATGTTTTCAGGGGCAGTACAGTACATACCGGTAGTAATAAATATTAACACAATAATTAAAAGGCACAGGCTTCAATTCATCCTAAAATAACTTAAAACTGAGTGAGAGAACATTGTAAACCGGACACAAATCCCGTCCAACTCGGAAATTGCCGAGATATACAGGGACATCTTCGAGAGGCCTATGCCATTCCGAGAAGTGCGGGTTTCCGAGTAAAAAGAGTCCGAAATATCGGGGTTTACTGTATCATAATTTCAGCATTTACTTTCTCAATTTCACTCTTTTATGGATTCCTACAGTCATATCTCTTAATCTGGGACAGCTTTTAAAGGCGTAAAGCGTAAGCCAAACTAATAACAAATTACGATCGATTTATCAATTTTAGCTTTAGCCTAGGCCTAGCCTTTTTTTTTCCTAATTCCCTAGTTCTCCTTCGTATTTACTAGTTTTTTATAGGCTAGCCTAATAAGAATTGGTGCAATTTAAATTTATATTAGCTTAATCTACAGTAACCAAATACAATAACATAGGCTTAGGCCTAAACCGAAAAATATTACCGAAACTACCAAAAATTTTCCCGTGGTTATTCTTTTTGGTTTTAGGCTAGGTAGTTTGGCAAAAATGTAGTTACCGGGTGTACCCCATCATGTTCCCGTCTATTTTGACTGCCTTTGGATACAAAAATACATTACCCTAACCAAACAACCTAACCTAACCTAGTATTATAGATTTATAAGTACTGTATTTATTTTATTATAAGTATTTATAATGATTTATGTTTTATGTAGGTAGTGGTACACGCCGACACGGTAGGCGGCACCCGGTAACTACATCCTTCCCGGTAGTTTTTATCATTATACAGTAGCCTACTGTAACCTAGTTTAAATTAGTTTCAATCCCCGGATTTTTTTTTTCCCCCCTCATTAGGCTAGGGCCTATGCAACGATCTTAAAACGTCATTTTCAGAGTAAAACGTAATTTACAGACTAAAAAAAAAAAATTTGCCTTGGGTCTTGCCCACCCCCCTCACTTATTGAAATCTGTATCTAGGCTATTTTGCCAGTAAGGGGTTAAATACGAGTTTTACCACCATCAATAGGGAGAATTAGGGGTATTCTGCAAAACAACTACTCCTCGATTACGGGATTCCTGTCTCATGGAATTTGTTGTTTTCGCTCTTACCTTACTCAGGGGACCTTAGTGATGTGCGGATATGGGCTACTTTTCTAATTTTGTCAATTTTATTTTCACTCCCCTATAACATTATCAGAGTTATTTTTGTACTGCCAGTCCAGGACACTATGTTTACATTCTAGCCTCCTTGGAGGCTCCTCCCCGATGTTTAGTAGCCAATCAGAGTGGAGCTTCACCTACAAAAAGTCAGTACAATTTTTATGGGTACTTTCCTGTTATCGACAGCCAAAGCTGAAGATTGCAGAGTAAACACCATAGACTTTATCCCATCAATGTTTTTATAGTTTTAATACACAATTAGCGGGGGTGTGGGGGCGGCAGCCCCCACCCATAATACTAGGATAGGCTAGGTAAGGTTGTTAGGTTAGGCTAATGTCTTTTTAAAGTTGACTAAATCAAGTAAACTCTTAGATTGTTTGGGTATCTGAATTTCAATTAACAATGCAAATGCTGATAAATAGGGCCTAGTGCTTTCCTCACTTTCTAGCAATATAATTCACACTTACTAACCATTAAAATACACAAATAAAATAAATAAAACCTAAAATAACAGGAGTAGTAGTTATGCAGAATTACCAGAATTAGGCCTATAGTTTGTTTTGTTTACAGTGCTTTAAATAGGGCCTAGGCCTAGTGCACATAAAATGCATTTCCGGTGGTTGAAACAAATTTTAATCTTTGCAACATCCTTATTCTATATTAGCCAGCCGTCTGGCTGGCTCAGTTGATAGCGTGCCTGATTCCCATCTTGCAGGTCTCGCGTTCAATCCCCGCTCAGATTGAAAAGTTGGTACGATTTTAGTTACTGGACACCTATTTGACAGGTACCGCCAACGATTTAATACATATTTGTTTTCGGTTTCCACGCATCCAACACCAAGCTACACCCTTTTCTGGTGTACGAAACACTAAAAAAGCAATAATGATAATATTTGACGAAATATAAAGACTACTCGGTTGCGTTCGTGGAAGTAGCGTCGCTTTGTTTACTTTTCGCTCCGAGTGACTTCCCGGTCCCGCCTTGGCGGTCGACTTCAAATGGCTAATAAGCTTATAACCAGTTGTTGGGTCCATTTTTTGATAAAGACTTGCGTTATAGGCCGTGGGATACAGGACAGGGTTGAGGGGGGGCTCTGCCCCCATCACCCCCCCCCGTGAATTATAATAATCGTCATATCTGAGAAGATAGATGCTGTCCTGGAAGTGAGTGGGGAGGACCCCATCATCTTCCTCAATACAGGGAGCAACGATATATGGAGATGCAGGACTGAGGAGTTGCTCTCCAAGTATCAGGAAATGTTGGAGAGGATCAAGGAAAAGGGTGGAGTTCCTGTGGTAAACAGTATCCTGCCAAGAAGAGGGGTAAGGAAGGAATGGTCCTCCAGGGCTATTGGTGTAAATAGCCGGCTGGAGAAGTATTGCAAGGCAAATACTATTCCATTCCTGGATAACTGGTCCCTCTTTTATGGTAAGGATGAACTGTATGCCCAGGATGGATTACATCTCTCTCGACTAGGAGTTTCAACCTTGGCCAGCTCACTCGACAAGATTGTTGCGGGGTTTCGTTAAAAAAACCTGGGCGTGTAAGTAAAATACTGTCTCCATATGGAGTAGGTACTTCATGTGACGGCGGGTGCCCAACCCCGAAAAGGGTTGAAATAGGGGAGCTATCCCCCCGCCAAAGGTGGCTTTCTAGGGCCTTTCCTAGCTGATGCTGAGAGGATTGGGTTCTAGTCATGTGGTGATGGGCTGGTCTATTAGAGTGAGAACTGAGCAATCTCTGCCATACCCATAGCTTACTCTGACTGTTCCTTTTACTTATATATTTTCTAGATCTCAAGTGACGGCGTCTCTAACGTGGATTGACCTCCCAATCTACCAAGATTGCAAGCCAAAGCGTCACATTTTTCCCTTGCCCCTCAACTTTCTCTTCATAATTGCTGAGGGACACAGGGCCCTGGGTGGGGCTTTGGTTTCCCGGGCATTTCCGCACCCTCCTCAGCTCCCCGCCATGGAGTGGCTTCGGTCACCCAGGCTTTATTGTGGTCGGCGGGGAGGGTTCTGTGGGGGCGCTCGGTTATGGCCTTGGCCTTGCTCAGGGCCTTGGGGCTGTTCGGCCAGGCAGCTTGGGGGACAACAACAACAACAACAACTTCATGTGACAAACCAGTGAGTAAAATAGAAATAATCAGTCAAGATAGTGCGGATATAGTGATGTGTAATAGTAGTATCGATAACACTACACATGTAACTGATAGTAAAGATGAGAATACTGATAGAGTAGAATTTCCATCTAGAGCTAGTAGTTCAACAGGAAATAATAAGTTAGCTAAACACAATAGAAAATTAGTTGCAAATAAAAGTAATAGGTTGAGGGTATATTATACAAATTGTAGGAGTTTATGTAACAAAATGAACGAACTTAGAGCACTCGTTAGCACAGAAAATATAGACATAATAGCGCTAACTGAAACGTGGATTAATACAGAATCTAGGCATTTTTTTAGCAGAATTTGATATTCCAGGATATAGTTTGTTTAAATATGACCGAACAAGTAGGAGGGGCGGGGGTATAGCAGTGTTTGTCAGGAGTACATTAAAAAGCTGTATTAAATCAGGTATTAGACTAAATAATGATAATGAAAGTGTTTGGGTAGAGGTTAACGAAGGTAGTGAGACCATAGTTATTGGAGTTATATATAGACCGCCTAATATGAGTAGAAATGGCGGAACATCGTTATGGGAGGAAATTAAAATAGCATTAAGGTTTAGCAATGTGTGCATTATGGGGGATTTTAATTTTCCGAACATTGATTGGCAGCACCAAATAGGCGACTCCGATTCAGTAGAGTTTATTGAGGTAGTACAAGATAGTTTTTTATTTCAATTCATAGATACGCCGACTAGAGGTATTAATATTCTTGATTTAGTTTTCAGTAACAATGAACATATGATAAATAATGTAGAGATTGGTGACCACCTAGGAAATAGTGATCATAAATCTATTTATTTTAATATACAATGGACAGGGAATGCTAAAGAGAATACGACACTTATCCCAGATTTCAGAAAAGCCGATTATGGTGGGCTAAGAAGAGACTTAAGGGTGGACCCTATTGTTAAGCAATTAAGTCAGGATATGGCAGAGTTAAACTTGCCACCTACATATAGCCAGTTTATAGCTTCACTCCACAATGCTCAAAATAAATATATCCCTAAAAGAAGATTTAGATCGACGCAGAACCAACCAAAATGGATGACTAATAAGCTAATAGATCTTATAGGAAAAAAGAAAGGAATATATCGAGAAAAAAAAAGAAAGGCGAAAATCATTTACATATATACTATCAGACTTTATCAAGACAGGTCAAAAAGGAAATCAGGAAAGCAAAAATAAATTATGAAATAAGGATAGCCAGTGACTCAAAAAATAACCCTAAAGCTTTTTACCAACTATATAAATCTAAAGTTAGAGATGTAATAGGCCCCCTAAAAACTTCAATAGGAGAAATAACAGAAAATGATTTAGAAATGTGCAGTACATTAAATAGTCGGTTTCTTTCCGTTTTCACTAATGAAAATTTGGCACAGATTCCAGAAGTCAATATGGTATATAGTGATAGTATAGAAAATATGTTAAGTACAGTTAGTATAAGTAGAAATGATGTGCTTAAGGAAATTGACAGACTGAAACCTCAAAAATCGCCTGGTCCTGACGAGGTATATGCTAGAGTATTAAAAGAATGCAGAGATGAGTTAAGTAGACCATTAGCATTTTTATTTAACAAGTCATTAGAAACATGTTTAGTTCCAGAAGCTTGGAAGCTTGCAAATGTAGTTCCGATCTTCAAAAAAGGTGATAAATCTTATAGCATCCAATTACCGTCCCATTAGTCTCACATCAATCATAGGAAAGTTGCTAGAGTCTATTATTGCTAGGAAAATTAGAAGCCACTTAGTAAAATTTAACTTAATAAATTCTTCTCCGCATGGATTCACTCAGGGACGTTCTTGCCTTACTAATTTGCTTAGCTTTTTCTCAGAGGTATATGAAGCAGTAGATAGTGACAAGTCATGATATTATATATTTAGATTTCAGTAAAGCTTTCGACAGAGTCCCTCATGAGAAATTGATGAGAAAGGTTGAGGCACATGGAATAGGAGGGTCGTTGTTGGGATGGATTAGGTCATGGCTAATTGGTAGGAAACAGAGTCAGCATAAATGGTACCAAGTCAGAGTGGGGAGCAGTCAAAAGTGGTGTCCCCCAGGGATCGGTATTAGGTCCCCTGTTGTTTCTTATATACATAAATGACCTAGATTTAGGTATAACTAGTAGGATAAGTAAATTCGCAGACGATACTAAAATGGGGAGATCAATTGATTCAGATAGCGATATAGTGCCTCCAAAGGGATCTAGATACCATACATGAATGGTCAGTAAATTGGCAGATGAAGTTTAACATTGACAAATGCAAGGTATTAAAGATAGGGAAGATGCAACCAAATGTTAAATATAAACTAGCTAATTTAGAATTAGAAAATGCAGACTGCGAGAAAGATCTAGGTGTGTTTGTTAGCAATGATTTGAAGCCTAGAAAACAGTGTATAAGCGTTCGTAATAAGGCAAACAGGATTCTCGGGTTCATCTCTAGGAGTGTGAGTAACAGAACTGCTGATGTTATCTTAAAACTTTACTTGTCATTAGTGAGACCCCATATGGATTATGCTGTCCAATTTTGGTGTCCTTATTACAGAATGGACATAGATTCATTGGAGAGAGTTCAGCGTAGAATGACAAAAATGATCCATAATATTAGAAATCTTCCGTATGAAGAAAGGTTGAAGAAATTAGGTTTACATTCATTAGAGAGACGCAGAGTTAGAGGGGATATGATAGAGGTGTTCAAGTGGGTTAGTGGGATTAACAAAGGGGACATGACAAATGTACTAAAGCTCAGTGATAGCGAAAGAACTCGTACCAATGGTTTCAAATTAGATAAATTTTGTTTCAGAAAAGATATAGGCAAATATTGGTTTGGTAACAGAGTTGTAGATGGGTGGAATGGACTACCAAGTGCTATAGTGGGATTACAAACGGTAGGGAGCTTTAAGATAAAATTGGATAAGCATATGGACAAGAAGGGTTGGGTGTGAAGGGGGATCAGCCGGGTTGGGCCAATCAGCGCTCTGCAGACCCCCGTAATCCTGCGTTAATCTCTAACCGTTTTGGTAAGATGATCCTCAGGGTATTAGAGTGTTGAGCCTATAATTGGGCTTTGTAATTGGGGTTGTGTGGGACAGAGATCTGCCTTGCTTAGGCCAATCGGCTTTCTGCAGACTCCCATTTTCTTATGTTCTTATATATGTGGCCAGCAGGGGGCAAGTAAAACAGCTGGCCGTAGTAACCTCGAGCGTCCTGGGTAAACAAATCGCGACGATCCGAAGCGACGACGGACTCCCCCCGCCGCCGATTTTCGGCACAAACGCGCCGTTTTATTCTCGTCGAAAACCACATTTAACCCGTGGAGCCCCGGCTAGTTTTGTAATGTTTGTTCACCAGAACCCGGCCGGTTTTCAATTTTTTTTTTTATTCCAGAAACAATAGCGAATGGGTTAGGAATGAAGGAAAAACCACGAAAAACCGCTCAAAAAGCTTAAAGAATGGTCCTACAGAGCCCCCGAAAACGTATTTTACAAGAGTAAAAAATTGAAGGCAATTACCCCAAAAAACCAGGTTATTGCGCGCTCACGCGCACGCACGTGGACTTTGAGAGTTTTCAACCATCAGAACGGTTGCGTGGGATACGTACACAGTTCCCATACAAATCTGAGCCCTCTTGAGTGGCTACACCTGAGGTTACGGTCGGCGCAATTAGGGTGATGCGTCAGACGCGTCTCTGGGGCTGTGCGTTACATACATCGCCGACGCGTCAGACGCGTCGCTGGGGCTGTACGGGTTAAAAAGTTATTATATCGTTTTCAATACTAGCCTATTACCGGACCAGAAAAAGGTGTAGCTTGGTGTTGGATGCGTGGAAACCGAAAAAAAAATATATATTAAATCCTCGGTGGTACCTGTCAAATAGGTGTCCAGTAACTAAAATCGTACCGAAAAGTTTTTCTGGGATATAGCCGGCGGTTACCATCTCCCCATGAGCAAGAGGGATGGGTAATGGTCTCTGGTAGACTAAAGAAAGCAAAGCGCTTGTGAATCCTCGAAGGAGGAGAACGGGCGCTATATAAGTAGGCCTAACCAGACGATTATTAGGGGGTCGAGATGTTTCGCAGCAAGTGACGTTTCGCCGCAGGTACGGTCAGAATCGGTTATGCCTGTTCGCAGCAGATGAATGAGACGGTTCGCAGCAGGTTCGTTTCACCATCCAAAATACGATTATGCATTCAGTGCTTCCACAGCTCTTATTCTGAAATCTTTAGATTTCTAAAAATCCTTATTTTTAACTTTCTTAGTAAATATAGGCCTAGGCCTATTTATATTTAGTATTCCAAATACAAAGGATAGCCTACTTAGCGAAATTTTTCTAGTGTAACTAGGCTATGCAGGTTATTACCGTACTATCTATGATACCCGGTACATTCTAGCGCATTCCTAATGTCAGTCTAGCGTATATTTGTGTCTTAATTACCATTAATTTTCCTCTCTAGGCCCTATCCACAAAATTTCCTAATTGGTGTAGTGTACTGGGTTTAGTGGTCATTAGCTGAAATTAACTCATCCAGTACCGGGTATATTATTTTGTGGCAACTATTAGCCTAGACTATTTTATTCAGTTTAAGAACGACTTATCAATTATAATATAATCTATGTCTCGGTCTATCGTGGACCTCGTGGTGTTTGACAGTTTTAGTTTCTGTGCGAGTTGTGAGTTGTCCCGTGACTTCCTCGTTTAATGTTTAGGCTATCATGTAATACCTGTTTTAACCTTTTTAAATTATGATATGATGACCCATATTATTTCTACTTTCTGGCTGAAATTAGACTGTTTTAGTCATATAGGCCTAAGGATATATATATATAGGCCTATGGAATGAATTGAAATAATGTTTATCATTTGAAAAATTGAAATGCATCAGAAATGTAAGAGAACCTTAGGCTACTTAGCTGTATAACATTGTCCAGTGATGTTTTAATCGCATAGCCTAAAATGTATAATTTTATAATTAGGCCTAGGCCTACACATAATAAAAGATAAATCTACAGTTATACTACCCCTATTTTGTCGCTATTCTGTTGGAACTAATGGATTAATATTATTAGTAGTAGACTTAGTATGGTTTGATGATGTGCGGAAATGTATATTTGACTTGAAATGGATACATTGAAGTATTACAAACCTTCGCAAACCCATAAACAGGGAACGTGAGCAGGGTTTAGACCGTCGCGCACCCATAAACAGGGAACGTGAGGGGGAGTTTAGACCGTCGCGGAGATGGGTTACTTTTCGGTTAGGTTAGGTTAAGTTAGGTTAGGCTAATGTTAAAAATACTAAAATGCGACGGTCCTCGGTAATAAACAACACTGTATATCAATTAAAAAATAAAAAACAACAACAAATTACCTGAAAAACTCATACCTGGTTGGTGATAATCTTTTATCAAAATATGTTTTTTCCAGTTTCCGCGTCTGCTGAACCATCCAAAAACATGCTAAAAGACATGTTTTGAAGGGGGGAGGTGGTGGGGGTAGTGGGGGAGGGGTAGTATAACTGTAGATTTACCTAATAAAATACCGGTAGGCCTATATTAAGAAGCTGCATATTGGTGTTTAACCTATTCCTTGAGTAGGCCTAGCCTACTATTAAAACATACTTTAAAATATAGGCCTAGGCCTATATTAGCCTAGGCTAATACAAAAATAATAAAAAACCTGTGTTGGTCAGTGTCAATTTAGGCTATCTATTTTCCCACGACTCTAGTGGTATTTAAGCATCTTGATTTAGCCTAGTAGGCTAGCCGCTAGCCCTGGTGTGGGTCGGTTCGCCGCAGTTCCAATTAGCGTCCGGGCTCGTTCGCCTCGGTAAAGCGAAGCTGGCTAACCGTCACTTGCTGCGAAACGTCTTGCTCCCATTATTAGGCTATTATTATTATCAAATATTGAAAAACAAATAGGCCTAGTGGAAGTTTCGGTAATAGGCCTAAGTACCGACATTATTTTCATAGGCTAGGCTTCCCAAATCGAGTTAGAGGCACATGGGACATGCGGGATGCTGGGCAATGTGTCGAAATTGGGGTGCCTCCTAAGTTCTGTAAGGAAGGAGGAATATACGTAGAAACCTAGGATAATTATCGCGAATAGACTACAAAAAAATTACCTTTTTCTTCGCCGGTGACAATAACAAACGTTGGAGGTCGCTTTGTCTTCGGATGTCGGATGTCGTCTCCAAGGGGCAGAACGCCTTAGCAACGGCAGCTCCCTGAAGATTTAAGTTTACTTGATATTTCCTAGTTTACATTCAATGGTTTTTATCTTTCTTAATTAGATGTCAAACTTTTAATTATTATTTCTCACTTCTTCCACATCTTATATAAAATCTCCTTTTTCTTCTTCTAGATTTTCTTCTCTGAATAAATAATCTCCCATTATTCCCAGTTCATCTTCTTGGTAGGCCTATGACTGTTATAGTTCTTTAGCTTTCATTCTTTCATTATTTATTGATGGGCACATGTTTCAGATATTCATAATCATTGCCACATAGAGTGCATTCTACTTCTCCATTTGTAGTAGGGTCATTTGCTTGGAATCAGTGACCATTTTGTTCCTACCTTTTTCTCTCGATGGATTTGACAACCTGAACCATTTTAAAGGAAAATTAGCTCCTATGCCCCTCTGAAAAATGACGGTTAACTCTGCTAGAGCCCAATATTCAAAATGGCCGCCAACGCCATCTTGAAAAACATGAAATGTAATATCTTTGGCATCAGATGAGCTACAAGGACGAATAAAGTGTCATTTTTCACTAATTCTGGCATTACAAATCCACTGGAATGGTTATTGTATTGTATTGTATATTGTATTGTTATTGTATTGTATTATACTAATCTGCCACTTCACTGTCACTACATGATTCACTGTATGAGCCAATCAGAATCACTGTCCTCACTTTCGCTGCTATCATCACTGTTGTTCTCTGTCTGCTTGCACTTCAGTTACCGGTAGTCCACAATATTTGTATAAATAAGGTACAGTTGTTGATAACTTTATACTGTCAGTAAGAATGCAAAACTCGACAACAATAAGTGTTTATAGTGTGATACATTGTAAAGTGCCTGTGTGTGGGGTTGTGACTTACACTAGTTGTTGTTGTACTTACACTAGTTGTATTTGCGGGAGTGAGTATGCTCGTTAATTCCAGCCTCCTAAGATATTTTTGTCATACTGTGCTTTGAAACTATGCACTGATGGTGCAGACACTACTGTGTGTGTGTGTGTGTGTGTGTGTGGTTGTAACTGTGTGTGTGTATGATGGTGTGTGAGGATGCTACAGCAGCCGCAATACATGACTGGCACACTCTCCTACTTTACTGGGTTCTTTAACACCTAACGAGCGGCCTAGGCGGTAAATAATATGTAGCCACCAGCGGGGTGTTTTTACCCAAAATAGGGTTGTTTACGTGATCATTTTCATGCCTAAATAAGACCCAGAGCGTAAAACAAGTATCTATCCCTGAAAGGGCATAAACAGAGCTTTCCAATGACACCCCAACGATCCTTGTACGACCGCTAGTTTTCTTGCAACAATTGCGCAACACGAGTGCAAAAACCATGTAATTCCGTACTTTCCCTACACAATTCACTGTGTAGCGAGTGTAAGAGGGTGGGATTCATGTCAGTTGGTCCACCGCGGTGGTCTGGAGCAGTCATACGCTCGCTACTCTCCTGCCACCACTTGTCTCTCTCTCTCAGGAACATTACGTGCTGAAAATGGCACACGACTTATGTTGTGAGCCACCACATAGTCCAAATTTCTTTCACTCGACTTATGTTGCGCGCCGCCAGTTAAGGGTTAACACTGGCCAACTTCTGTACCACTGGTCGCAGGTCTAGTGAGGCAGCCAGGGACTGACACTGAGCGCAGTTAGTCAGTAACGTTCCCAACGCTACCAAACTACGAAACTGAGCCTCAGGGTCTTTGGCAGACATGGCCACAGTCCCGGCACTGCTCAGTACTTGACACTTCTTATCAAATATTTTGGCAGTACCAAATATTACTGTATAATTGAGATAAACAGTGGAGGCAGCAATTTCCAGGTTTTTATTTGCATAAAGTTATATTTCAACAGTAACTGGGACCACCTTATCCCACATCTCAACCAATGTTGAGCGTCCAGTATGAGACTACTGTACAGTCGGCCTAATAAGTGATGTCTCGGCACCAAGTATGTTTTGATCAATTATAATTGGTATCAGCAATATCTAAGCTTCATTTCTTCTTATCGAGTAGAGTATACAAACATGTTCCTTCACTTTCCCACCCTATTCAACATCTGACAGACATTAATACAGCACAGAGCAAGCCAAACGTAATGACCGCTGAGACATGACTTATTAGCGCGATCGTACAAGGCCGTACATACTTACTATACCCTGTTCTAATTAAGTAGGCCAAAGCTCTTGAACAATAACTTCTATAACTCACAAACGACTAGAGTAATAGACCTAATATTTCTACCATTTGGGAAGGGTCAGCTGAAGAATATGTGTGGAGAATTACAGCTCATTTGCTCTAACCCTTTTTGAGTTACAGAGGTTAGGGTTCACAATTTCTGGACTACCTATTTGGAACAAGGTATAACGCCCTAAGCTATTAGCTTATTGCTGATCTGGCAACCTCTGCGTCATATGAGCGTGAAAGGGTTAAGGGGAGACAGACTGTTTGTTTGGTCTATTAATTATTTTATTCATATATTTTGTTAGTTTCCTCCCTAGACCTCCATCAAGCTTAGAAAAACACCCCCTAGACCCCCCTTCAAGATAAATTTGTAAATTTTTCGGTAGAAAAATGTCCCGGCCAAAGGCCGATTCCTCTTAAAATTGCAGGCTCGCTATCGCTCGCCAGGAAATAATCGACACCTTAATGGCACGAAAGGTCTTAAAATTGACAACAAAATGGGGCGAAAGGTGTTAAAATCACCAAACTAATGGGCCGAACGTCTTATAATCTCAAAACTAGTGGGGCTAAACATTAGGGAGAAGGGGGTCCAGAAAAACGGTCTGCTTCCCCCTTAACCTTTGAAGATCCAATTACGCAGTTCTTTTCCGGTTTTCTGATTTTTCAAACATTAATACTGTATTAGGAAGGGTGTATGCATGTCAGAGGTTTATTAGAGCGTCTTTACACTTATTCCCACAGATCCTTCCTAAGCTATAGAAACTAGTCTAATTATAGCCAGAATACACTGTCTAATTGCATCAATCTCCGAATGATTTAAGACCTTGTGTGGCACTATAGGAGTATTATTTTCTTGGTGAGTGATAGAGAAGCTGCATTTTTCTACTGAAGAAGGGTCAACTATATCTAAATGGTATACATATTAGTTATGGGGGGAGGTAGTCTCTTTTTCTGGATCCCCTTCACCCTAATGTTGAACATATTCTAAGAAATTTGTTCTATTAGTTTGACGATATTGAGAACTTTCGCCTCTTGTATTTGTCAATATTATGACTGATATTTAGGTCTATTTTTTCCTGGCTACAAGTGTGGACAATCGTTAAGAGGAAAATGGAAGTGCAAATTATGGTATATTTGCAGGTTGCAAAGGAACGAGAATGCTCACTAACTTATATGGTCAATTAAAGTTTGATAGAAACCAATACGGGCAAAATGGAAAAATAAATCTGGCAAAAGGTCTTCAAATCGGCAAACTGATTAGGCGAATGTCTTAAAATCTTAATACTGTACTAATGGGGCTAAACATTAGGGAGAAGGTGGTCCAGAAAAGAAAATTTAAGACAGTAAAGTAATGCAGTTCGTGAGGACAGCATGGAGCTAAACTTCTAAACAAATGCTAAAAATAGTGTTTCAGAGAAGAGCATAAATCTAAACTTATAGTTGAACCGATTACAAATGGGATTCGAGAGTATCATGAATAGAAACTTTAGGCCAAACATTTTAAGAAAATATCTGAAAATAACATCTGACGAACTGCAAGAGCTTTAATGCGTTAAATATCTAACCTGGTTTTGCGCAACTAACAAAGGATGGAGAGTGAAGATAAAATTGTGCAAGGGAAATTGGAGAGCTTCAGATATTAAGGTTAAATATTTAGCGGAGGGATAGACAGACGAATGAGGAGGTACGAGAACGATGTGGTGTGGATGTACTGTAGTTCTGGAAAGTATGAAAAAAAAACATAGATGGTTTGGCCATGTGAAACTACTGGGAAGCAAGAGAATTACTAAAATAGTGTAAGAGTGAAGTGGAAAGACAGTGGCAAGGGTAGACAGAGAGAGGTGGAGGAATGGAGTTAAGTATATGCATGAAAGCGGTGCTGGATGGAAGGAGGGGCATCAAATAACTGAGGAGAGAGGTGCATGGGAGCAATTCATTCGTGACCACTTCAGGGATCACTGCGTCCGGCAATAGATATAGTATTTTGTATTAGTGTTTGAAGCATAATCTGCAAAAGTGGCATGCGATAGACTTTTCCAAGTTAACCCCTTATGTATCGGTGAAGTTTTTTTTGTTCTATATTTTAGCTACATTTAGACAATTTTGTGCAGTTTAAGAAGTATCTGTGGTAGTTAAAAGGTTTAACCAAGATAGTTACAAGCCTGTTGATTGCTAGAGATGAGAATTTTTAGTTGTAAAATTCGCGAATGCGAATTGCGAATATTTCAATAAAATAGTCAATATCTGGTACTAAATACGAAATCAGTGAGGAAAAATATGATGGAATATTCTTTATTGACATGCAATTACATTGGATATGTCTGAAATGGCAATACAGTATTGTGACGGTTCAACTGTCCAGGTCCAGCACATGTACGTTTACCGGGCAGTGATCTATATTTTATTCATTTCACCCCAACACAAAACACCTACAGTACTATGAAATTAATGAAAGCATATACAGTATGTGATCCACCGGGATTCGACCCCGAGTTATCACACACATATTTTTAAACACTAACCATTTTAGCTATTTTTCCTCTCAAATTTGTTTTCTAATTTTTATAAATGATCTCCTTAACTGTACCTTAATTCCCATCCATTCATACGCAGACGACTCAACCTTACACTACTCCATTAGTTTTTCAGAACGCCCCAGCCAGCAATCCCTCAACGACAAACGTAATGAAGCCATAGAACTCTTAAATTCTGATCTAAATACTATTTCCAATTGGGGCAGAGAAAACCTTGTTAACTTTAATGCTTCCAAAACCCAATTCCTCCATCTATCTACCCGTCAGGATCTCCCAGCGGACTATCCCTTATTCTTCAACAATACAAAAATCAACCTTCATCTTCTCTCAATATTCTTGGTGTCTCTTTTTCTTCTGCTCTCATTTGGAAGGACCATATTACCAGTCTTGCTAAGGCAGCCTCCCAGAAGCTGGGTGTGCTCAACCGCCTTAGGGGGTTCTTTTCCCCTGCACAGCTTCTTGCTCTGTACAGGGGCATAGTGCGCCCTTGTATTGAGTATTGTTCACATGTGTGGGGAGGTTCCTCTCACACCGCTCTCCTAGACAAAGTTGAAAGGAAGGCCTTTCGTATCATTAACTCCCGTCCACTCACCAACTCTCTGCAATCTCTCTCTCTCCGCCGCAATGTTGCATCTCTCTCGCTATTCTATCGCTACTATAATAATCAGTGTTCCTCAGAGCTATCCCAGTGCATACCACCTCCTTTACGTAGGGCACGTGGTACCCGTCTTGCAACTCAATCCCACCCCTACTCTGTGCAACTCTCCAACCCAAGAGTGAAACGTTACTCTCAAACTTTCTTCTACTCAACAGCTGAGCTCTGGAACTCTCTCCCAGAATCAGTCTTTCCCTCTTCCTATGACTTAAATTGCTTCAAACTCCGTGTGTCCAGGCATTTTGGCTCGAACGTCCCTTGATTTTGGCCCTGTCACTCTTTCAACTATGGGGGAGGCACTCGCTATAGGCAGTTATGCCTTTTGCCTCCCTCAATCACATAGAAAAAAAAAAAAAAAAAAAAAATCTAGCATATCTAAACATCAATTTAGCGGAAGATTTTTTACAATTTTTGTTCTTCTGTTAACCAAATTTCGTATCAACCACTAATCACATATAATAAATTTCATATTTGTAAATGTGATTAGTGGTTGATACGAAATTTGGTTAACAGAAGAAAACAAAAATTTAAAAAATCTATTATATTGACGTTATATAATAAATTTCATATTTGTAAATAACGTCGATATAATAATTGTCCCTGTTGGGCTTTCAAATCCAAACTAATGGGATATGTGGAATATATCCCAGTTTAAGGGTTTGGAGAGGTCAGAAATTAATTTAGCAGGTGTGTTGTTGTTGTTGTTGTTGTTCCCCAAGCTGCCTGGCCGAACAGCCCCAAGGCCCCGAGCAAGGCCGAGGCCATAACTGAGCACCCCCACAGAACCCTCCCTGCCGACCACAATAAAGCCTGGGTGACCGAAGCCACTCCATGGCGGGGAGCTGAGGAGGGTGCGGAAACGCCCAGGAAACCAAAGCCCCACCCAGGGCCCTGTGCCCCTCAGCAATTATGAAAAAAAAGTTGCGGGGCAAAGGAAAAATGTGACGCTTTGGCTTCCAATCTTGGTAGATTGGGAGGTCAATCCACGGAAGAGATGCCGTCACTTGAGATCTAGAAGATATATAAGTAAAAGGAACAGTCAGAGTAAGCTATGGGTATGGCAGAGATCGCTCAGTTCTCACTCTGATAGACCAGCCCATCACCAGAGCAGGCGTGTAAATGACCTACTGATGCAGCGAGTTGGAGATGATTAAACGACAGTGTTGTCATTTACAGCAGGCGTGTCAATGACAACACTGTCGTTTAATCATCTCCAAGTCGCTGCCTGCATCAGTAGGTTTTCACACTCCATCGCGGTGATCGTGCTCCTGGCTTCTTCAGGATTAATATTTGGCTAGACAAAATGGGTGATAAAGAGAAGGTGAACTCTTCAGAAAGTGGCAGTAGTGATGAAAGTACACGGTCATAGCAGGGAGTGTGACATTACTCGAGAGACAGTATAACTGAAAAACACTTGTACATTTTGAAATCTAGAGATTTGTTATAAGGTAAGTTATGTATTCACAGTATTTGGTACATTTTTGAATAACACTGCTCAGTCCTCCATCATTCCACTCTAGCGGCCACAATGCACATCTACCCTTTTATTTATTCTTTTGTGCTAACTTTAAAATGTAATATTTTATTTTTTATTTTTTTCCATTGGTTTCGCAAAAATATTTGCATATTCGCAGATAGCTATGAATGGAAATGCGGATGCGAATACAAATGCTAAAATTGAAAAACATAGCGAATATTCGGTCCATCTCTAGACTACATACCCCATAGCTGGGGGTGGCCGACTCGAGACAGATCCTGAACATAAACATTTAAAATTCCAATTTGTAGGGTCTGGGACCACTTTTGCAGTCCCTCGCCCCTTTCTCTGTCTTGTTCAGTTGGTGAATTTTACAAGGGGAGGAGGATTCCTAGCCACCCGCCCCCGAAGTAGGAAAAGTAGCACAAGAAAAGAGACAGACATGTAGTAGTGATATACAGTATTGTTTTATGCAAGGATAGTAGTCAGTGAAATTATGTTAGATGCAGTGAAAATTGAAAACCCAAAGTATTTACCTAATTGTAGTTTATAGGAGTTGAGCTTAGCTCGTGTTGTCCCGTCTCTCAGTCTACTTTCATTCAATTTTTTCTTGAAAATATGAATGTTCCTTGCCCCTACCACCTCCTCCTCCAGCCTATTCCATTTGACAATACAGTACATCTATAGGGGAAGCTAAACTTCCTGATATCGTTCTTGCAGGTATTTTTGTTTACTTTGTAGCTGTGGCCTCTAGTTATCCCTGTATCCATAATTATTATATCCTCCCTATCCAGCCTCTTCAGCCCTAGGGTGCATTTGTACATCATTATCATGTCTTCCCTCTCTCTCCTCTTTTAGACTCAGTAGATTTAATTTGTCTAGCCTCTCTTTATATGGCAGTTCTCTGAGACTTGGAACCAATCTAGTAACTGCTCTCTGGATTCTTTCTAACTTGTGAATATGCTTCTTAAGATGCGGGGACCACACCACTGCTGCATACTCCAGTCTTGGTCTAACCATACTTTTTAAAAATTTTGCTAACATGTTCTCATCCAAGTATTTCAGAGCAACTTTCATATTCCCAGCCATAGCATAAAGAGCTTGTTAATATGTTTCTCTGGCGACAAGTTGTTGTTGTTGTTGTTGTTGTTGTTGTTGTTGTTGTTGTTGTTGTTCCCCAAGCTGCCTGGCCGAACAGCCCCAAGGCCCCGAGCAAGACCAAGGCCATAACCGAGCGCCCCCACAGAACCCTCCCAGCCGACCACAATAAAGCCTGGGTGACCGAAGCCACTCCATGGCGGGGAGCTGAGGAGGGCGACAGAAACGCCCGGGAAACCAAAACCCCACCCAGGGCCCTGTGCCCTTCAGCAATTATGAAGAGAAAGCTTTGCCCCTCTGGCGACAAGTTATCTTGTATAATCAACCCTAAGTCCTTTTCTTTTTCGGCTTTTCTAATTATATTGTCTCCTATCCTGTACTCCCAATTTGGTCTATTCACACTTCTTCCCATATTTAACACATGACATTTACTTATATTAAATTTAATTTCCCACTTGGTGCTCCATTCATATATTTTATCTTAATCCCCTTGCAGCTCCTCACAACTGCTTCTATTTGTTATTTGTCTCATAATTTTTATGGTCCTATCCAGAGTGAGGATTGGCTTCCTCTACCCAACCTTAGTCATTTCTGTCTGTTTCTTTTACTGTCCTACATTTCCTTCTGGGAGCAAGAGGCAAGGGATCCTCCTCCCCCTTGTAAAATTCACCTAATCGACGAGACAGAGAAAGGGGCGAGGGAACGCGAGAGTGGTCCCGGACCCTAAGAATTGAAACTTTAAAGGTTGGTTCTATTTGGGCTCTGTCTCGAGTCAGCCATCCACAGCTATGGGGTATGTGTCTGAGTATATACATACATAAATAAGTAAAACATTGTTCTTTTGGTACTGTACATTACTCGCTATATAGATAATTAGATTTTCTACTAATATTTTAATTAATTGTACCTGTATAATAATATTATAATATTATTAGTAGGTTTAGGGATATTTCTTCGAGAGGCCGGTCTATATGATCTGTGCCCCATGAATATTCTTTCCTCTCACTTAAACAGTAGGCTACCATAGTGCGGTTGGGAATATGAACATGATTAGATTAATATCCAGTATTCGAGAATGGATAATAAGTCGTAGGCGTGTGCATAAACCTTTAACCGTCCTGGTGGTGTAATGGTTAAGGTGGCAAAAATATGTGTGTGATAACCCGGGTTCGAATCCCGGTGGATCATATATACTTTAATTAATTTCATTGGGGGTGTGGTGGTGAGATTAATAAAAATAATATATATATATATATATATATATATACTGTATATACATTAGCTGTGTGTCCTGGCCAGCCCTATGAGAGTTCTAGTATGGAGCTCATGTCGTATGGTTAAACTAATTAGAAAAAAAAAGCTATGTATCCTGCTTGAGCAAAGTGGCCGACAGTAGCACAAAATGCCAAGGAGAAAAAATAAGGACATTCACATAACTTCACACACTCTTTTGTTCACATACTCAATTTGTTGTCATTTGGAAATAGCAATAACCCAACACAAGCTATAATACTTCTTCAATCAAACACCACAATTCACAGTTTACCCCGACCACTTCATTGGTGCTTGGTCTGTGTCATTACCCAGTATAACACTTCACTTCAAATGTTCTTATCATTTGAATGATTTTCACCCTCCTTGATGATCGAAGCCCTGTTCACCAAAGCGTTTTCATGCCATCTCCATGTACTCCTTGGTCTTCCTCTCATACCCTACACCCCTGCTTTGTTGATTCTCTTTATCATTCTCTCTTCACTCATTTCACTGACTACAATCCTTGCATAAAACAATACTGTATATCACTATTACATGTCTGTCTCTTTTTCTTGTGCTACTTTTCCTACTTCGGGGGTGGGAGGCTCGGAATCCTCCTCCCCTTGTAAAATTCACCAACTAAACAAGACAAAGAAAGGGGCGAGGGACCGCAAAAGTGGTCCCAGACCCTACAAATTGGAATTTTAAATGTTGTTTATGTTCGGGATCTGTCTCGAGTCGGCCACCCCCAGCTATGGGGTATGTAGAGATGGACCGAATATTCGCTTCCGCATTCGCATGTGCGAATATTCGCTATGTTTTTCAATATTCGCATCCGCATTTCCATTCATAGCTATCTGCGAATATGCAAATATTTTTGCGAAACCAATGGAAAAAAATAACAATATAAAATATTACATTTTAAAGTTAGCACAAAAGAATAAATAACAGGGTAGATGTGCGTTGTGGCCGCTAGAGTGGAATGATGGAGGACTGAGCAGTGTTGTCACTTAACTTTATTTAATAGTTATTATGTTCCTTCCAACAACCAACCATACTCCTAAAATCGATTAATGAAATCTACAAACACATGTGGCAGTCCGTGGACTCGAACCCAGGATGCTCACACCGAAAATCAACACCTTATACATCGCACCACGAAGACAGTTAAAGGTTGGTGGACACTGCCTACGATTTATTATGCAACTTCGAATCCTGCATATCAATCTAAGCATGTACACACATTCCAACTGCAACTTACCAGATCGAACCACTGAAAAGTACCAAATTATTCAAAAATGTAACAAATACAGTGAATACATAACTTACCTTATAACAAATCTCTAGATTTCAAAATGTACAAGTGTTTTTCAGTTATACTGTCTCTCGAGTAATGTCACACTCCCTGCTATGACCGTGTACTTTCATCACTACTGCCACTTTCTGAAGAGTTCACCTTCTCTTTATCACCCATTTTGTCTAGCCAAATATTAATCCTGAAGAAGCCAGGAGCACGGTCACCGCGATGGAGTGTGAAAACCTACTGATGCAGCGACTTGGAGATGATTAAACGACAGTGTTGTCATTGACACGCCTGCTAAATTAATTTCTGACCTCTCCAAACCCTTAAACTGGGATATATTCCACATATCCCATTAGTTTGGATTTGAAAGCCCAACAGGGACAATTATTATTGATGTTATATAATAAATTTCATATTTGTAAATGTGATTAGTGGTTGATACGAAAGTTTGGTTAATAGAAGAAAAAAATTGTAAAAAATCTTCGCTAGATATGCTAGATTTAGAGAAAAAATAGCTAAAATGGTTAGTGTTTAAAAATCTGTGTGTGATAACTCGGGGTCGAATCCCGGTGGATCACATATATGCTTTCATTAATTTCATATTACTGTAGGTGTTTTGTGTTGGGGTGAAATGAATAAAATATAGATCAATGCCCGGTAAACATACATGTGCTGGACCTGGACAGTTGAATCGTCACAATACTGTAATGCCATTTCAGACATATCCAATGTAATAGCATGTCAATAAAGAATATTCCATCATATTTCCTCACTGATTTCGTATTTAGTACCAGATATTTACTATTTTATTGAAATATTCGCAATTCACATTCGCATTCGCGAATTTTATAACTAAAAATTCTCATTCGCATTCGCAAATATGGAAAATTGATATTCGTTCCATCTCTAGTATGTACACTCGCTCCAAGAAGTATATACACCCCTATGCTGATCATCTGGTGTGTACAGCTCGGTAGAGTTGGCACCTCTGCCTGCAGCTATATCCATGTGTCAGAGGCGATCGTCTCTGACACATGGATATAGCTGCAGGCAGAGGTGCTAACCCTATCAAGCTGTACACACCAGATGATCAGCATAGGGGTGCAGATACTTCTTGGAGCGAGTGTACAGTACATACATACATGCATACATAAAATTTATTATGTTACCTCCACCAACCGACTTTACTCCTAAACTCAATTAATGAAATCAACAAATTTTAAGACTGAGTGCTCCACACATACATGCAGTTTTTCTGTCTCTTGTCCTAATGGCGGCATTCCAGGCAACCCTGTTAAGGGCCGCTTCACTTGTCAAGTTTTTGGATTCAAAATCGGCAGGTATAGTCCAATTCCAGGTCTTCCTCGGTCCACCTCTTGGTGCAGCTCCCTCCACAATCAAAGATCTGCATCTTTTCACCCAATTTTGTTCATCCATTCTCTCCACATGCCCATACCATCCCAGTCTACTTGTACGCATCTCCTCGCTAATACTCTTTATACCTAAGAGTCTCCTCAGCTCATCATTAGTTATTCTATCCTGCAGTTTGGCCCCACACATCTATCTCTCCATCTATGGGGTATGTGCCTGATAATATTACCAAATTGACTAATTCCTTGAACGTGACGATAGTGCGTTGTTATGTGTGCGATTAATTTGCTTGGGAAACAGATTAACTTGCTCATGTAGTAATGTACACCCTATGTGGTGGATTGTGTTCTTTTATTTCATAAATTTTATTTTAGTAAGCGTTGTTTCCTTGTAGCAATTTTGATAAGTTGTTTTGCCTTTATATTGTCTTTGTCCCAGTTTTGGTTTGCTTTGTTTGCAGGTTTTACATTTTAATAAATAATATATATACATACAGTACATGCATATGTACATACATTTACTTGACGATATAATTTCCTTGCTGTTTCTTTCAGTCTTTCTTCATAGTTACTAAAAGCTCACATTCTCAACTGGTACCCAATTCTCAATTTGTGTTGGCATATATTTGTCTTTCAAAATACAGGCACTCCTCACTTAAAGTCTTCTTTTTGTAAGTTGATTCAATATTACATTGCTCATTAATTACATAAAAAAAATCCCTTAAAGTTATTATGTTTCATCATGTGATGTCTTGTGATGTGTTTCAGCTAGGTTAGAAGCCCAGGCTGGGCTTGCATATTCCATCACTGATCTTATATATTGTTTGTATACTGTGGTGGTAGTTTCTTTGTGTCCAAATTTTGTGTGGGCAAGTGATCTGAGGGCTTTAAGTCTGGGTGTCAGTTTATTTTTTATGTTTGTGATATGTTGTTTGAATGTCATTGGAGTATCATATGTTACTCCTAGGATTTTGGGTGAGTGGTGCCAGTTTTCCTCCACATTTGTAATTTTTTATAAGCATAGTTCTGACTTAGTCTTCTAAATTTTGTTAACAGTTCATGACCGTATCTGGGCCAGATTGTGCACATGAAGTATATCGGACTCATTAACGCTTTCAGCACGGGTGAAGATATTTGTCTTTTTATCCTGGCTATGGGTGAGAGCTGGTCCTATCCAGAGTGAGGTTTGGCATCCTCTATGCAACCTTAGCCATTATGTCTGTCACTTTTACTGTCCTACTTTTCCTTCTGGGGGCAGGGGGCTAGGAATCCTCCTCCTCCTACTAGACAAGACGAGAAAGGGGCAAGGGCTCTGTCCCAGCGGTGGGGTATTTGCCTGAGTAACGTATATACATACATAACATCATTAGATGATTTTACTTTGTTTAGGAAGGATTTATGATAGTTGAAAAATCAATGAGATCACTAGACGTCCTTCTTAAGCTGCATAAAATTGTCTAATAATACAGTAGTCAGAATATAAGGAATAATGGCTTCCCCCGTAATGAAGGGGTTAATCTAAAAAAAAAAATTGGTACCAATTATAACAAGTGGTGACAGTATCTCTATCAGACTTTATTTTTAAATATATATTTTGTGAGCCTTTGCCACTGCCAGTCAAGGGGATATGTTCTTGCTACCATGGGTTTACCTACTCACTACTAAAAGCAAAATTTAAGACTTATTCTTACTACTGTATCGTCTTAAGGATCAGTTATAGCGAGCAGTAACAGTATCTCTGCCAGACTTGCGAGCCTTCTCTAGCCAGGGAGGGATGTTCTCAATGATGCCCGACTCTGCCAGCTCCTTGTACAGGTGGAAGACCGAAGGGGTGTGGACCTCTGCTTCTAGCTCAGTTATCCGGAACCCAGCCAGAGCAGGAACCTGTAGTACACGCAAAAATAATCAATAAATTTATATATATAAATATAAAATCATCACATAAATAAATATGTATGTACAGTATGTACTGTATGTATATACCCAGTCACATACCCGATAGCTGGGGGTAGCTGACCTGAGAAAGAGCCTGAACAGAATATTTAAGGTTTCCTAAACAAAAAAGAATAAATATGAAAAATAATAATGGTATACACACATAACAAAAACTTTATAATTTTGCTAACATGTCAATAAAGACAATAATGTATACAGTATAAGTACAGTACTGCATTCTGTATAGTATGTATGCATGTACAGTCAGGTCTCGATATACGCGCGTTATTTATACACAGATTCGTTTGGACACGGTAACCCCAAAAGTTCCAGTCAGCCACAACACGGAAAAAGTCTGGAAATACACGGGTGGCGGCCCGAGCCTCGGGACTCCCGTGACGTCACACTGGGGCCCGCTCGCCTTGCCTCGGCATTCCGGTCACCCACCTCCTCGTAAACGATGAACCTAACAGAGAAAGGGCAGACCAAAAATGCAGCGTTGGTTGCTAGTGCCCTCAACCAGTATCAGATCATGTTTAATGAACAAAATCATTCCCGGCAACAAGCGAAGATAATAGATTTCTGAGGCCGCCCCCGACAGTGACAACCAGTCTGATTCTGATGATGATATTATGGACAATATTTCTGTGTTCTCTGGTTTCGATGAGGACGATGAACATGCTGGGGGACCTGGAGGGGCCTATGTGTGAGCTGCAGCACAAGGCCCATCAAAAATTATAAGGCAAATCCCACGGTCGGCGGTCACACCAATTAGCTCACCGTCTATCTGGAGAAGATGGTGGGAATTCGTTTGTTGATTCCTTGTTATTTCCGTTTTTTTCTATGTGCTGGAAAGATATCATATTTTTCAATTCCATCGCATTAGAAATGATTCATAGATTACAAAAAGACCAAATAAGACATAGTTGTTGTTGTTATAATATAATATATAACAACAATAAGACATAGTTATGTTAATGTATAAGGGTGATAGATAGATGCATTAGATAGATAAAGGTAACATTGTATTGGGACTCTTCTTGGATTTAAGAAAAGCATTTGACACCGTTAATCATGATATTCTTTTAAGTAAATTACATCATTATGGAATAAGAGGGATTGCATATGACTGGTTCAAAAATTACTTATCTAATCGAACACAATATGTCATGTATAATAACGCTAACTCATCAGTAGGAAATATTACTTGAGGTGTCCCGCAAGGTTCAATTCTGGGGCCTTTACTATTTCTTTTATACATTAATGATATACATCTTGTGTCTAATAATTTACTACCAGTGTTATTTGCGGATGACACCAGTGTTTTTCTTGAAGGAAAAGTGGTGAATGAGGTAATACAACGCATTAATACATAAATACTGTAGATGGGATTGTAAAATGGATTAATTCAAACAAGCTCTATCTCAATATTGAAAAGACTAATTACAGTACGGTATATAGTATTCCACACTAAGGGGAAACGTACTGTAATGAATGAAAATGTATGAATTGGTGATAGAGTCGTGGCCAGGGTGGATAATACAAAATTTTGGGGAGTCATAGTTGATTCAAAATTAAGTTGGTGTGAACATATTATAACTATTAAAAATAAGTTATCAAAAGGAATAGGAATATTATGCAAGGCTTGCAAAGTTTTAAATATGTCCACCCTTGTAACACTCTACAATAGTTTTCTATATCCATATCTAAACTATGGAGTCGAGGTATGGGGGTCTGCCAGTGAGTGTTATATATATTCTATTGTGAAAACACGAAAATGTGCTATCAGGATAATAACTAATTCACCATATAGAACTCATACGAATCCTCTATTTCAAAAACTGAAATTACTCCGTGTAAAGGACATCTATGAATACTGCGTTATGATTCAAATGTATAAATTTATTAATGATCTAATGCCCAAATTTTTATCAATACCGTATGTTTGCAAGAAACGAAGATTACCATAATTACCCAACAAGGCAAAATCAACAGCTGCGTGTCAGTAGAGCAAGAACAACTTTAAATCAAAAGTCATTTAGATATAAAGGTGCATTGTTGTGGAATCGCTATTCAACAAAGCTATCTCAAGTAAACTCTATCTCGACATTTAAGATGAAACTTAAGGATTTTATATTAAAAAATCAAATACAAGAGAACCTTTGAGGTTTCAACATACAGTAATTTATCTAGTGTAATTTCTCTAGCTGTAATTAAGGTGATTTTAATATCACTGCCCTTTGTTGAATGACGAGCTGGGTTCTTGAAGGCCTGCATGATTCTATGCTATAAAGAATTCCGTGAATTGCCGGTATTAGTGGATTACTGGAAGGCTTCAAACATTTCAAACACAATAATAAGATATCCTCTAATTTCGGATGATATATCTCCTATATACTCTATTTTCGGATAATATATTTCCTGGAATCTATAATCCCAAATATATGTCATCTTTCATGGTTAAAATATACTAATTAACTATAACATTCTACTATCGCATATAAATATCATATGAATATTTTTCCAATTTCAATCAACTACGGCTTTGTATTTATCTTCCACATTACTCACTATTTACACTTAAGTATACAGTAGGATGCAGTACAGTACTCATTTTTGTTTTCTTGTTTTGGGTTTATCTGGGTTGTTGTTGTTGTTGTTTTTCCCCAAGCTGCCTGGCCGAACAGCCCCAAGGCCCCGAGCAAGGCCAAGGCCATAACCGAACGCCCCCACAGAACCCTCCCTGCCGACCACAATAAAGCCTGGGTGACCGAAGCCACTCCATGGTGGGGAGCTGAGGAGGGTGCGGAAACGCCCGGGAAACCAAAGCCCCACCCAGGGCCCTGTGCCCCTCAGCAATTATGAAGAGAAAGTTGAGGGGCAAAGGAAAGATGTGACGCTTTGGCTTCCAATCTTGGTAGATTAGGAGGTCAATCCATGCAAGAGACGCCGTCACTTGAGATCTAGAAAATAAAAGGAACAGTCCGAGTAAGCTATGGGTATGGCAGAGATCGCTCAGTTCTCACTCTGATAGACCAGCCCATTACCACATGACTAGAACCCAATCCTCTCAGCATCAGCTAGGAAAGGCCCTAGAAAGCCGCCTTTGGCGGGGGGATAGCTCCCCTATTTCAACCCTTTTCGGGGTTGGGCACCCGCCCGGTTTATCTGGGTGTTCCATATCAGCGCAATGTTATATGAGCAATGGAATTGAGGGCATATATACATTAGGTATTCAGTCCTCATGTCATAGTAGGAGTAACTTCAAACTGTATTATTTTTCTGTATGCTAATGTAATGTACTGTACCTATTATGACAATAAAATATTTGAATTGAATTTGGAAAAAGATAGATAGATAGAGTTGCTAGGTCCAAGCGATCGATAAAATGCGAACATATATGAGAGACTTAAGTTTCTGAAAAGACAAAGGAGACATTTTTATTGACTTTTTCATTTTATTATTTGTGTGCTGGAAGGATATATTTTGTTTTCAATTCCATTGCATTAGAAATGATTAATTGATTAAAAAAAAATAGTAATAAGACATAATAATAATAATAATAATAATAATCTTCTGGTTACTTATATAGCGCCCGTATCTCCTCCTTCGAGGATTCACAAGCGCTTGGCTTTCTTTAGTCTACCAGAGACCATTACCCATCCCCCTTGCTCATGGGGAGATGGTAACCGCCAGCTGTATCCCAGAAAAACTTTTCAATCTGAGCGGGGATTGAACGCGAGACCTTCAAGATGAGAATCAGGCACGCTACCAACTGAGCCAGCCGGACGGCATACAGTAGTTATATTTATGTACTGCATAAGGGAGATGAGAATGGTGAGATGGATGTGTGGGGCCAGGCTACAGGATAGAATAACAAATGTTGAGCTGAGGAGACATTTAGGTATAAAGAGTATTAGCGAGGTGATGCGTACAAGTAGACTGGGATGGTATGAACATGTGGAGAGAATGGATGAACAAAATTGGGTGAAAAAATGCAGGTCTGTGATTGTGGAGGGAGCTGCACCTAGGGGTGGACCGAGGAAGACCTGGGATCGGACTATACGTGCCGATCACAAATCCAAGAACTTGACAAGTGAAGCAGCCCTTAACAGGGTTGCCTGGAATGCCGCCATTAGGACAAGAGACTGAAACTGCACTTATGTGTGGAACACTCAGTCTTAAAATGTTATGTATGTATGTAGATGGATAGATAAGACACAGACATTTAATGCATAAATAACAGTCTTAATAATTTATATATACTGAACTGTATGTCTAATTCAGGGTGAGGTACAATTAGGTCTTTCATGTTGTCTTGAAAGCCTGCAATGTCACCAGCGTCCATAGGCTCGGGCCGCCACCCATTTATAATCCGACTTTTTCTGCGCTGTGGCCGACTTTGGAACTTTTGGGGTTACCGTGTCTAAACGAATCCGTGTATAAAAAATGCATGTATATCGAGACCTGACTGTAATGGCAAAATTACCTTTAGAGATAAATGTTTCTATTTATGAAAGGTAAAGTTCTATGTGATTATAATAAATAGCAAAACAGATCAATGGATAGAGTAATACATACTGTATAGATGTAGTAGTCACTTGCACTTGCATATTGGAAAGCTTCTTCAGAAGCCATGAAAATCAGGTAACGTACAGTAACATATACCTGTACAGTAATAATTAAAGTGGCTTTCACACACAGACATGACTTTCGCTACAAATCAGCCAACCCGAGAAATCATTGCGAGTTCGTAAAAATAGCCACGCATTTAGCGTTCCAAGGCTTTTATACGAATAGCTACAAAAAGGTACGAATATTTAAGAGTAAGGTACGCATTTGTTACGAGTTACGACGCATCCAATACTAGTGTTCTAAAATTTGTGTTTCGACAGTCATCACCCCATACTATTAAACACATCATAAAAGACTGCATTCCAAGCAATCACTTACGCCAACAACATAATCTACACTCCTTGAGAGCCCTGTGGGAAAGCCCGATCGCGGTCATGGCCTTCCTTAGGGACTCAGGGCTGTTCGGCCAGGCAGCCTAGGGAACGACAACAACTACCTAAATTAAAATGACGGGTTCAGAACAGTCCAAATAATGTTAATTAGTACAGTATTCAATATTATCTAGTGTAAATCATGTTAGACGTAAGTAAAAAGAGCAGTAATAATAACCAAAATAATTCACTTACTGTACATGCTTTCCAATAATATAATTTAAAATGTACAAAACAAGTAAATAATAATATTATAATATATAACTCCATCCCTTCGAATCCATTTGTTCTTAGTATAGTCAGGGACAAGTGTCATGATATAGGAATATTGAAAATTATTTGCTTTCCAGTAATAAAATATAATTATTTGTACTTTTCTAAACCCGCAACGTTAATCAGTGTTTATTATGTATGCAATAAGTGTTCATTATCTTACCGAACATCCACAAGTGTTTAATAAATTTGCAATACAGTAAGTGTGCAAACCTACCTTTACCTCAAACCATTCACTCAACTCGCCATTTCCTACTCTAACACATGCTCTGCTCCCTTCATAAAAACTCTTAACTGCTTCCAACAAATTTCCTCCAATTTCATAAATCCTTAACACCTTCCACATTGCTTCACGATCCACACGATCATACGCTTTTTCCAAATCCATAAAAGCCCAAAATATCTCTTTATGCTTCTCTAAATACTTCTCGCATAACTGTCTTACTGCAAACATCTGATCCACGCACCCTCTTACCCTCCTAAAACCGCACTGTTCTTCTTCTATTGCAACTTCCGTACATTTTATTATCCTCTCTATCAACACCCTGCCATACAGCTTTCCAACCACTGACAATAAACTAATACCTGTACCTCTATAACTTGAACACTCCTGCCGATCTCCCTTCCCCTTGTACAACGGCAGCGTTTGCAACAGGGTTGTGTATTGTCACCATGGCTGTTTAATATGTTTATGGATGGTGTGGTGAGGGAGGTGAAAATGAGAACTATGGGAAGAGGATTGAGTTTAGTAGGAAATAATGGTAGAGATTGGGAGTTGCTGTTCGCTGATGACACAGCGTTGGTGGCGGATTGTGAGGAGAAATTGTAGCGGGTAGTCAAAGAGTTTGGAGTGATTTGTGGGAGGAGAAAACTGAAGGTGAACGTCAATACATACATACATCTATCTATCTATCTATTGCCTGACGCCGTGATCCCCGAATGGGTGGTCACGAACGAACCGCCCCCATGCACCTCTGTCCCGTCAGTCGACGACCCTCCCCCCAACCAGCACCGCCTTCATTCATATACTTCCTCATTCCATCCTTCCACCTCTCCCTCTGTCCTTCCACCTCGCTCTCGCACACCCTCTTAGTCAATCTCTCGCTTTCCATACGTTCCATATGGCCGAACCATCTCAAGTTGTTCCTTTTCACACTTTCCAGCACATCTATCTCCACACCACACCTCCTTCTTACTTCCTCATTCGTCTGTCTATCCCTCCATGTAACTCTGCACGCACTTCTCAAGTAACTCATTTCCACCGCTCTCACTCTTGGTCTGAGTCGCTTCCCGAACGTCCATGCTTCGCTTCCGTAAGTTAGTGTCGGGATTACCACACTGTCACGCAAGGACTTCTTCACTTCCATACTGACCACTCTATTTCTTGTTACTGCTTTCAACATTCCTACAACCCTCTTCCCCTGTTGCACCCTTTCCCGCACTTCTTCATCTTTACTCAACACACTGCCCAGATACTTAAAAGAGCTCACAATCTCCATAGCCTGACCATTCAACTTCACCTCACACTCTGTGACTTCACCCCTTTCGAAGGCCATAACCTTGCTCTTCCCCGCATTTACCTTCAAATTCCGTTTTTCGCACACTGTTCCAAACTCATTTACCAGACCCTGCAACTCCCATTCATTATCGCTCATCAGAACTGTATCATCTGCAAACAGCAGTATAGGCAGCTTCCACTCATTTCCCTCCCTTTTCATCGATACACCAACATCCACTGCTCTTCCTAGTATTTCTTTCATGACTCCATCCATATATACAGTAAACAACCACAGGGACATCACACACCCCTGTTTCAACCCAACACTCAGGTCAAAGAACTCGCTCTGCTCATTCTCCACACGTACTGCCGCCTTTGCACCCTCATACATGCTCTTCACTGCTTTCAGCAACTTGCCATCTACTCCGTATATTCTAAGTACTTTCCACATGCCTTCTCTATCCACTCTGTCATAGGCGTTCTCCAGGTCCATAAAGGCAACATACACCTTTTGTTTCTTCTCCAGATATTTCTCCACAACACAATTCAGGGTAAAAATCTGATCTACACATCCTCTTCCCTTCCTAAAACCTTCCTGCTCGTCATCTATCCATTTCTCCGTTCTCACTTTCATTCTCTCAATCACTACCCTACTGTACACCTTCCCTACTACGCTTAAAAGAATGAAAGTAAAAAGTGCAATGTATCATGGAATTGTTGTGCCAACAGTGATGTATGGGGCTGAGACATGGGCTCTGAAGAGAAAGGAGAGAAGAAAGCTGGATGTGATGGAGATGAGCTGCTTGAGGAGTATGTGTGGAGTTACTCGTAGAGACGGATTGAGGAATGAAGAGATACGTAGGAGTACAAAGGAGTACAAAGGAAATCAAGCAACAACAGATCCAGTGACCCTTCTAGGTTGCTTGTCCTCCAAAACACTGAGGATCAAGTGTCCAAACAGTGGTTTAGAGTGGGTAAGGGAACATTGGAAAGGGAATTACTGCCCTGGAACTAATGTCCGTGGCAGGATTAGGAAGTTAGTAGGGGACAGATGGGTTAGTAACTGAGGGGGGGATAAAATAAAGTTATTCATTTACAAACGCAGTCAGTCGCGGGTTTGATGCGAGATATTTGTCTAGGCGGAGTTTAAATGAATCAACGGTGATGCAGTCTATAACGTTTTGGGGAAGCCCATTCCACAAGTTGACAACTCGATTGAAGAAGAAATTCTTAGATTCGTGCGAGTTAAAAGATTTACCAATAATTTTGCAACCGTTTCCCGCGTGTAATTAGATTGGTCGATAGTGAAGTACTTACTACAGTTCATATTGTCGATGCCTTTGATGATTTTGAACACTTGAATTAAGTCGCCTCTTAATCTGCGCTGGGTTAAAGGAAATAGATTTAATTCTCTAAGACGCTCTTCGTATGGTTTGTTCTTTAGGCTAGGTATCATTTTGGTAACTCTACGTTGAACTCGTTCTAGCTTGTTTATATCTTTTGGTAATAAGGGCACCAGGATTGAACGCAGTATTCCAGAAGAGGGCGGACTAAGGAATTGTAAAGGGTTAGGATAACTTCTTTGGATTTATGCTCAAATGACCTGCCTATAAAGCCAATTATTTTGTTTGCCTTCTTAACAACTTCTGAACATTGTTGACTCGGTTTTAGGTTACTCGATATTGTTACTCCCAGATCGGTTTCTCTGTTTACATTCTTAAGCTGAGTGCCATTCATCGAATAGTTTGCTTTCTCATTTAAGTATCCGATATGTAGTACTTTACATTTATCCGCATTGAAACTCATTTGCCAAATTTTGGCCCAACATGACAATTTATCTAGATTGTGTTGCATATCGTCAACTTGTTCTTTTGAGAGTACGCTATTTGCAATTTTTGTATCGTCAGCAAATTTTGAGATTGTACAGGTGAGACCCTCATCTATGTCGTTGATGTAAATTAGAAAGAGAATTGGTCCTAGGAGGTCCTAGGAGAGTGGGGCAGCAGGAACATTTGTCAGCCAGAGTGGACAGAAGGGTGCTGAGCTGGTATGGTCATGTTGAACGAATGGGAGATGAAAGGCTTACAAAGAGAATATATGAGTCAGATACAAGGGGAGATAGAAAGGCAGGAAGACCCCCATTGAGATGGAGAGACTGTGTAAGACAAGCTTTGGATGATAGAGGAATGACTATAGATCAGGCAAAAGAAGTGGTAATAATCAGGAATGAATGGAGAATGCTTGTGAATAGTTGAGTGAACACGTGGTCATTTGGGGGAAGGGGTCGGGCGCAAGTTGGACTAGATAATAGTCCATTAGGCGCCTGGCCCGGGGAGACGATTAATATGAAGGGTGAGCCTGGAAGTGTGGTGGGCGGGCTTGTGGCTTTGGCTCCGCTGCATGTCTGCCTGCCGAGATCGGAGCCTCTCCGGGTGGTCAGGGGCCGGGGGAGTGCTGGAGCGACCTTGGTGACCCTGGTCTCTGGGTATTCTCCTGGGTGACCTAGATGTGTGTGAATTTTGTGTTTTGTCTGTGTTTGTTCGCTGTTTTGTCTTGTGTTTGTGTTTTCCTGTTCTTGCTCTGTCTTGAGTCGGCCACCCCCAAGAAAATAAAAATGAAGAAAATAATAATAATAATAATAATAATAACACTAATAAAATAGAGGAAAATAAAAATAAAAAAATTGGAAAAGTGGGGATTGGGCCTGAGCATATAGATAGAAGTGTGCAATACTGTTGTAGTACAAACACAAGTGTTCAGTAAGTCTCTTACATGTGAAAGCAAGCACAGTTTGGCCTATGTCATACAGTAGGGTCCCGCATAAAACGAGAAATTGGTCGATAAACGAGGGCGTTCTATGCGATTTCGTTCTATGTGAACACGGCATTTTGGTGGCCCAATATGGTCAATGTTCACTGTAAGCGTAAATTTCCGTCAGGAGCGTACGATATTTCGTACGTTTTGTACGATATTTCGGCGCTCTATATGAGAACTCCTCTGATTTGCCCCACTTTGGCGGCGGACTCGTTTTATGTGATCACATTCGTTCTTATCGAAAATTAAATATTAATATTTTAGGTCGCTCGTTTTAATCGAGACTCGTTTTATCTGAACACGTTTTATGCGGGACCCTACTGTATGTTTGGCAAGCAAGCAATAATCGATAATCAATACTCACGAGGATGGCGGCCATACGTCATACATCACTCAATTCGCTATTACCACACAAAAATTGGAATGTGCAATACCATATTCATCACCAAAATACCACAAAACAATGCAATATGTAATTAAATACCACTACAATGACTAGTAAACAGAGCTCAGTTTTGGCAGTCTTGGCCGAGTCGCGCCGGGAGGCAGGGCAGGGTGGGCAAGGTGTCGAGTGGCAGGTGAGGCTTGCCAAAGATACCGGTCAACGCCAAAAAATATGGTGTCTTTACACGTTCACCAAACAGAAACCAGACTAGCTAGGAGGTAGCTTTCACCATTCTCAAGCTTGAGTAAGGTATGTTACCATAATATTTTAAGCTAGGATAAGTAACTACGGAATTATGTCTGGTTGAATGGCGCATATTTTCATCCGTAAACCCGGGTGGAGCGTCTGGCGGGAATATTTGAACGCCGGGTCCGGAGGAGTTAATGGGGACATTGTTAACTATGAGACACTGCTTTCTTCATTCGGTTAATCAGCTTTGTTCTTATTCTCTGCTGATCAGTTTTTCATCTACAGTCTACCCAGTTTATTGTACAGTACAGTACCTCTATCCATCCCCAAGTTGAAAACTTTGCTGTTCGCTTGTCTACCACTTACCTCGCTCTTACAAGGGACATTGTCAACTGTGAGACATAGCTTCTTCATCAAGGGAATGTTTTCAACACCCAGCTTCTCCTGCACCTTATCGATCCTCTCCGGCCGTACTAGTGTCACCACCTTCTCTTCAGCCGAAGGAAGGCGTTCAGCCATCTTGTCCGAAAGGATCTCCAGTTCTTTATCCCGCTGTAAGGAAATTAAGATTTTAATAGAAATAAATAGTCAACCCAAATTTTACAACTTAAATTCAATGCTGTATTTTTCTTCGTATTCTGGTAATAATCTGCTTAGGTTAAACCACCGCTGATGAGACTGGTGGGTCACAAGTTTGTCAACCCTTATTGCTCAGAGCAGCCAATATTCTGCATTATTCAACAAGCAAATATTTTTTTTTTAAAGTCAAGAGACCAAGGGTAATATTCGCAGTAACCACACTACACTCTTCCTAATAGTCATTACGATGCATCATATTTACGAGGCCTATCAGACAGTAGAATCAAGGAGCTGAATCAATATGATTAGTTGGCCATGAAGTCCATACAACAGTCTTCCCAATCAGTCGAGTTGTAAATCAACTGAGAATACGGCCCCAAGGGTGACAGAACTGCTGACTTAGTTACTTTAGTAGGAACTCTCACTTAGTAGCACACCCTATACACTACCCTCTTTGTACTCTCACAACACCCTCACAAACTACAGTACTGTAATAACTAGCTAACCCCTACCCATTTCTTGTCTCCCCCACCTCCCTCAGTCAATTTCCTGGATAAGATAACAGCAGTGAATCTGGGGCTACCTGAATTTTACAAGTAGAATAAAGGCCGGGCATCAGAAGAGGAGTAGACCAGGGTCGCAGTTACAATGTGAATGTTGACACATACATACATACATACTGTACATACATACATATAATGGCTTAACGTTGTTTTCCATTAAATACATTGTAACGGCTCAGACGTGGAATATAATACAGTACAATAAAAACCCATCACAACACTCCCCCATCATGTTATCACTTCGGCTGATGTTGGCATAGTGCTAACCGTAACATAGCAAGACTCATGCCTGGTTACAATACAGAGCAGATTACACTGGTTACGGAAAGACCTCGCAACCACAGCCACTCCAACAATACAGTAACATGCAACATACAGTGACGTGTATAAATAGGGTGTCGTCATCTAGTGTGGCAGAAAGGAAGCAACCAACACCTTGAGGCTACACTGACCATCTATAGCCTGTTTTTTTTCCAGCTGACGGTAAATTGTCCTGTCTCCATCTTGTTAAATCGCCTAATATGACAAGTTTGTAGCAAAATGTTAATTAAGAAACCTTGGTATTAATATGATGCAGAGACACAGTAGTTTCCTATTTTTCCATTAAGTATCGAGAAACTAGTTGCTAAGGGGTTCAATTTACCATCAGTTGGGGGGGGGGGGGAAACTATAGTGCGACATATATGAAGCATTTCTCAAAGCTTCAATCGATAATCTCAGGGTCTCGCAAGAATTACAGGCTACTGAACAGCCTACAGTCCCGAGGTTGAGACAGAAAAAAATAAACAAAAATATTAGCCACAGGCCGTAGCTCGATTGGTAGAGCGTTCGCCTGCTAACCGTGAGGTTGGCGGTTCGAGTCTCGGGCCAGCCAGTGAGTTATTGGCAGATGTCAGTGCTGTTGGTGAACGGTGCGGTCTAGCAATCTGTGGCAACTATTCACTAAGTCCCTGATTCATCAGGGCACCCACCCTAGCCTTGCCATTCAGCAGGGAGTGTATGGTGGTAAAAACTGCATCAAAACTCTACAAAAACTGTCATTGGGCGAAAAATACCAGGCCAGTCGTAGTGCCGTGTACGCGCACGGGGTGCGTCCCTGCGGCTGGTTCTGGTGGGGCGTACCGAGGTCACTGGATCCTACCCCCTTGTAATCTCTTGGGGGAAGGTGCTGGGAATGGTCCCGGGGTAGACTGGAGCCGGAGTTCTGGGGGGGGGGGGGGGGATGCCCATCTGCCAGTCAACCTACCTAATTATGACTAAAACCAAAGAAAATAAACGTAAGTCCGATGAATCAAAACCGCATAGGACAAGGACAAATGCCCCCCACAATCTCAGACTTGCTAGTGTGAATGTTGGTAGTTTGAATCTGCGTGCGAATGAAGTGGCTGCGATGTGTGAGAGGAGGCGAGTGGACGTCTGCTGTACCCAGGAAACACTCTGGAAGAGGCATGGGGTACAGTGGATTGTCGGAAGGAGGAAAAGATATAGGATATACTGGATGGGTGTGGAGACTGATAAAGCGAAAGGAGGAGTGGGTGTTCTGGTGGCTGAAGAGCTGGCGGAAAGTGTGCTTCAGATTATGAGAGTTAGTGAAAGGCTGATTGTTTTGAAGTTGAAAGTTGGTGAAAGAATTCTGGATGTGATATCTGCATATGCCCCACAGGCTGGTTTACAGAAAGAGATAAAAGAGGACTTCTGGAATGACACCGTCAGTGTCATTTCAGGCCTCTTGGAGAACGAAATAACAATCGTGGGGGGGGGACCTCAATGGTCACGTGGGAGCATCTGCAGATGGATACGAGGGGGTACATGGAGGAAATGGTTACGGAAGGAGAAATCTAGAGGGCGAATATATATTGGAGTCCTGCGTTGCACTCAACATGGTTGTGTGTAACACAAAGTTCAAGAAAAGACAGAGCCACCTGATCACATATAACTCTGGGGTCTCCAGTAGCCAGATAGATTACTTCTTGGTTAACAGGAAAGACTGGAAACTAGTTCGAGATGTAAAGGTCATCCCGAGCGAAGAATGTATCCCCCAGCATAAGCTACTTGTGTGCAACATGAGCTTATACAGAGATCCTAAGCGCAAGAAGGTATACATACCCAAAAGGAAAGTGTGGCTGCTGAAGGACAAGGAAGTTAGGGATAGGTTTCATAGTGAACTGGAGGAAATGAATAGAAATAAGGAAGCTAGGCCTAACAATGTAAATAGTCAATGGAACTTTCTTAAGCATAGCTTTATCGCTGCCACTGTGGGAAAACAAAGGGTCACCCCAGGAATAAGACCTCCTAGTGGTGGAACGAGGAAGTAGAACATGCTGTGAAAGAGAAAAGGAGATACTTCAAAGCATGGAAGAAAGGAGGCAGCAAGGAGGAATACCAGGCAGCTAAACGAACTGCCAAAAGAGTTATTTACAATGCTAAAAATCGCATTAAGGACCTGGTCCTCGAACAAGTGTGTAACACTGACAATCTCAATGGGATCTTCAACCTAGCTAGGCGAGTTAAATATGACAGTAGGGATATTATAGGTGAACAGTGTGTTAGAAATGATAATGGAAAGATTGTGTATGCAGAAAATGAAATCAGAGAAGCATGGAAGGTACACTATGAACGATTGCTAAATGTAGAGCTTGAATGGGATAAGGAACAGCTTAGTATCGAAAAACCAATATCTGGGCCCCCTCCTTTAATAGCACCAGCTGTAGTGAGCAACGCAATCAATAAAATGAAGGACGGTAAAGCTCCAGGTTGCTCCGACATTGTCGCCGAGATGATAAAAGCCTCAGGGGAGAATGGTGTAAACTTAGTCACTGAGTTGATAAACACCATTATTAAAGATGAGAAAATCCCAGAGGATTGGCTCAAAAGTGTAATAGTAAATATATACAAAGGAAAAGGGGATGCGCTAGATAGAGGAAATTATAGGGGCCTGAAAATGCTTGACCAAATCATGAAGGTCTGTGAGAGAGTCCTTGAGGGTTTGATCAGGCAAAGCATCTCTATTGATGATATGCAGTTTGGTTTTATGCCAGGAAGGGGTACAACCAATGCTATACAGGAAAGATACTTACTAAAAGGCAGGGATCTTTACTTTGTGTTTGTAGACCTGGAGAAGGCCTTTGATAGGGTGCCTAGAGATGTTGTGCAGTGAGCTATGAGGAAACTTGGTGTGGAAGAGTGGCTGGTGCGTGTGATAATGAAGATGTATGAGGATTCGCGAAGTGCGGTGAGGGTGAAGGGTGTACTGAGTGATGAGTTCGCAGTCCGTGTTGGAGTCCATCAGGGTTATTCCTCTTTATTATGGTCTTGGAGGTGCTGTCTAGAGTTTTTAGAGGCGGACTTCTGGTCAGTATGGAAGTGAAGAAGTCCTTGCATGACAGTGTGGTAATCCCGACACTGACTTACGGAAGCGAAGCATGGACTGGACGTTGGTTGAGAGACTCAGACCAAGAGTGAGAGCAGTTGAAATGAATTACTTAAGGAGTGCGTGCGGAGTTACATGGAGGGATAGACAGACTAATGAGGAAGTAAGAAGGAGGTGTGGTGTGGAGGTAGATGTGCTGGAAAGTGTGAAAAGGAACAACTTGAGATGGTTCGGCCATATGGAACGTATGGAAAGCGAGAGAATGACTAAGAGGGTGTACGAGAGCGAGGTGGAGGGACAGAGAGGGAGAGGTAGACCGAATGAGAGGTGGAAGGATGGAGTGAGGAAGTACATGAACGAAGGCGGTGCTGGTTGGGGGGAGGGGCGTCGACTGACTGGGGACAGAGGTGCATGGGGGCGGTTCGTTCGTGGCCACCCCTTCGGGGATCACGGCTTCAGGCAATAGATAGATAGATAGACGTTTAGGTATAAAGAGTATTAGCGAGGTGATGCGTACAAGTAGACTGGGATGGTATGGACATGTGGAGAGAATGGATGAACAAAATTGGGTGAAAAAATGCAGGTCTGTGATTGTGGAGGGAGCTGCACCAAGGGGTGGACCGAGGAAGACCTGGGATCGGACTATACGCGCCGATCTCAAATCCAAGAACTTGACAAGTGAAGCAGCCCTTAACAGGGTTGCCTGGAATGCCGCCATTAGGACAAGAGACTGAAACTGCACTGATGTGTGGAACACTCGGTCTTAAAATTTTATGTATGTATGTATGTATGTAGACTCCCGTTGGAACTGTTTTATGCAGACAATTTAGTCCTAATAGCTGACAGTATGCAAGTTGCTGAGGCCAAATTCAGAGAGTGGAGAGAGGGCATGACGAGCAAGGGTTTAAGAGTCAATATTAACAAAACCAAGGTTATGCATTGTAGATTGAGACGAGGCAATGTGGAAAAGAGCGGTGCATACCCATGTGCAGTGTGTGGAAAGGGAGTGGGCGTTAACTCAATTCAGTGTAGCATCTGTCGATGTTGGGTACACCATGGGAGCAAGCGCTGTAGTAGAATAAAGGGACCCCTGTCGAAGGATAAGTCAGAAATAGAGAAATTTGAGTGTGTAGTGTGCAAAGGCGAGCTTGTGTTAAGTGATGATCCTGTGGCTGTGAATTTTGGAAATGAGTCATCGGAGCTGGTGAACAAGTTTTATTACCTAGGAGATACCATCTCTGCCGGTGGTGGGGCCGAGGCTGCCACTGTTGCTAGAATTAGGTGTGGGTGGGGGAAGATCAGAGAACTGATGCCAATCCTGACCATGAAAAGAATGCCTCTCCCCCTGAAGGGAAAGGTGTATGCCTCATGTGTTAGAAGTGCAATGACGTATGCCTCAGAAACATGGGCCGTTAAAGTAGAGGATGTCAACAGAATGGAGCGTAATGAGATGAGAATGGTGAGATGGATGTGTGGGGCCAGGCTACAGGATAGAATAACAAATGTTGAGCTGAGGAGACGTTTAGGTATAAAGAGTATTAGCGAGGTGATGCGTACAAGTAGACTGGGATGGTATGGACATGTGGAGAGAATGGATGAACAAAATTGGGTGAAAAAATGCAGGTCTGTGATTGTGGAGGGAGCTGCACCAAGGGGTGGACCGAGGAAGACCTGCGATCGGACTATACGCGCCGATCTCAAATCCAAGAAATTGACAAGTGAAGCAGCCCTTAACAGGGTTGCCTGGAACGCCGCCATTAGGACAAGAGACTGAAACTGCACTTATGTGTGGAACACTCAGTCTTAAAATTTTATGTATGTATGTATGTACACACAGGCTGGCCACCTAGCCTTGGCGGGATATGACTGTACAGTAATTCATCACTTAAAGTTGTTAAAATGTAAAATATTGCATGTACTGTACAGTGAAATTCAGCCTATTATTTGGCCCCTATAATGCTAATAACGCTAAAAGGAAGGCAGATGAGGAATATGGGAAGAAGATTGGTGAATAGTTTCTGAGTGACAAGAAAGCATACCGAGCTGTGGAAGAAGCCAGAGGGAGGAAGACCGAGAATGTCTCTGGTAGCAGAATGAGGGACATGAATGTGTGTGTGAGGGGGGGGGGGGGGGATTGGATGTGTGGAAAGGTAATTTTAGTAGTTTAGCTGTACAGTAAAGAGTAGGGGGAAGGCAAAGATCTCAACAATGGGAATGGAGAGAGGTAGAATAAACAGGGTAGATGAAAGGTAGATATGCAGAGAAGAAGTAATTCTTGGGTTGGAAAGCTGGACTGAATAGGAGTGGGACTGTGTTGAAAGGCGGGTGCCTCGCACCTGGGAACTAGTAAGAGGAAGTGAGTTGTTGAGGCAAAATGCTTTTGATTCTACTCGTTCTAGAAGTTTGGTATGGGTGGAGCCTCCCCACACATGCGAACAATACAGGGGCGCACTGTGCCCCGATAAAGAGCAAGAAGCTGTGCGTGGGTGAAGAACCCATGGAGACGGTTGAGCACACCTAGCTTTTGGGAAGCTGTTTTAGCAAGAGTGGTAATATGATCTTTCCAAGAAAGGTCGGATGAAAAAGAAGTACAGTACCTAGACTATTGAGAGAAGATGAAGGGTTGATTTATGTATTGTTGAAAAATAATTGATAGTCTTGTGGAAGGTTGTGATGGAGATATAGAGGGAGAAATTGGGTCTTGGAGGCATTGTAAGTAACTAGATAATCTCTGGCCCAATCAGAAATAATTGATAGATCAGAAGATAGGTGTTCTATGGCCCTGTTATGTGAGTTTTGGAGTGATTGCATGCTGGGTTGATGTGAAAAACTAGTTGAATAGTGTAAGGTATAGTCATCAGCATATGAGTGGATAGGACTAGAGGTACAGTTGAGGAGATCATAAATAAATATTAGAAAGAGAATTGGAGACAGGACAGAACCTAAGGAACATCGGAGTTGGTATGTTGAGGAAGTGAGCGATGATTGTCCAGGCGTCCACAACTGCAGCTATGGAGCAGTCTGAAAGGAAATTAGAGCCAAAGGCACAGCTAGAGGGATAGAAACCGAAGGAGGGTAGTTTGGAAATTAGAGATTTGTGCCAGACTCTATTGAAGGCTTTCGATATGTCTAGTACAACAGAAAAAGTCTCACCGAAGTCCCGAAAGGAGGATGACCAAGAGTTAGTAAGATAAGCAAGATCACCAGTAGAGCGGCCCTTAAGGAAACCGTACTGGTGATCTGAAACTAGATTATGGGAAGATAAATGCTAAAGACATTTTGAGTTAAGGATAGTTTAAAAAAACTTTAGAGATGCAAGAAATGAGAACAGTTGGACGATAGTTGGAGGGTTGAGAGAGGTCACCCTTCTTTGTGGCGAGTGCGAGGCACCCACCTTGCAACACAGTCCCACTCCTATTCTGTCCAGCTGTCCAACCCAAGAATTGGCAAATTTTCTGTCTTTCATCTACTCAACAAGTGAACTCTTGAACTCTCTCTCTCAATCAATCTTTCCTTCATCCTATGCATACATAAACATACATACATACATAACATTTTAAGACTGAGTGCTCCACACATACGTGCAGTTTCAGTCTCTTGTCCTAATGGCAGCATTCCAGGCAACCCTGTTCAGGGCTGCTTCACTTGTCAAGTTTTTGGATTTGAGATCGGCACGTATAGTCCGATTCCAGGTCTTCCTCGGTCCACCCCTTGGTGCAGCTCCCTCCACTATCACAGACCTGCATCTTTTCACCCAATTTTGTTCATCCATTCTCTCCACATGTCCATACCATTCCAGTCTACTTGTACGCATCTCCTCGCGAATACTCTTTATACCTAAACGTCTCCTCAGCTCATGATTTGTTATTCTATCCTGCAGAAGCCACCAATAAATATTAGTTTTTCCTTCCTTCCCTTACGGGTTGTCAAAACCGTAGTATATTCACTAATTGTATTTAAATGATAATCATTAAACAAAAGGACAACACATATGAACGCTACAAAATACTAAACCACCAAACAGGTGCTGTGTGTGTGTGTGTGTGTGTGTGTACTTACACTAGTTGTATTTGCGGGAGTGAGCATGCTCGTTAATTCCCGCCTCCTAAGATATGTTTGTCATACCGTGCTTTGAAACTATGCACTGATGGTGCAGACACTACTTCGGCTGGCAATTTGTTCCACCCACTAATCGAGTTGGTAGGAAATCTTTTACTTTTCAGATCAGATTTACTATTAGGCACTTTCAGTTTGTAGCTGTGACCTCTTGTTCTCTCACCTCCATCCCTCTCTATGAAGTTTTCTTGGTCGATTTTGTCAATACCTCTAACACATTTGTATATTTGAATTTGCTGTCCTTGTTTCCTTCTCTGTTCCAGTGTAGGTAGATTCAATCTCTCGAGCCTCTCTTGGTACTCCAAATTTTCCAAACCTGTGATCATCCTTGTAGCTGCTCTCTGTACCCTCTCAATTTTGTGGATATGTTTCTTCATGTGAGGGGACCACACTACAGATGCATATTCCATCCTGGGTCTTATTATTGCCGTTATTATTTGTTTCATGGTGTTTTCATTAAGATAATTGAAAGACATCCTGATATTTGCCAATAGTGCTAGTGATTCTCTCACTATCTTCTTTATGTGGCTTTCTGGAGACATGTTATCCTTAAATTCTATCCCCAAGTCTTTTTCTTTTTCTGCTTTGGGAATCACTTCGTTTCCTAGTTTATAATCTTTTCTAGGTCTGTAATTGCTTTTACCCATTTCTAGAGTCTTACATTTCCCTGCATTGAACTCCATATTCCATTTGATGCTCCATTCATGGATCTTTTGCAAATCTACCTGGAATTCAAGGCAATCCTCCTGGGTTCTGATCGTTTTAAGCAGCTTAGCATCGTCCGCAAACATGCTCATGTAGCTTGTTAGTCCCTCAGGTAAGTCATTTACAAATATTAAAAACATGATTGGGGCTAGGACAGATCCTTGTGGTACCCCACTCGTAATTTGAGTCCAGTTTGACGATTTCCCCCTTACTGTTGTTCTCATCTGTCTTCCGCTAAGGTAGCTCTCCATCCATTTCAGCAGTTTGTCTCCTACTTTTCCCTCATGTTTTAATTTCCACAGCAATCTCTTGTGTGGAACTTTGTCAAATGCCTTTTTAAAGTCTAGGTAGGCACAGTCTACCCATCCTTCCCTCTGGTCCACTGTGTTTATTACTCTAGAGTAAAAATTCAACAAGTTGCTTACACATGATCTGCCTCCTCTGAATCCAAATTGGCGGTCAGTAATTAATCTTTTGGATTCCAGGTAGTTCACCCATTTATCCCTTATTAATCCTTCCAGAATCTTCATGAGGATGCTCAATAGTGATACAGGTCTATAGTTCAGTGGTTTATCTCTGCTTCCTCCCTTAAATATAGGAATAATGTTTGCTCTTTTCCATTCTGTAGGTACTATCCCTGTGTCCAATGATTTGGTAATTATATCATATAATGGTATACTCAGTTCCTTGGCATTTTCTTTAATAATCCAGCCTGATACTCTGTCTGGTCCGGCGGCTTTGTTTGGATCCACCTTACTCATTATGTCTATGAGCTCTGCTCTGTTAAATGTGACTTTTAAGAGCTTTTAAAAATGTGACTTTTAAAATGTGACTCCTGAGCCCGACGCGTCAACCCGCCAACAGCACTTCGCTCTCGCTGCTCGAAATTTGACCATAACTTGAGTACTCCATTACTCATCCCCTTATTTGTTTGCATGAGCTGTAGCTAAGCTCTAGCTTAACTGCCCTGTAGTTGCTTTGCATGTAATTTTGCTGTGTTTTTGACTGATAAACGTTTGTTTATCGAGACTGCTTTTGTTTACATTTGTACCGGTTAGAGACGACCGACGCTCTAAAGTAAACAAACTACAGGTACTTGCTTGTTTCATATTATAAAGTTCTAGCACTTATTGTAGATATTTTAACCCTCACTGTAGTTAAGTGCTTAGCAAACCACCCAGTAGTTATCTTGCATGACATTGTACTGTAGTTTTGACTGATAAACGTTTGGTTTTCAAAATTCTATTTGTCAAGTTAGTAGAGACGCCGCCGATACCAGCGCCACCTGTGTACGCATAAACAAACCCTCTTCTTGTATTTTATATATCAAAGTCTAGCCAATACTGTACTTGGTTGAACTTTTTATCTTGGTTATCTATATAAATTGCACACACTAACATTTGTCAAGATAGTATTGGGTTAGAATAATTTAGTTACTGTAATACTTTTTGTTAGCCTATTTATTAATCGCATTTCAGATACTTGTCACCATATTAATAGGCCTCTCACACTCTTGCCAGGGATATTACTAACTCTATTATTATTATTATTGTGTCGACAACTGTATAAACTAATATACAGGCTTTAGCCTAACTGTGTCATACTGCTAACATAATTTTATTCTTATTTTCAGGCATAAAATTGTGTTCTATTGCTAACATATTCTTTTTGTGATTAACATATTCTTTTTGTGATTTACAGGCATTAATTGTACCATATTGCTAACCAATATTTTTTGTTACTGTACTGTATACTGCTTTCCAGTTTTCTCACTAGGCTAAATTAACCCTCTCCCACTTTTTTTCCAGTAAATTTTGTAACAAATTACTAGTCCATTTGCAATTTTCAGGCTTTAACTGTGTCATACTGCTAACATCAATTTTTTTTTTCAGGCATAAATTGTGTTCTATTGCTAACATATTTGTTTTGATTTACAGACATAATATTCTTTTTGTGATTTACAGACATTAATTGTACCATATTGCTAACAAATACTTGTTGTTACTGTACTGTATACTGTTTTCCAGTTTTCTCACTAGGCTACATTAACCCTCTCCCACTTTTTGTTTTTTCCCGTAAATTTTGTAACAAATTTCTAGTCCATTTGTGATTTTCAGGCTTTAACTGTGTCATACTGCTAACATCAATTTTTGTTTTATTTTCAGGCATAAATTGTGTTCTATTGCTAACATATTTTTTGTGATTTACAGGCATATTAATTTTATCATATTGCTAACAAAATTTTGTGTGATTTTCAGGAATTAATTGTATCACATTGCTAACATAAATTTGTTGTGATTTTCAGGCTTTAATTGTACCATTTTGCTAACATAAATTTGTGTGATTTTCAGGCATATTGTGATTATATCGTCATGGCGCCGCAACGAACCTGCACGAGTTGTTCCGGTAAATTTGGCCCTACCATGTTTGTTGATACTGATGTCCAAATTTGTAGATTTTGCCAGCTCCGAGAGAAGATTGCGGATGAATTGAATGCAGCTCACCGCAAGATCGATGCCCTGACTACGAAGCTTGAATCTCTTCAAGAATTTGCCACACTCAACGTAGGAGTGGCCTCGGCCCAAGAAACCACTACAATGTCAACCGCCATTCCAGTGCATACAGTACCGGTACCGGTACCCACACCAGCAGCTACCTTAGATGTTGCAGAAAATAATAATGACTCTACTCTCACTCCCCCCCAGGACAACTTTCAGTTAGTGAGAAACAATGTGCATCCCAGTACCAGTACCAGGAAGGTCATTCCGACAACATGCCAAAACCGCTTCAAAATTCTTGCTATTGACGAGGAAGAGGAAACGGAAGAAGTTCGGCTTGTGGGCGACTCCATGGTCCGTGGCCAATTAACCGAGTTCTGCGCCAGGGCACCCAGGACCAGAAAGTGATTCTGTATCCCAGGTGGCGGCGTGGACGACATTGTTGCGGCTGTGGAAGAGGTTTCCAGGCTCGCCCCCGCAAGCACTGCGTACGTCATCCACGTTGGATCTAACGATGTCCAACGGACGCGGTCAGAGGAACTACTTTGCAAGTACCGGCGGCTGATCAGGTCCTTCAAGGAAAAATCTAATAGAATCTTAATTTCAGGAATTGTTCCCTGGATTGATGTAGAAAACCGATTCTACAACATAGCTACCAGTACAAATCGCCGACTAGCCAAACTCTGCAGGGAGGAGGACATCGGCTTTGTCGACACGTGGGATCATTTTTACTATGATAAATCTTTGTTTTCAGGAGATGGTGTACATCTCAATGAAGTAGGAGCTGCACGTCTTGGTCGTCTGCTGAACGATGCAATCAAGGATTTCCGTTCAAAAAATGGGGTCAACCGGGGGTATCCGGGGGTAGTGTAAGTCAAATACGAACTGAAAATTCAGACAATGCACAATCAGTAACATCCAACTCTAATACTCTTAAGGTGTTTTATGTAAATGCTCGTAGCATACGCAATAAATTTTCAGATCTAGAGGAAATCGTGTTTACAGAACATTATGATATAATCGGCATTACAGAATCTTGGTTAACCCTTCCTACCCGGGCTGTCTTACCCAATGACGGTCGCCCCTACCCGGGCGAAATGGCTGAAAAACGTCTAGGCCTAGGCTACCGTATTTATGTTTATTTTCACTGCTAGAACTTTCCCACTCATCTATAATCGTAGTGCGGTTTTCAATCTGTATTTTGGCGTTGAGTAGAGCTCTGTAAGTCAACTGGTTCAGTTGTGATGACGATTTCAGTGGAGCAAATATTGCAGAGATGTTGCCAATATGGGGGCTTTTCAGACACTAATTTCGTATAACGTCAGAACAATAACATTGAAGAGTCTTCTCCTTCTTGTTTTCGGAGGTGCGGTGACGCAACGCTTGGGTTTGTTGACATACGTCGTACGCACGGCGTTCAGACCAAGCTTAATTAGGCTATTAAGCTGCTGCCTTAGGTAAGGCATACCGGGTAGCGGCCCTTCTTTCGAGCTGTCCTTACCTAAGGCAGACCGGGTAGGAAGGGTTAAATACGGAAGACAGAGACTTTTTAGCCGAATATACGCTTCCTGGTTATACAATGTTTGAGAAAAGTCGGATCAATAGAAATGGAGGAGTTCTGTTTTTTATAAAGGAAAATCTTAATCCCGTCTTAATGTCAAAACCTCAAATTGCGAATATAGACATATCTTACGTACTATTAAAATAAACGAGGAACTAAAATAACACTAGCTTTATTATACAGACCCCCAGCTCAATCAGTGCAAACTGACAGTGAAATTTATGAACAAATTGCAGAAATAACTAACATACAAGATACTGTAATTCTTGGCGATTTCAACTTACCCGTGACTAAATGGGGTGATATTCTTACTTCACACTCTGGACACGACCTCTATGCTAACTTGCAAGAGAGTTCACTTTTTCAATTTGTACAATCTCCGACCTGTGGTAATAATGTGCTTGACCTTGTACTCGCAACAAAAGAAGAATTAATAGAGAATTTGAATGTTGGTGATGAATTCAGTAACAGCGACCATCGTACGATAACTTTCACTTTAAAGTTTACTAGTAACAAATCAAATAGCAGCATTGAGAAAGTCCCTAATTTCAAGAAAGCAAATTTTCATAAACTTAAATCAAAGCTTAAAGAAACTGACTGGAGCTTTCTGACTAACAATAACGACATAAATACATCTTGGGAGTGTTTCACAACCACTTACCTTAAGGCAGTGCAAGACTGCATACCATCGAAAATACGGCGTCCAGGCCATAATGATAAGCCCAAATGGTGGAATAAAGATATTTCAGACTGTCTGCTTGCTAAAAAATTTGCTAATGATAGATTAAAATCCTCACAAAATGACGAAGAACGGGTGAAATTTGTAGAGCTACGACGCAAAGCCAAAAGTTAATTAAGCAAAGTAAAAAGACCCTGGAGTTACATGTTGCGAATCAAAGTAAAACAAACCCAAAAGAATTCTATAGTTATATCAGAAAGAAAAAAGTAGTTACTTCAACTGTTGGACCGTTAGTCGATGAAAATGGAGAATACACCAAAGACGAAGTACAAACGAGTAATGCCCTCAATACCTACTTTGCATCAGTTTTTACAACAGAAGACCTCAGTGATATCCCTACACCATCGCCGATTCAGATTGATAATTCAGATGTTCTAAGCAATATCACCGTTACAGAGAGAGAAGTATTGAATTGTTTAGATAAACTCAAGGTAAATAAAACGCCTGGACCTGATACAATCTCGCCTAGAGTTCTAAAGGAAGCTAAGGATGAACTCTCCAAACCACTGACATTGCTATTCAATGAATCCTTGCAGTCTGGGACTATGCCTGATCAGTGGAAGCTAGCCAACGTAACACCGATATTAAAAAAAGGCAGCAAATCCCTACCCACAGTAACTATCGTCCAATTAGCTTAACCTCAATTGTATGTAAAATGCTAGAAACGGTCATAAGAGACAGACTCGTAAATCACTTGGAGGCAAATAACTTACTTAAAGATACTCAACACGGCTTTCGTAAAAAACGTTCCTGTTTAACAAACCTCTTAGACTTCTTCCACGATATCCTCAACCTCTACGATGAGAGTAAAGCTGTAGATATTATATACCTTGATTTTCAAAAGGCCTTTGACAAAGTACCCACAAACGTTTACTGCTAAAACGAAAAGCGCATGGAATACAAGACGGTGTGTTGAAATGGATAGAAAATTGGCTCAGCGACAGAAAGCAAAGAGTAGTCATAAACGGTAAGGCATCTAAATGGACCAATGTAAGTAGCGGGGTACCCCAGGGATCGGTACTAGGACCAATTCTCTTTCTAATTTACATCAACGACATAGATGAGGGTCTCACCTGTACAATCTCAAAATTTGCTGACGATACAAAAATTGCAAATAGCGTACTCTCAAAAGAACAAGTTGACGATATGCAACACAATCTAGATAAATTGTCATGTTGGGCCCAAATTTGGCAAATGAGTTTCAATGCGGATAAATGTAAAGTACTACATATCGGATACCTAAATGAGAAAGCAAACTATTCGATGAATGGCACTCAGCTTAAGAATGTAAACAGAGAAACCGATCTGGGAGTAACAATATCGAGTAACCTAAAACCGAGTCAACAATGTTCAGAAGTTGTTAAGAAGGCAAACAAAATAATTGGCTTTATAGGCAGGTCATTTGAGCATAAATCCAAAGAAGTTATCCTAACCCTTTACAATTCGTTAGTCCGCCCTCTTCTGGAATACAGTACTGCGTTCAATCCTGGTGCCCTTATTACCAAAAAGATATAAACAAGCTAGAACGAGTTCAACGTAGAGTTACCAAAATGATACCTAGCCTAAAGAACAAACCATACGAAGAGCGTCTTCGAGAATTAAATCTATTTCCTTTAACCCAGCGCAGATTAAGAGGTGACTTAATTCAAGTGTTCAAAATCATCAAAGGCATCAACAATATGAACTGTAGTAAGTACTGTACTTCACTATCGACCAATCTAATTACACGCGGGGAAACGGTTGCAAAATTATTGGTAAATCTTTTAACTCACACGAATCTAAGAATTTCTTCTTCAATCGAGTTGTCAACTTGTGGAATGGGCTTCCCCGAGACGTTATAGACTGCAGCACCGTTGATTAATTTAAACTCCGCCTAGACAAATATCTCGCATCAAACCCGCGACTGACTGCGTTTGTAAATTAATAACTTTATTTTATCCCCCCCTCAGTTACTAACCCATCTGTCCCCTACTAACTTCCTAATCCTGCCACGGACATTAGTTGCAGGGCAGTAGTTCCCTTTCCATTGTTCCCTTACCCACTCTAAACCACTGTTTGGACACTTGACCCTCAGTGTTTTGGAGGACAAGCAGCCTAGAAGGGTCACTAGACCTGTTGTTGCTTGATTTCCTTTGTACTCCTTTGTACTTCCGGCATTTCCTCTGTACCTATCTCATTGGTTTCTGGTGCAATGAATTCTCCTTCTTTTGTAAATACTGATGCAAAATTTCTATTTAGTTCTTCCGCAATTTCTGTATCCTCTTCTATGATTCTGTTTCCACTTTTAATCTTTAGGATTGTGGCTTTTATCTTCCTTTTGCCGTTTACAAACTTGAAAAAAAAAATTGGATTCTTTTCATAGTTCTCCACTATCCCTTTCTCATGGTTTGCCTCTGACCTCCTCCTCATTTCTGTGTATTTGTTTCTCTCCTCTTTATACTTTTGCCTGTTATCTTCCGAATCCCAGTTTCTCATCTTTTTCCAGGCTTTGTTTTGTGCTTCCTGTGCTTGCCTACATTCGCGGTTAAACCATTCTTTGCGATTTCCTTTTTTTCTGTTATTAATGTACTTTGGGACAAAAGTTTTTATACCAGTATCATAGATCTCCATGAATGCCTTGAGTTTTTTGTCTACCTCACTTTCAGATAACACCTGATCCCAATTTTGTGACTTGAAAAAATCCCGTAGTCCTGCGAAATCGGTTCTGGAATACATCCAGTGATTTTCCTTGTGCTTTTCCCTTTCCTTGGGTAGATTATGCTTCAATAGTAGGTCTATGTCGAGAACTGCATGGTCGCTTTTTCCTAGTGGGCATAGGTACTGAATACTTTGAACCTCCTCCTCCCTTCTTGTGAAGAGAAGGTCCAATCTAGCTGGTTGATCACTTCCCCTTACTCTTGTTGACTCTTTTACATGTTGGTATATAGAATTTTCCATGGCCATACTTAAAAATTCATAACCCCAACTTTCCTCGCCTGTTCCGGGTTCAAGTTCTTCCCAGTTCACTTCCTTGCAGTTAAAGTCCCCACACATGACTATTTCATCCTTTGAAGCTAAGATATTTTCTAGCACACTAATTGTTTCCTTACGCATTAGGCTATGCTCCTCCTTACTCCATGTCTTAGTCTTGGGAGGTACATACGCTACTATCACCACTATTTTTTCGTTTCCACCAATTTCTAGTGCCAAAACTTCCGCTGTTGAAGTTTCTAGTTTTATCTCAGACACAATCAAATCTTTCCTAGTAAGGATGCACACTCCACCTCCATGTCGAAGTTTTCTGTCCCTCCTCCAAATCCTGTATTCAGACCATCCCAGCAGATTTATATCAAGTTCCTCTCTTAGTTTTGTCTCAGTGAGACATACTATTTCTGGTTTCTTAGTATTGAGTAAGTCTGTTAGTTCTAATTTCTTAAGAGATTAGCCCATCGACATTGCTATATAGAATCCTTATACTTTCTAGTCCCCCATTTCCTGCTCCAAGTGCCTTATCTGAGGCGGTCTGTTCCCTACCCTCTTTTTCCTTTAGTTTCTCTTTACCGGAAGTTTCATAATCTTCCCCTTTCTTACTCCGTAAAAATACCTATTCTTTTCTTGCTATTTTCCTCTTTGGCGGTTTTCCTTAGTTCAGCCTCCTTCTTTCTCTCTTCTTCTGGTATGTCCCGCCTGATGTAGATTTTGTCCATACCCTCTAACCCTTTTAGCCTAGCTGCTACTGCCATGATTTCATCACATGTCCTTCTTGACTTAAATTCGATTTTTACCAGTCTATTGTATTCCTTTGTATATTTTCCCAGCCTAAACATGTCTGATATTTCCTCTTTCCAGGTGTCCTCCTCATCCTTAATAGATTCCAGAATCTTGTTGATGCGACCTTCATCCTTCTCTCTTCTTTTTGTCCAGTCTAGTTCCTCCTTTTCTTCCACCCCTGATATTATGAGGCAGTTAGCCCTACGACTTTCTTCCTGGATGGCATGAGAGTTTTCGTGGATGCCTTGCTTAACCATTCTTTTTACCTGGTCCTTTATCCTAACATCTTGCTGTTTCTGTTCATCCATTATCTTCCTGAATTCGTCACTGTTTGCCGTCCTTACACTGTCTAAATCTTTTACCACTAGGTCTCTAGTCATGCCCCAAGCATTTTTACTGTGTGTGTGTGTATGTATGTGTATGTGTACTTACACTAGTTGTAATTACACTAGTTGTATTTGCGGGAGTGAGCATTCTCGTTAATTCCCGCCTCCTAAGATATGTTTGTCATACCGTGCTTTGAAACTATGCACTGATGGTGCAGACACTACTTCGGCTGGCAATTTGTTCCACCCACTAATCGAGTTAATAATAATAATAATAATAATAGTTCTTAAAGCTAGCGCATGCTAAGCTAACTAAGGATAGCTCAATAAGGCCGATTAGGCGTATTTCCATTGGGGTCCTGTACTACTATCCCATCCCTTTGCTCATGAGGGATGGTAACGACTCAGTGCTTGTGAAAAATCTTTAATGCGCCGAGCGTGGGCGCGAACCCGGGCCTTCTGGGTGGAAGTCCGAGACGCTAGTCACTACACCAAGCGAGCCACCAAGCGAGTTGGTAGGAAATCTTTTACTTTTCAGATCAGATTTACTATTTAGCACTTTTAGTTTGTAGCTGTGACCTCTTGTCCTCTCACCTCCATCCAAGTTTTCTTGGTCAATTTTGTCAATACCTCTAACACATTTATATATCTGAATTTGCTGTCCTCGTTTCCTTCTCTGTTCCAGTGTAGGTAGATTCAATCTCTCGAGCCTCTCTTGGTACTCCAAATTTTCCAAACCTGGGATCATCCTCGTAGCTGCTCTCTGTACCCTCTCAATTTTGTGGATATGTTTCTTCAAGTGAGGGGACCACACTACAGATGCATATTCCATCCTGGGTCTTATTATTGCCGTTATTATCTGTTTCATGGTGTTTTCATGAAGATAATTGAAAGACATCCTGATATTTGCCAATAGTGCTAGTGATTCTCTCACTATCTTATTTACGTGGCTTTCTGGAGACATGTTATCCCTAAATTCTATCCCCAAGTCTTTCCCCCCTGGGGGTTAGGGAATAGAATATGCCCCACGTGCCTTCTGCGTGTCGTAAGAGGCGACTAAAGAGGTTGGGTCGGTGGGCTTGCGACCCCCACCCGGAAAAAATATCTAAGCAAAGAAAAACGAACGAACAGCCTCGGATGCGGACGGAACCAACGTTGACGAACCACGACCGACTAAGGACATGCCTTCGGACATTCTGAGAATGGCTATGTGGAATGTTAGTGGCATGAATGATGGCACAAAAGAAAGAGAGGTTCTGGAAGTGTTAGTGAATGCCAGGCTGGATGTATGTGGAATGACAGAGACCAAATGGAAAGGTTCAGATGTGAGAGAGTGGGAGTGTGGAATGGGTGTGTGTGCTGGAGTGAGTGAAGGAACAGCGAGAGAAGGTGCATGTTTGTTTGTAAGTAGCAAATGGAAGGAATGTGTAAGAGAGTATGGGTCTGTGGGTTCAAGGATTGTGTGGGTGAGAATGAAAGTAGGAATACAAACGTGGGTGATTGTATGCGTGTATGCCCCGACAGAGGATATACTTGAAAGAAAGAAAGAGGAGTTCTGGATGAATGTGGAGGCGTGCCTGGAGAAGTTTGACAAGAACGAAAGAATATTTCTGATTGGGGATATGAATGGTAAGGTGGGTGATAGGAAAGTTGAGGGAGTGGTGGGAGGGTGGGGGGTACCATCAGAGGTGAATGGGAATGGTAGTGCACTTGTGGACGTATGTGTGGGGAGGAGGCTGTGGATAGCCAACACCTTCTTCCGACACAGAATGATCCACAGGTACACGTGGAAACGGATGTTGACGATGAAGGATAAGACAGTGGTGGAACGAAAGTCATTGATTGATTATGTATGTGTGGATGAACGAATGAAGAAATCTGTGATGGATGCTAGGGTGTATAGGGGTATTGGAGGGGGTCTGTCTGATCATTATGTAGTGGTAGCTAAGGTTAGGATACAAAAGAAGTGGGTGAGGAGAGTGGGAGGGAGGCGAGAGGAGGGTGGAATGGTGAGGAGGGTGGAGAGGTTGCAGGAGGAGGAAGTCAGGGAGGAGTACAGGAGAGCAGTGGAAAGACGACTAGGTGGGTTCGACCTGGAAGTTATGGAGGAAGTGGAGGAGATGAGCAAGGTGTTTAAGGATGAGATCTGTGCAGCATGTGAGGAGGTGTGGAGTGAGGAGAAGAGGGAGGGGAGTGAAAGGTACAGCATGGTGGACAGAAGAGGTAAGAATAGCTGTGGAAGAAAAGAAGAAAGCATATAGAGAGTGGTTGGGTAGTAGAGGGAATGAAGATTCCGAGAGACAGAAACGAGCGAGGTACGTGGAGAGTAAGAGGGTGGTGAAGAGAGTAGTGAAGGAAAGTAAGAGAAGAGTAGATGAGGAATTTGGAAGGAATCTGAGTGTAAAATGGAGGGAGAGTAAGAAACTGTTCTGGAAAGAAGTCAAGAAAGTTAGGGAAGGTAGCAAGGGAAACAGTAAGGGTGTGAAAGATAAGAATGGGAGAATGCTAGCCGAGAAGCAAGAGAGAGTCGAAAGATGGAGGGAGTACTTCAGTGAGTTGCTAAATGAAAGGAATGAAGAGCCAGCAAACATAGCTGGATATGGTATGGGAGGGAGAAGAAGAGAAGTAGTGGAGGAGGAGGTGGGGATCAGGAGGTCAGAAGTGTGGGAAGCCATGAAAAGAGTGAAGTTGGGGAAAGCACCAGGAACAGATGGAGTGTGTGGGGAAATGTTGAGGTATGGTGGTGAGATAGTGATAGAATGGGTATGGAAAATGTGCAAACTAGCATGGGAGAAGGGGAGTGCACCCGATGACTGGAAGACTGGCATAATAGTCCCCCTATATAAGGGCAAAGGGGAAAGAGGAGTGTGTGGTAACCACCGAGGAATATGTCTTCTAAGCGTAGTAGGGAAGGTATACAGTAGGGTAGTGATTGAGAGAGTGAGAGTGAGAACGGAGAAATGGATAGGCGACGAGCAGGGAGGTTTTAGGAAGGGAAGAGGATGTGTAGATCAGATTTTTACCCTGAATTGTGTTGTGGAGAAGTATCTGGAGAAGAAACAAAAGGTGTATGTTGCCTTTATGGACTTGGAGAAGGCCTATGACAGAGTGGATAGAGAAGGTTTGTGGAAAGTACTTAGAATATACGGAGTAGAGGGCAAGTTGCTGAAAGCAGTGAAGAGCATGTATGAGGGTGCAAAGGCGGCAGTACGTGTGGAGAGTGAGCAGAGCGAGTTCTTTGACCTGAATGTTGGTTTGAAACAGGGGTGTGTGATGTCCCCGTGGTTGTTTACTGTATATATGGATGGAGTTATGAAAGAAATACTATCAAGAGCAGTGGATGTTGGTGTATCGCTGAAAAGGGAGGGAATTGAGTGGAAGCTACCTATACTGCTGTTTGCGGATGATACAGTTCTGATGAGTGATAATGAATGGGAGTTGCAGGGTCTGGTAAATGAGTTTGGAACAGTGTGCGAAAAACGGAATTTGAAGGTAAATACGGGGAAGAGCAAGGTTATGGTCTTCGAAAGGGGTGAAGTCACAGAGTGTGAGGTGAAGCTGAACGGTCAGGCTATGGAGATCGTCAACTCTTTTAAGTATCTGGGCAGTGTGTTGAGTAAAGATGGGACTATGGATGAAGAGGTGCGGGAGAGGGTACAACAGGGGAAGAGGGTTGTAGGAACGCTAAAAGCAGTAACAAGAAATAGGGTGATCAGTATGGAAGTGAAGAAGTCCTTGCATGACAGTGTGGTAATCCCGACACTGACTTACGGAAGTGAAGCATGGACGTTGGTTGAGAGACTCAGACCAAGAGTGAGAGCAGTGGAAATGAATTACTTAAGGAGTGCGTGAGGAGTTACATGGAGAGATAGACAGACTAATGAGGAAGTAAGAAGGAGGTGTGGTGTGGAGGTAGATGTGCTGGAAAGTGTGAAAAGGAACAACTTGAGATGGTTTGGCCATATGGAACGTATGGAAAGCGAGAGAATGACTAAGAGGGTGTACGAGAGCGAGGTGGAGGGACAGAGGGGGAGAGGTAGACCGAATATGAGGTGGAAGGATGGAGTGAGGAACTACATGAACGAAGGCGGTGCTGGTTGGGGGGAGGGGCGTCGACTGACTGGGGACAGAGGTGCATGGGGGCGGTTCGTTCGTGGCCACCCCTTCGGGGATCACGGCGTCAGGCAATAGATAGATAGATAGAAGTCTTTTTCTTTTTCTGCTTTGGGAATCACTTCGTTTCCTAGTTTATAATCTTTTCTAGGTCTGTACTTGCTTTTACCCATTTCTAGAGTCTTACATTTCCCTGCATTGAACTCCATATTCCATTTGATGCTCCATTCATGGATCTTTTGCAAATCTGCTTGGAGCTCAAGGCAATCCTCCTGGGTTCTGATCGTTTTAAGCAGCTTAGCATCGTCCGCAAACATACTCATGTAGCTTGTTAGTCCCTCAGGTAAGTCATTTACAAATATCAGAAACATGATTGGGGCTAGAACAGATCCTTGTGGTACCCCACTCGTAATTTGAGTCCAGTTTGACGATTTCCCCCTTACTGTTGTTCTCATCTGTCTTCCGCTAAGGTAGCTCTCCATCCATTTCAGCAGTTTGTCTCCTACTTTTCCCTCATGTTTTAATTTCCACAGCAATCTCTTGTGTGGAACTTTGTCAAATGCCTTTTTAAAGTCTAGGTAGGCACAGTCTACCCATCCTTCCCTCTTGTCCACTGTGTCTATTACTCTAGAGTAAAAACTCAACAAGTTGCTTACACATGATCTGCCACCTCTGAATCCAAATTGTCGGTCAGTAATTAATCTTTTGGATTCCAGGTAGTTCACCCATTTGTCCCTTATTAATCCTTCCAGAATCTTCATGAGGATGCTCAATAGTGATACAGGTCTATAGTTCAGTGGTTTATCTCTGCTTCCTCCCTTAAATATAGGAATAATGTTTGCTCTTTTCCATTCTGTAGGTACTATCCCTGTGTCCAATGATTTGGTCATTATGTCATATAACGGTATACTCAGTTCCATAGCATTTTCTTTAATAATCCAGCCTGATACTCCGTCCGGTCCAGCGGCTTTGTTTGGATCCACCTTACTCATTTTGTCTACGAGCTCTGGTCTGTTAAATGTTACTTCCGGCATTTCCTCTGTACCTATCTCATTGGTTTCTGGTGCAATGAATTCTCCTTCTTTTGTAAATACTGATGCAAAATTTCTATTTAGTTCTTCCGCAATCTCTGTATCCTCTTCTATGATTCTGTTTCCACTTTTAATCTTAACGATCGTGGCTTTTATCTTCCTTTTGCCGTTTACAAACTTGAAAAACATTTTTGGATTCTTTTCATAGTTCTCCACTATCCCTTTCTCATGGTTTGCCTCTGACCTCCTCCTCATTTCTGTGTATTTGTTTCTCTCCTCTTTATACTTTTGCCTGTTATCTTCCGAATCCCAGTTTCTCATCTTTTTCCAGGCTTTGTTTTTTGCTTCCTGTGCTTGCCTACATTCGCGGTTAAACCATACTTTGCAATTACTTTTTGTCCTTTTATTAATGTACTTAGGGACAAAAGTTCTTATACCAGTATCATAGATCTCCATGAATGCCTTGAGTTTTTTGTCTACCTCACTTTCAGATAACACCTGATCCCAATTTTGTGACTTGAAAAAATCCCGTAGTCCTACGAAATCGGTTCTGGAATACATCCAGTGATTTTCCTTGTGCTTTTCCCTTCCCTTGGGTAGATTATACTTCAATAGTAAGTCTATGTCTAGAACTGCATGGTCGCTTTTTCCTAGTGGGCATAGGTACTGAATACTTTGAACCTCCTCCTCCCTTCTTGTGAATAGAAGGTCCAATCTAGCTGGTTGATCACTTCCCCTTACTCTTGTTGACTCTTTTACATGTTGGTATATAGAATTTTCCATGGCCATACTTAAAAATTCATAGCTCCAACTTTCCTCCCCTGCTCCGGCTTCAAGATCTTCCCAATTCACTTCCTTGCAGTTAAAGTCCCCACACATGACTATTTCATCCTTTGAAGCCAAGATATTTCCTAGCACACTAATTGTTTCCTTACGCATTAGGCTATGCTCCTCCTTACCCCATGTCTTCGTCTTGGGAGGTACATACGCTACTATCACCACTATTTTTTCGTTTCCACCAATCTCTATTGCTAAAACTTCTGCTGTTGAAGTTACTAGTTTTATCTCAGACACAATCAAATCTTTCCTAGTAAGGATGCACACTCCACCTCCATGTCGAAATTTTCTGTCCCTCCTCCAAATCCTGTATTCAGACCATCCTAGCAAATTTATATCGAGGTCTTCTCTTAGTTTTGTCTCAGTGAGACATACTATTTCTGGTTTCTTAGTATTGAGTAAGTCTGTTAGTTCTAGTTTCTTAGAGATTAGCCCATCGACATTGCTATATAGAATCCTTATACTTTCTAGTCCCCCATTACCTGCTCCAAGCCCCTTAACTGCGGCGGTCTGTTCCCTACCCTCTTTTACTTTTAGTTTCTTTTTACCGAAAGTTTCATAATCTTCCCCTTTCTTACTCCGTAAAAAAAAAAAAAAAAAAATCTTGTTCTGTCCTCTTGCTATTTTCCTCCTTGGCGGTTTTCCTTAGTTCAGCCTCCTTCTTTCTCTCTTCTTCTGGTATGTCTCACCTGATGTAGATTTTGTCCTTACTCTCTAACCCTTTTAGCCTAGCCGCTACTGCCATGATTTCATCACATGTCCTTCTTGACTTAAATTCGATTTTTACCAGTCTATTGTATTCCTTTGTATATTTTCCCAGCCTAAACATGTCTGATATTTCCTCCTTCCAGGTGTCCTCCTCATCTTTAATAGATTCCAGAATCTTGTTGATGCGACCTTCATCCTGGTCTTTTCGTTTTGTCCAGTCTAGTTCCTCCTTTTCTTCCACCCCTGATATTATGAGGCAGTTAGCCCTACGACTTTCTTCCTGGATGGCCTGAGAGTTTTCGTGGATGCTTTGCTTAACCATACTTTTTACCTGGTCCTTTATCCTAACATCTTGCTGTTTCTGTTCATCCAAGATCTTCCTGAATTCGTCACTGTGTGCCTTCCTTACACTGTCTAAATCTTTTACCACTTGGTCTCTAGTCATGCCCCAAGCATTTTTACCTTCAGAGATGCTGGCGTCTAGCCTAGTCATTATCACTGCCTTTTCTCTCTCCACTGACTCCAACCTGTTCTTCAACTCACCATTTTCTGTGTGTGTGTGTGTGTGTGTGTGTGTGTGTGTGTGTGTGTGTGTGTGTGTGTGTGTGTGTGTGTGTGTGTGTGTGTGTGTATGTGTGTATGTGTGTATGTATGTGTGTGTGAGTGTTTTAATAAACTGAACTGAATCAGTAACCTCGACTAAATATATGGTCAAGTAACCATATATGGCCAGATCCAGATAATGACTACCAGCAGACAGCGATATTCTTAGGTTTGTAATAATGAATAGTCTATAGAAGCCAAAAAATGAGACACAGTGGCCCATCGTGGCCATACAAAATCATCAAGGCCATCAAAGATTCCTATTGTTTCTACCTGTCAATCTTGGAAGACATACAGTAAATGGGACCCGGTCTATTTATCTATCTATTTACTCAGGGCCAATCCCCACTTTTCCTATTTTATTTTATTTTATTTTATTATTACTTATTTTTTTTTTGGGGGGGGGGGGGCCGACTCAAGACAAGAGCAAGAACAGGGACAACACAAATTCACACACATCTAGGTCATTCAGGAGAAGACCCAGAGACTAATTTACGGGACCCGGTACTGTAAGGATTTTGTATGGCCTTGATGGGAACCTGATTTTCATTTCTAACTATCAGTCACATAATAATAACAATACATCAGCAACTGTGAATGCAGACACATGAGAAATTACATGAGTGGGTGTACTGTACTAGAGAGTGAAGTGGAACACCTTGAAGTGGTTTGGTAATGTGAATAAAAAACAAAACAAAGCAAAAACATAGAGAGAATGACTAATACTATACTGTACTGTACAGTGTATGAGAATGAGGTGGGAAGGCAGAGAGGGAGAGGCAAACTGAGAATGAGCTGGAAGGATGGAGTTGAGAGGTATAGGAGTGAAAGTGGTGTTAGATCGGAGGAGGGGCACCGGCTGACAGATGATAGAAGAGCACGGAGGCAATTAATTTGTGATCACCTCCTCAAGGATCAAGGCAGCTGGCAATATATAGATAGATAAAATTAAGAGGGTAGTACTAACTTTTTCTGGACCCCCTTCTCCCTCATGTTTAGCATATTAGTTTGGAGGTTTTAAGACTTTCGTTCCGTTAGTTTGGCAATTTTGAGACCTTTCGCCTCATTTTTGTGACAATTTTAAGACCTTTCAAGCCCTTTAGCTATCGCGAGCTTCTAATTTTAGAAGGAACCGGCTTTCAGCCGGCAAAATTTTCTACCAAAAAATGTACAAATGTATCTTGAAAGGGGGTTTAGGGTTTTTTTTTTGTAAGCTTCATGGAGGTCTAGCGAGGAAACTAAAAAATAAATGAATAAATAAATATATACATTAGGCCAAACACCAAGCACTACCCCCTTAATGAAAATAAACTATGCAACAACCACAGACCTGTAAGCCAAGGATCCCCGAGTTCTGGTGTGCTGCCTGGCGGTGGAAGAGCAGTAGGCTGAGGGGGTCGGCATTACTCATGGGCGCCAGGGCTAGCTCGTGGCAACCCAGGGCAACCTGTAGCATCTTCTTCATGGATATTGGCAAGATCTTACTGGAGAAAAACAGCTTCTCTTCATCACACACACCAAGCTGCAAACAATATATAAAGTACATTAACACCTTCACTCATATTCATATATTTTTCACCAACCAACTTTACTGTACTGTACGGTACTTCTAAACTCAATTAATGAATTAAAATGTAAAACTTGCAAACTAAACAAACCAAATCTGGGACAAAGACAATAATATAAAGTCAAATTAACTTATCAAAATCGCTATGTGGAAACAATGCTTACTAAAATAAAATTTATGAAATAAAAGAACACAATCCACCACATAGGGTGTACATTACTAATTGAGCAAGTTAATCTGTTTCCCAAGCAAATTAATCGCACACATAACAACGCACTATCGTCACGTTCAAGGAATTAGTCAATTTGGGAAGTCCGGCACGTTCTGGTAATTTTTTTTACTAAACTCTGCATGAATAAAGAAACTACATGTCAAATGTCAAAATGTTCTATTAAAATCAAATTTGCAACATGACAAGACATTAATAATAGTACAAAATGCAAATGAATCAACGAATATATGTGGCACTCCAAGGACTCGAACCTAGGATACTCACAACTTTTCTCAACTGTATCTTAGTTAGCTCCAGACAAGCTTATTGAGCCTATGAGTGTTATGTTGGCTTAAAAGTGTGAATTTGTTATCACACAAGAGCTTTTTCCATATTCTTTTAAGATTACCACTAGTCTGGTACTTTCTAAGGTAAACCTTTAAAATAACTCTTTCACCTAAATAAATTTGTCTTCAGAAACCAGCGCGAAAGATCCCAGAAATGTTACCAAAAAATATTGACCATCAAAACTTGCTGATAAAAGCTCTTGTGTACTACCCCCTTAATGGACTGGTTTCAGTTCAGTATATTTTTCTTACAAAGCATTATAGTCATCATCATCATCATCTCCGACGACTTGTTTCCCCCTGGGAAACCCCCGCTAAAGGATGGCCATGAAAGAAACGCCTCCAGGCTACTTTGTCAAGACATGCTTCCTTTACATACATACACACACAAATTTAAAGAATGAGTGCTCCACACTGAATGCAGTTCTGGTCTCACGTCCTAATGGCGGCGTTCCAGGCAGCCCTGTTAAGAGCTGCCTCACTTGTCAGGTTCTTTGATTTAAGATCAGACTGCAATGGACTTGCATGTACCACAATGCCCCTTCCACTACATGGAAGTTGTTCCTCAATAAACTTTTCCACTTTCTTTTCCCATAGGTGGCCTTCCACTACTATCTGCTCCACTCACCTGACTCCCATGTAACTTTCTTGGCATTCTGTACTAAACAAAATTTCTTCCGTTCTGACTCCCTGCCTAAGCAAACTCTTTTGTCTGTCTTTCCTTCTTGCTGGAAATTTGCTTCTTTTTTTCTGTGTATATAGGACACAAAAGGCAGGTTGCCTGTAATGAGTGTCTCCCACAGAGCCAAATTCAAGGGACGTTAGGGTAAAAATGCCTGGACACACAAAGTTTAAAGCAGTTTAAGGATAAGTCAGAAATCGAGAAATTTGAGTGCGTAGTGTGCAAAGGCGAGCTTGTGTTAATTGTTAAATGATGATCCTGTGGCTGTGAATTTTGGAAATGAGTCATCGGAGCTGATGGACAAGTTTTGTTACCTAGGATATACCGTCTCTGCCGGTGGTGGGGCCGAGGCTGCCACTGTCGCTAGAATTAGATGTGGCTGGGGGAAGTTCAGAGAACTGCTGCCAATTCTGACCATGAAAAGAATGCCTCTCCCCCTGAAGGGAAAGGTGTATGCCTCATGTGTTAGAAGTGCAATGACGTATGCCTCAGAAACATGGGCTGTAAAAGTAGAGGATGTCAACAGAATGGAATCTAATGAGATGAGAATGGTGAGATGGATGTGTGGGGCCAGGCTGCAGGATAGAATAACAAATGATGAGCTGAGGAGACTTTTAGGTATAAAGAGTATTCGCGAGGAGATGCGTACAAGTAGACTGGAATGGTATGGACATGTGGAGAGAATGGATGAACAAAATTGGGTGAAAAGATGCAGGTCTGTGATAGTGGAGGCTGCTGCACCAAGGGGTGGACCGAGGAAGACCTGGAATCGGACTATACGTGCCGATCTCAAATCCAAAAACTTGACAAGTGAAGCAGCCCTGAACAGGGTTGCCTGGAACGCTGCCATTAGGACAAGAGACTGAAACTGCACGTATGTGTGGAGCACTCAGTCTTAAAATTTGATGTATGTATGTATGTTTATGTATGCATAGGATGAAGGAAAGATTGATTGAGAGAGAGAGTTCAAGAGTTCACTTGTTGAGTAGATGAAAGACTGAGAAAATTTGCCAATTCTTGGGTTGGACAGCTGGACAGAATAGGAGTGGGACTGTGTTGCAAGGTGGGTGCCTCGCACTCGCCACAAAGAAGGGTGACCTCTCTAAACCCTCCAACTATCGTCCAACTGTTCTCATTTCTTGCATCTCTAAAGTTTTTTTAAACTATCCTTAACTCAAAATGTCTTTAGCATTTATCTTCCCATAATCTAGTTTCAGATCGCCAGAACGGTTTCCTTAAGGACCGCTCTACTGGTGATCTTCTTGCTTATCTTACTAACTCTTGGTCATCCTCCTTTCGGGACTTCGGTGAGACTTTTTCTGTTGTACTAGACATATCGAAAGCCTTCAATAGAGTCTGGCACAAATCTCTAATTTCCAAACTACCCTCCTTCGGTTTCTATCCCTCTAGCTGTGCCTTTGGCTCTAATTTCCTTTCAGACTGCTCCATAGCTGCAGTTGTGGACGCCTGGACAATCATCGCTCACTTCCTCAACATACCAACTCCGATGTTCCTTAGGTTCTGTCCTGTCTCCAATTCTCTTTCTAATATTTATTTATGATCTCCTCAACTGTACCTCTAGTCCTATCCACTCATATGCTGATGACTATACCTTACACTATTCAACTAGTTTTTCACATCAACCCAGCATGCAATCACTCCAAAACTCACGTAACAGGGCCATAGAACACCTATCTTCTGATCTATCAATTATTTCTGATTGGGCCAGAGAATATCTAGTTACTTACAACGCCTCCAAGACCCAATTTCTCCCTCTATATCTCCATCACAACCTTCCACAAGACTATCAATTATTTTTCAACAATACATAAATCAACCCTTCATTTTCTCTCAATAGTCTAGGTACTGTACTTCTTTTTCATCCGACCTTTCTTGGAAAGATTATATTACCACTCTTGCTAAAACAGCTTCCCAAAAGCTAGGTGTGCTCAACCGTCTCCATGGGTTCTTCACCCACGCACAGCTTCTTGCTCTTTATCGGGGAACAGTGCGCCCCTGTATTGTTTGCATGTGTGGGGAGGCTCCACCCATACCAAACTTCTAGAACGAGTAGAATCAAAAGCATTTCGCCTCAACAACTCACTTCCTCTTACTAGTTCCCAGGTGCGAGGCACCTGCCTTTCAACACAGTCCCACTCCTATTCAGTCCAGCTTTCCAACCCAAGAATTACTTCTTCTCTGCATATCTACCTTTCATCTACCCTGTTTATTCAACCTCTCTCCATTCCCATTGTTGAGATATTTGGCTTCCCCCTACTCTTTACTGTACAGCTAAACTACTAAAATTACCTTTCCACACATCCAATCCCCCCCCCCCCCCCTCACACACATTCATGTCCCTCATTCTGCTACCAGAGACATTCTCGGTCTTCCTCCCTCTGGCTTCTTCCACAGCTCGGTATGCTTTCTTGTCACTCAGAAACTATTCACCAATCTTCTTCCCATATTCCTCACCTGCCTTCCTTTTAGCGTTATTAGCATTATAGGGGCCAAATAAAAGGCTGAATTTCACTGTACAGTACAGTAGATGCAATATTTTACATTTTAAAACCACACACATCAAGATTTAGTGGCCAAAGTCACCAAGAAGTCGCTGATTAATTCTAGAGCCTGGCCTGAAGTATGATGTCATACCTTCTTCTCATTCTTTTTGTGTTTGTTCAGGATGTCGTGGGTGTAAGATACATAAATAATGATAGTGGCATGACTGTTTACTCAAAAAAAAAAAATCAGAGAGGCATGGAAGGAGCATTATGAAAGACTACTTAATGTGGAGTTTGAATGGAACAGAGAACAGCTCAGTACTGCAGTCCGAGTACAAGGCCTTTGATAGGGTACGACGCTGTTAAAAGTGCCATAGATAAAATTAATTCCGGGAAAGCAGTTAGGAGCTCCGGCATTGTCGCTGAGATGTTAAAAGTAGCTGGAGATATTGGGGTAAAATTGGTCACAGAGTTGATTAATGCTATCATAAAGGAGGACAAAATTCACAATGCATGGCAGAAAAGTGTGATACAGTAGTAAATATATACAAAGGCAAGGGTGACTCCTTAGACAGGGGAAATTAAAAGGGTTTGAAAATACTCGACCAATTCATTAAAATGTAAAACTTGCAAACTAAACAAACCAAAACTGGGACAAAGACAATATAAAGTCAAATTAACTTATCAAAATCGCTATGTGGAAACAACGCTTACTAAAATAAAATTTATGAAATAAAAGAACACAATCCACCACATAGGGTGTACATTACTACATGAGCAAGTTAATCTGGGTCATGAAAGTCAACGAAAGGGTCTTTCAATGCATGATCAGGAAAAGTGTTGCCATCAGCGACATGCAGTTTGGATTTATGCCAGGATGTGTCACAACTGATGCTATTTTCTTAGGCAAGAGAGGTTCATAGAGAAAAACAGGGAGGTATACCTAGTTTTTGTAGATCTGGAGAAGGCCTTTGACTGGGTGCCAAGGGAAGTAATGCAATGGGCTATGAGAAAACTCGGAGTAGGAGAGTGGTTGGTGCGTGTGATAATGAGAATGTATGAGGGGTCACGGGCAGCAGTTAGAGTGAATGGGGGCCTGAGCGAAGAATTCCTAGTGAAAGTTGTAGTTCACTAAGCCCATTATTGTTTGTTATGGTACTGGAGGCTCTGTCAAGGGAATTTAGGACAGGACTTCCATGGGAGTTGTTATATGCAGATGACCTAGTTCTTATCGCATATAGTGCGCAGGAAGCAGAGGCAAAGTTAAAAAGATGGAGGGAGGGTATGGCAAACAAGGGTCTAAGAGTTAACGTAAATAAAACAAAGGTCATGAACAGTGGAGTAGGGCGCGGAACTATGGAAAGAAGCGGCCACTATCCATGTGCAGTATGAGGGAAGGGGTGGGATGTAACTGAATTCAATGTTGCGTCTGTAGTGACTGGGTACATAGGAGATGTAGTGGGGCTAGAGGACCTTTGACAAGAATCATAGACTTTGAATGTGCAGTGTGCATGGGAGAACTTGTGTTAAATGACTCGCCTGTTAGTGTTGATTTCGACAGTGTAACGCTGGAGAGTGTGAATAAATTCTGCTATTTGGGCGATACGGTTTCCGCCGGAGATGCCGCTCAAGCTGGCTCCATAGCTAGAGTCAGAAGTGGCTGGGAGAAGTTTAGAGAGCTGTTGCCACTCCTGACCATGAGAGGAATCCCACTTCACCTTAAAGGGAATGTGTATACCTCGTGTGTTAGGAGTGCGATGACCTATGCCTCGGAGACATGGCCGGTTAAAGTGGAGGATATCAATAGAATAGAACGGAACGAGAAGAGAATGGTGAAATGGATATGTGGAGTTAACCTCAGGGACGGGGTATCGAGCGAGGAATTAAGAAGGCGTCTGGGCATTAGGAGTGTCAGTGAAGTGATGCGCACGAGGCGACTTGGTTGGTTTGGACACGTTGAGAGAATGGATGATCCGAAATAGGTGAAATGCCGGACTGTGAACATGGGGGGGAGCTGCGCATAGGGGTAGACCTAGAATGACGTGGGATCGGGTACTCCGGTCCGATCTCAAAATAAAGAACTTGACAACAAAGGCAGCCCTTGACAGGGCTGCCTGGAAAGCCACAATTTAAGATGTGAGACTGTAACCATATTCTCTGTGGACAAAACAGTCTTTAAACTTGTACAGTATGTATGTACAGTATGTAGAAAGGTCTTAAGTTGTCCCTTAACCTAACAAGTGCGCATGGGGGTAATTGGAAACGTCCCCCTGTGCTGACGTATTTGAGGTGTTTCCGTCACTAAAATATTCATTGTGCCATTAATAGCATTAATACTTATCCATATGCGCCTATTATGGGTTGATTATAAAGGTATTAACCTGAAACAACAATAAAACGAGTGAAAACAACGTTTGGATGGTCAAAATCGGAGATATAGCCCGCGAGTTGTATAATGTATGGGTGAGGCAAGCTGCTTTCCCGCCAATTTCCCCCAAGGCCACTGAGACACAGTCGATCGATACTGTCTGTCTCTCTCTCTCTCGCACTCGCTTGCCATCAGTGATGACAACACCCTGCTTGCAACTCGCTAATGTTAGCACGAAAATATACCTCAGAATAAGGGAATAACAGGGAAAATAGGTGATAACTGAAGGAGAGGAGGAAAGTGGGGAAGGAGGGGAGGTAGAGGACTGAGATTTTGCATGGCCCAGGGGCCAAAAAAAAAAAAAAAAAAAAAAAAAAAAAAAAAAAAATTATGTCAAAAGTTGATTTTTTTTTTCACTCACTCTTAAGAGTCTCCCTGCAGTCCGCCGGGGGAACTCTTAAGAGTCTCCCGCAGTTCCCGGGTTAAAAGATTCAACAGAGTTCAACTGTCTCACTGATAGCGGCAATTTGTTATACAACCTAGGAGCCACGAAAGAAAAGGACCGATCAGAGAAAGAAGACTGCTGGACGGCTCTCGGTTTCTCAAGACGCAAAGGATCATCATTGCTTCGCAGGATTGCACCCGGGTGTGCCAACGGACGTTTTAACACTTCAGCAAGGTACTTATGTTCACCAAACTTAAGAGCCTTAAAGATCATGAGGCACAGTTAAATTCTATCCTAGCTCTAACCGGCAGCCAGTGCAACTCTATTAAGATATACAGTACAGTAGTAGGGTTCTCGGTGGAAGACCAAAAATATGCCTCACTGTTCTATTTAACACTGAACTTTCTGCAGTAGATAATTAGGGAGGCCATCCCTTAAAGCATTACAATAGTCTATGCGAGTAATATCAATTCAAAGGTACTAGAAGATTGAATGAAATAATTTATATAAATAAGAAAAAGGAGTGGCCCAAGTGTAGATCATTAGGGCGCACCAGTAGCAACTTTTTCCTTGTTGGAGATATGACCATTAACATCAGAAGGAACACATGCAAATATAATAATAATAATAATAATATGCTGGTATTTTATTTGTTCGAGCGCCAATTCTCGAAGTGGATTCACGAGCGCTCACATTAACTTAAATTTTTCCATATAAAAAAAAAAAAAAAAAAAAAAAAAAAAAACACATTAAAGCTTATAGTCATCAGTAACTCTATGCTCCCCAATATCATAAACCCTCAGAAATATGTGCGACTTCAGTTGTTTCTTAAAAGCGTCAATACAATTCAACTGCTTAAGTGACACAGGAAGTCGATTGAATAGACGTGGGGCAACATAAGAAAAGGATCTAGCAGCAAAAGCACGTTCCCCAATGGCTCTGGGCTCATAAAGGCGATATGGGTCATCACCACTACGCAAATTCACATTTGACTCATTATGTGTTGGAAATAGAAGATCCAACAAATACTTAGGCTCACCAAACCTCAGCACCTTAAATGTCAGTAGGCACATTTTAAACTCTATTCTGGCCTTGATGGGAAGCCAGTGTAGATCTATTAGATAATATTATGTGGTGGGTGTTCTGGGTGGAAGTGAAAATATTAGTCTAGCACACCTATTGAGAACAGACTGGATTTTCTTCAAAGTAACATTTGGTAGACCAATGAACAATGAATTGCAGTAATCAATTCTAGATATAACAAATGAATGAATGAGGGTCAAGAGATTCCTTGCTCAAGAACTTCCTTATAGCATAAAGGTTACGAATGTAAAGGTGACAACTCTTCACGACACTATTTATATGATTCTTAACACACAAAGAGCGGGTGGTAGGGTATTTTACACTGTGCCGCCCAGCGTTTTTTTTTAACCCTAAATAAGGTTGTTTCCGTGCTCATTTTCATGCATAAACAAGACCCAGAGCGTAAAACAAGTATCTATCCCTGAAAGGGCGTAAACGGAGCTTTCCAATGACACCCGAACCATCCTTGTACGACCACTGGTTCTCTTGCAACGATCGTGCAACACGAGTGCAAAAAACCAAAACTAAGGTAATTTCCGTACATAATTCCCTGTGTAGCGAGTGAGAGGAGGGGGAGGAAGGTAGAATACAGTTCAGTACACCCACGGTGGTCGTGGGAAGAGGTCATAAGGTTACTACGCTCGTCCCACCGCTCAGCTCTCTCTCTCAGCAACATTACGTGCTGAAAATGGCACTCGACAGATGTCGTGCACCGCCACATAGTCCAAATTTATTTAACTCGACAGATGTCGTGCGCTGTTGGTTAAGGGTTAAAGTTCAGATTTTTGTCGAATACAACGCCCAAGTTTTTCACTGATTCCAAAGGTTGGAGCTGTGATTCACCGAATTCTAGACATCCAAAATCTTCATGGACACTATTTCTCAGATTACCATTAACCCGGGAACTGCGGGGAGACTCTTAAGAGTTCCCCCGGCGGACTGCGGGGAGACTCTTATGAGTGAGTGAGAAAAAAAATCAACTTTTGACATCGGGAAAAAAAAAAAAAAAAAAAAAAAAAAAAAAAAAAAATGGCCCCTGGGCCATGCAAAATCTCAGTCCTCTACCTCCCCTCCTTCCCCACTTTCCTCCTCTCCTTCAGTTATCACCTATTTTCCCTGTTATTCCCTTATTCTGAGGTATATTTTCGTGCTAACATTAGCGAGTTGCAAGCAGGGTGTTGTCATCACTGATGGCAAGCGAGTGCAAGAGAGAGAGAGAGAGTATCGATCGACTGTGTCTCAGTGGCCTTGGGGGAAATTGGCGGGAAAGCAGCTTGCCTCACCCATACATTATACAACTCGCGGGCTATATCTCCGATTTTGACCGTCCAAACGCTGTTTTCACTCGTTTTATTGTTGTTTCAGGTTAATACCTTTATAATCAACCCATAATAGGCGCATATGGATAAGTATTAATGCTATTAATGGCACAATGAATATTTTAGTGACGGAAACACCTCAAATACGTCAGCACAGGGGGACGTTTCCAATTACCCCCATGCGCACTTCAGAGGTTAATGACTATAATCTCCGTCTTGTTGTCATTCAATTTGAGCTTCCTTCTAGTCATCCAGATCTTCAAGTCTGACAAGAGTGATGAAAATTTATTCTTTACCTCATCGATATTATTAATTTCAATATACAACTGTGAATCATCTGCATAGAAATGATACTTAACACCATGTGCATCCAGTAGGGATGAAAGACTAGAGGCATAGATAATAAACAACACAGGGCCAAGAACTGATCCCTGAGGCACCCCGAACTTTAGCAATGATGGTTCTGACATAGAGCCACCAATGACAACACATTGACTGCGATCGGTAATATATGACTAAAGAAGCAGGAGTGCATCTCCCTGCACACCAAAACCAGAAAGGTCTCTCAGGAGCAACTGATGGTCAACAGTATCAAACGCTGCAGAGAGATCCAACAAAATCAAAAGAGAACACCGTCCAGAACATGTATTCGAGACTAAATCATTATAAATCCTGCTCAGGCCTGTCTCCGTTGAGTGGAGCTTCCTATAAACAGACTGAGACTGGGGAATGACACTGTTCCGCTCCAGAAAAGGCAGCAACTGGTCCAGTATTGCACGCTCGCCAATCTTAGCCAGAAATGACAGGTTAGACACAGGGCGATAGTTTACCAAATGATCACAATCTAGGCCTGCCCTCTTCAGTAAAGGCCGAATTAAGGCATGTTTTTTCAGAATTTGGAAAAAAACAAATCCTCAAAGATACGATTGACAATTGAAGCAATGAAAGGTGATGCAGTCTCATAAGCTGTACTTATCTTTGATACATTTATCGGGTCCAATGAACAGAATGTTTTATTGAGTTTTCTTAGGTATGTCAAGGCATTTAGGGAGTCAATCGGCTGAAAATGTGTGAAGGCAGAGTCTACGGCCAACGGCCTAGAAGGGACCACAGAGTATTCTCCAAGAGCAGGGGTATTGTCAAACTCATTTCTGATTTGAGAAATTTTGTCTGCAAAGAAAGCTGAACATTATGATGTAAGATCAGCAGCTGAGACAGATGAGGGGAGAACCTGAGAAGAACGCTGGCCTGTTAAGTTGTTAAGAATTGAAAAAAGTCGTTTCTGGTCACCTCTGCAGGAATCAATTTGACCAGTATAATACTCGATCTTGCTTTGTGTAATTTTTACGGTGATAGCTCTACGAGCAGCGACATAATCTAACCGAGAGGATTCAGTTCTGTGCCGGCGCCACAGACGCTCTGCCCGTCTCCTCCTCTTGCGCAAAGCCACTACTGTACACTTGAATCATACCATGGAGTGTCATCCTTTATCCTTATCTCCTTGTCAATCTCAGGGCAATCACGGTCTTGAATATAACGGAAGAAGGTGTTATAAGTGTGAACTAACTGATTTGCTGTTGATGTAATATCGACCGTGTTAAGTGAAAGTTCAATATCACGACTTATATTTTCTTGATCCAAATTACAATATTTACGAAAGGTTATTTTCTTGGTATAAGATATGGGTTTTGGTGCATTCACTTTAAAGGAGATGATGAATATACAAGAAAATATTACGGGTTTGACAACCCGAAGGGAAGGAAGGAAAACTAACTATTTAGTAATGGTTCCGTAGTCAATAGATGATGAATATACAAGAAAATATATTGCTTTGGCAATTTCCAAACTGTAAAACATATCTTGAACTTTGTATATTCAAGAATAACATATAAAAAGAAGGGACTCCGCTCTAAGAATCTAGGACTGATTATGAATAGGCTCTCATTTACAAGCCTGTATCAGAGTGAGAGTTATAGTACTGTACTGTACTTATCCCTATCTGGTGCAACGGTCTTTTGGATCTTCCCTGATTTATTCTGGACATAACTGTAGTTTGAAGATATTAAAATATTTCACCTCTTTAGTTTGGAAATTATATGACACTTCACCCTATTCAGGTGTTTATTGTTTTCTTGGTAAGCGATACCGAGCCTTCAATTTACAAGAAACCGACATTTGGCCAGGACAGTTTTTTATATATTTTGTTTTACATATTTAGCTTGAAGGGGGTCTTTGGGGCATTTGAAGGGGATATGGGAGGGGGGGGGGGGTGAAATAGGGGGTCAATAATTGATTTAAAAAAATAATAAAGATGGATTACATATGTGAGTGGGCCTTAACTCTTACACTGCAGGCTGTATTGATATGTCCTAAATAAAAAAAGGACACGATGTACCCATACGTTTTTATTTTACCGGCTGCATTGATAGCACCAATCCTCTCCGCTTATTTTTTTTTCTATGTGAATGAGGGAGACAAAAGGCATAACTGACTGCAGCGAGTGCCTCCCCCAGATTTCAAAGAGTGACCGTGCCGAAATCAAGAGACGTTGAAGCAATTTAAGTCATAGGAAGAGGGAAAGACTGATTCTGGGAGAGAGTTCCAGAGCTCAGCAGTTGAATAGAAGAAAGTCTGAGAATAGCGTTTCACTCTTGGGTTGGAGAGTTGCACAGAGTAGGGGTGGGATTGTGTTGCAAGGCGAGTACTACGTACCCTACGTAGAGGAGGTGGTATACACTGGGAAAGCTCCAAGGAACACTGATTATTGTAGTAGCGATAGAATACTGAAAGAGATGCAACATGCTTGTTGCCAGAAGCTTCCATGAGCTAGAATTCTAAGCTTGCCACCTACATATATTGGTTGTGAGAGGGTTTGTGTTGTTGTAGTAGTTCCCCAGACTGTCTGGCCTATCAGTAACGAGTCCGGTAGTCCGAAACCGCTTCGGATGCTTGGGCCCCAGAAGGGGCCAGGGAGAGATGAGATCTGTCTCTGAGAGAGCAGCGGGGGAGGGGATCATCATCCTACGGGCTTACACCCCCGGGCCAATGCCCCCACCGTTCGCAGCCCCCCTTGCAGTGCCCCCCAATCTGGCGATCTTGCCCGCACCTAGAAGGAAAAGTAGTACAGTACAGTGAAAGAGGCAGACAGAAACGGCAAAGGTAAGGTAGAGGATGCCAAACCTCACTCTGGATAGGACCAGCCTTCACCCAAAAGGGTCTGTATTCAAACAAGAGGGGTGTTTTACAAGCTGAAATACTGTACAACAAAAACAGAGCTACTTCTATATTGATTTGTGACGTTTATATTAGGGGTGCACCGGATAGTAGATTTTGTTATCCGGCCGGATACCGGATAAGCCGGATATTAACAAAATTATCCGGCCGGATACCGGATAATTAACACATTTGACTACTTACCATGGATACCATAATTATAAAACTTCTGTAGCTTATCAGAACTCATCGCTTGCAAGAACTCGATATAATATAGTTATAAACCAGTTGCTTTTCAATATTGAACACTTGTCTTAAACATATAATTATAATATTATATTCTCCAGTCTCCAGTTTGCAATCATGCCAATTTAAAGCTAAGCAAACTTTAGGAATTGAAACTTTATAATTCAAGGCTACCACCTACATAGAGGAAATACTGCATGATGCTTCCCACCCCTTTTATTTTCTATGTGCATGAAGGAGACAAAAGGCACTGCTGTCCATAACAAGGGTTGCCCCTAAGGTTGAAAGAGCAAGAGGGAGCCAAATTTAAAATGGAGCTTTAAGCAATTGTTAAGTCATAGGAGAAGGGAAAGATAGATTGAGGGAGAGAGTTCCAGAGTTTACTTGTTGAATAGAAGACAGAAAATTGGTTCTCTCTTAGGTTAGAGAGCTGGACAGAATAGGGGTGGCAATATGTTGAAAGGCAGGTGCCCTCCACTCTCTGTAAGGAAGGAGGTATACACTGATAGAGTTCTGAAGAACACTTATTATAATAGCGGCAGAAGAGTGAGAGAAATGCAACATTACTGCGTGTAGTGAGGAATTGTATTGAATTAGTAAGAGGTAGTGAGTTGATGGGACGAAATGCTTTTGACTGTACCCTTTCGAACAGTGCGGCATGGGTGGAACCTCCCCACACTTGCAAACAGTACGGTACTCGATACATGGGCGCACTGTGCCCTTGTACAGAGCAAGAATCTGTGTGGGGGTAAAGAGAGCCCACCCAACTTCTGGGAAGCTGTTTTACCAAGAGCGATGATATGGACTTTCCAAGAAAGATCAGAAGAAAAAGAGACACCATAGAATATTGAGAATAGACGAAGGGTTGATTTGTGTGTTGTTGATGAGTTAGGCATAGTCGTGTGGAAGACTGTAACAGGTACAAGATCGAGAAATTGGGTTTTGGAAGCATTAAAATACCGTAACAAGATTTTCTCAGCCCCGATTGGAAATAGTTGATAGATCAGAAGATAGGCGTACTATGGCCTCATCACGTGAATTTTGGAGTGATTGCATTGTGGGACGCTGTAGAAAACTATTTGAATAGTGTACAGTAAAGTCTTCAGCATATGAGTGGATAAGACTAGAGGTACAGTTGAGAAGATCGTTAATGAATATTATAAATATAATTGAAGATAGGACAAAGCCCTGAGGAATTATAATTATAATCCCTGAGGAATACCAGAGTTGATAGGTTGGGGAAGTGAGCGATGTCCTTCCACAACCGCAGCTATTGAACGGCTAGTAACAAAATTATAGACAAAGGCATAGATAGATGGCTAGAACCCGAAGGAGAGTTGTTTGGAAATATGTGATTTGTGTCTGACTCTATCGAAGGCTTTCAATATGTCTAGTGCAATACAAGAGGTCTCACTAAAGTCCCGAAACGAGGATGACCAAGATTTAGTAAGACAAGAAAGGAGATCACCAGTAGTGTCCTTTAAGGAAAACATACTGGCGATCTGAAAGAAGATTATGGGGAGACAAAGGCTTAAGAAATTTTGAATTAAGAGTAACCTAGATTAAATAACTTTAGAGACGCAAAAAATTAGAAATGAGGGCAATTGGACGATAGCTGGAGGGGTTGAGACCGGTCACCCTTCTTTCGGACAGGTTGAATGAGGGCAAACTTCCAGCGAGAAGGGAAGATGTTAGATAAAAGACAGACAAAATGGTTTGCCTAGGCAGGGAGTCAGTATGGAAGCACATTATTTTATTACAACAAGACTAACACCATATGGTCCGTATGCTCAAGTATACCTGTATTAGAAATATATATGTGTATAACAGTACTAACAGGTATGGTGCAGCAAAGTTGCAAACTGAATATGTTCACTTCAGGTACAATAAAAGAAAGCTGTTTGTACCACTTGGGCTGCTGTATCATCTGCCAGTTGAGTCACAACAGTAGTCTGAGGTAGTAGTGCTCACTGGTGGTCATACATTAAAGGTTGTGTCTGCTAAATCAGACTTAATTACTTAGATGTATACATAATACAAGTTTCATTGAAGTAATTTGTTTCTATTACTATTATCCGGCTTATCCAGCCGGATAAGATAAATATCCAGCCGGATACCGGATACCAGATAATTGCACTATCCGGCCGGATATGTTATCCGGTGCACCCCTAGTTTATATACCAGGTGACGAATGTGAGGTTCATTTTATATTACAGGCCATAACTCACTGTCTTCTAAACACAAAACTATATAAAATACAGTAATGGTTTATTTCATTGAATTATCGCGAGTGTAAAAAAACAAAAAGGGAGACAGAGAAGGTAATATTAATGGCGAGTGGCCCGCGAGCGAAGCGAGAACAAGGAAACATTCTATCAATATTTCCAAGGTCGTGAGGGTCAGAATGGACTTAAGACTTTAATAAGGAGCAATGCAATCATTTCATTGGAATTAATTTGAATTTGGCCAGGGCTACGTATATGGCGCTAGGGTGACGTATATTGAAAGTCCCGGCCTGGGCGATAAAAACCATCTATAAGGAGCCTGCAATCAAAGAATTAAAGGATTAACCTTCACAGACCGGTTTCGCCTTCTATAGGATATCCCCGAAACCCGGGGGATCTGGCCGAAAAACTTTGTAATAGGCGAGCCCTATCTTTTATTATTTTAACTGCTAGAAAATTCACTCACATCTCAAAACGTAGCCCTGTTTCGTATATGTAGACTAGCGTTGAGTAAAGCTCTCTAGGTCAACTGGTTCAGTTGTGATGACGATTTCCGTGGAGAGAGTTTCGAGGCGATGTTAGCAATAATCGGGCAATAACAACACTACTGTATTCCTTGTCCTCCGAAACAATAACAACAAAAGTGCGACTTCTCCTTATTGTTCTGGTAGGTGCGCGTCGCTCCGACAGGTTTTGTTTACATGCGTCGGACGTACAGCTTTCAAAACACGCTTAACCCCTTCCGTACTGACGACGTCTTTTTGCTTTATTTTAGCTACATTTAGACAATTTTGTGCAGCTGGGGAAGAATATTCGGTAGCTAAAAGGATGGATTGAGATAGTCTGTAGCCTTTTAAATGGTAACCATCCTTCCTAAGCTTAATAAAATAGTCTAATAGTAGCCAGAATAAAGTGAAAAGGACATCACAGTACAGAAGGGGTTAATAGGCTTTCAAGCTTACGGTGCTCATGAGCCCATCCGGGTGCCGGGCCCTAGTTTGTTATGGGCTCCTCAGAGCCCTTCCGGGTACCAGGGGTTAAAGCTTTGCCTCCTATCTGTAAATGCAGTCTGTCTGAAACTCTTACTTCTTTTTTACTATTTGGAGTACTGTACAGTACAGAATAAACAAAACAGAGAACAAGGTAAGTAACACAATGTAAATAAAATAAGAAACTCTCTCTCTCTCCTTCTATAGATTTGGTATCTTGAGCAGTCATTGAATAGATGTCTTAATATTACTCTACTTACAATAATTTAGAGATAAAATTACTGAGTTGCCAGAGGGCACAGAATTGACTACTGACCAACTGATCTAATCTTACCTTACTCAACCTAGGCTATCTTGGAGTTGGTAGGACATATTGAACTTGCTATTGATTAACTGACCTAACCTTACTCAACCTAAGTTACGCTAGAATTGTCAGAGGGGAACCAAGCCGACTGCCGACCAACTAATCATGTACTCTTTTACCATAGGTAGCTTTGCAAAACATACTACTGCAGACTGCAGTAACCTAAGCTAACCCAACATTGAGAGAGGGGGATGGAATTCACTGCCAAGCAACTAACCTTGTATTTTTTTATGGTGGGTGGCTTGGTAATGGGGGCAGTAGTGGAAATGAGAGTATCTTGGTCACCACTCCTCCGGGATTTAGCTCGTTCCTTTCGTCCCTCTTTCTCCTCCAGCGTCAACTCCCACAACATTAGGTCAAAGTACGGATGCATCTCCACTTCATATTTGTACTTACGGCTGAACACTTCCATTGACCTGTGAGAGGAATTATTGTTAAGGCAGTGCTCTAGACGCTGGTACCATAGTTTTAGATTAACAAATGCAAGTTGACTCTAACAGTATTAGCTCCCATTGTCACTTCATATTGAACACTTCCATTGATCTTTGAAAAGAACATTTTGAAAGAATGATATGATGAAACTACTGTATATATTTATATTATTTACATGGGTTTTAACTAAACGCATAAACAACAAAGAGCCGCGGCGGTCGAGTGGTGAGCACGCTCGCGTGTGAATCTGCTTGACCTGGGTTCGATCCCAGCCCAGGCGGGCATTTAGTTAGTGTTGTAGTATGTCCTAGCATGTTTCACATGCTTGCACCCAGTCGGGGAACACCTCGACGACGTATACAGACTAATAACACACATAACAAAGCCACTCCAACAGCTTCCTCTCTCTCCAACACCCCTTCTCCCCTCTCTACACTCTTCAGAAAAATAGGAAAAGTAGAATGTAGATACGAGGTGCCGTTGTAAAGGCTTATCCCTCAATACTTTCACCTGACCTCCCAGCGCATTAGCTTAAAGTACGCTTAACCCTCTGTTCCCGGAAGGGCTCTTGAACGCCCATAAAAAAGCATACACGAGCTACCCGGAAGGGCTCTTAAACACCCATGACGTCAAAGCCTGTGAGCTTGGTGTGCGAGGCGTCGGTCCGACGCATGTAAACAACAGCCGGCAGGACCGACGCTCCGCATCTCCGGCCACAAGAAGGAGAGCGTCACTTGTTCGTGTGTGCATGTATGTTGTTGTTAAGTATCGAAAAGTGGTGTAAAGTGGCTGTTTTGGCCATAAAGTTATCTCCAATGAAATCATCATCACAGCTCAACCAGTTGACTTAGAGAGCTCTACTTAATGCCATTCTACAGGTAAATAACACAGCTACGCTTGGGGATGCGCGGGAATGCGGGAAGCAGTCTGATTAACGAATATACGGTAGCCTAGCCTAGACGTTTTTCGGCCAAAACACCCGGTTTTCGAGGAATATATATATAATACATAGCCGGGGCTGGAGGGTTAAAGTCGCTTCGTAGTTGTACTTCCACTGCACATTCCATTAATCTGCGAGAAGTGAATGATATGGTGAAGATATAAATGGGTTTTAACCCTTACAGTACCAGCGACGGTTACAGCCGTCAGTAGATAAGTCACTCCCCAGTCCCAGAGACGGCTATAGCCGTCAGTAGTGTACTTTCCTTGTAACTGCCTGTACAAGGCTGTACCAGGTACCACGACCGTTTGTCGATATGGCAACACTGCTCAGCTTATATAAGACCCACTGAACACTGGGAGAGCCAGTATTCCTTCATCTCTTGAAGTGGAAGGGTGTTCTATTTGCCATTTTGGCCACATTGCTTGGGACTGGGGGGCACTTTTATTACTATACCCTACGGTACAGCAGGGGTTAATTGAACACATGAATACTTCCATTAATAATACGTTGATAAGGCAGTGTAAAATGTGGTGAACCTTTTTAATTGATAGTTTACTTTAGATGATTAAATAAAAAACAAAGGGTAAGACGGGGTAATTTCGACGAAAATCGCGTATTTTGACGAATAGAAACTGCCACAAATGGAATTTTTTAATTTTTAATTTTTTATCTATACATTCAGCCTTTCTGCTATAGATGCCCCAAAAAACTAAAAAAATATATAATGTTTTGGTCATGCTGCCGATTTTTTGAAAAAAGTTACTCTCGCGGCGAAATTACCCCGCCGGGCGGGGTAATTTCGCCGCGACCTACTGTATTTTACAAATCATCTAGCTAGTAAACTAGATAACATTATATGATTAATGGCCAGACAAAACACTAGCGCGCAGGTAAAAGCAATGAAAACATTCCCAAACCCAAACTGACACTAAACATGCCAATAGAAAAACGTTGCACGCACACACACACAACTGAACAGGGGGGGCAGAGATGCAGGTGTGTCACATGTGTAGGTCTAGGCGCCACTGTGTCTACTGCGGGTGTGGAGTTGTGGACATGTAGTGCAGGTGTGGACGAGTCTAGTGCGGTTGTGGACGTTTTTATTAGGCCTACGGGTGTGGAAGTACAGTATTTAGTGCGGGTGTGGACGTGTCTCGTGTGGGTGCGGCGTGTAGGTTGCTAGTGCAAAGTACCAGGCAGCAGCTGACGGCTACTGCCAACACTGTGTCACACGCAAACATACAAACAAACAAACACACATACAAACCACCCACAAACACCCGACCATACCGTCAGATGCGCCGCTAGCCCTGGCTCCAGGCCCCGCGAAACTACAACAAAACCTAAGCCAAACTAGATCTACAACCTAAGCCAAACTTGCTCTACAACCTAAACCAAAACTGCTCTACAACCTAAGCCAAACTGCAGCCGAATCCATGCAATAGTTTCGGAGATATCGGCGCTTGAATGAAAATGATTAGCGCCGCGGCGAAATTACCCCGTCTTACCCAATAAAATAAAAAAATAAAAATTATAAATCAACAACCTTCTGGGTGAGGCACTCGTCACAGACAGTTCTGCCTTTTGTCTCCCTCATTAACATAGACAAAAAAAATGGGGACACCCATCATCCATATTCTGTGACAATTGTGTTAGTCAGAGAATGCATTTTTGCTGGAAAGTGTATCGGATCATTGACCAGTTGCACTATCCAGCATCAGGAGGAGGTGGTTGACAGACAGTACACCCTGAGGCGCCAGTAATGACGTACGGCCCTGTAGGCTAGTTGGGAGCAGTGACTTGTTCCCAGCAGTCTCATATGGTCCTTGGAGGTGGTAATGTGGTGTTAAAGCCAGGTTCTCCCACATAACTCTTAACCCCATCTCTAGTAGTGTTCCGGGGGAAGCTCCACTTCCGGCAGTACATCCCCTCAAAGAGACATCGCTTTGGCATCAAGCTCTTCGTGCTGTGCGACTGTAGGACTGGTTATGTCCTGGACTTCCTGGTCTACAGCGGGAAGGAAGGGGATGTGATTGCGGACCCCAGCCTTGGCTTTGGCGGAGCAGTGGTAAAAGCCATGATGGACCGCTATTTCGACAAGAACCACATCCTCTACACAGACAACTACTACACGTCCCCCACTCTCACCAAGTACCTCCACGACAACAAAACCGTGACTGTAGGCACAGTGCAAGAGAGAAGGAAGGGCATGCTGTCTTTCCCAAAGAAAAAGAAGAAGAACGATGTGTTACAAAAGAAGTCTGGGCCCAATCTGGTGATCCAATGGCACAACAAGCGGAAGGTCAATCTCCTAAGCACCATCCACAAGGGGGACATGGTCGAGACAAGCTAGGTGGATCACCGCACCAACACTAGGGTGAAGAAGCCGGATGCAGTCCTCGACTAACAACATCAACACTGTATGAGGCTGGTCGACAAGTCGGATATCCAGATCGGCTTCATTGACTGTCTGTGTACCTCATCCAGGTGGTACAATTTTTTTTTAATGCATATTATAATGTAAAACTTGCAAAATAAACAAACCAAAACTGGGACGAACACAGTATAAAGACAAAAGAACTTATCAAAATCTTTTGGAAACAATGCTTTAGCAAAATAAAATTTATAAATAAAAGAACACAATTCACCACATCACTACATGAGCAAGTTAATCTGTTTCCCAAGCAACCTAATCAATGCACTATCGTCACGTTCAAGGAATTAGTCAATTTGGGAAGTCTGGGACATTCTGTTAAATTTTACTAAATTCTGTATGAATAAAGAAACTACAATTTATGTAAACATTTGTTATTAAACTATCTATCTATCTATCTATTTACTCAGGCCCAATCCCTACTTTTTCATGTTTTTTTTCTTTTTTAGGGGTGGCCGACTCAAGACAGAGCAAGAACAGGGACAACACAAAACACAACAGAAAACAACGAACACACAAAAACAAAACATAAATTCTCACACATCTAGGTTATCCAGGAGAAGACCCAGAGACCAGGGTCGCCAAGGTCACTCCAGCACGCCCCCGGCCCCCGACCACCCGGAGAGGTTCCGATCTAGGCAGGCAGACATGCAGCGAAGCCCTACCACCACACTTCCAGCCCCACCCTTCATATTAATCGTCTCCCCGGGCCAGGCGCCTGATGGACTATTATCTAGTCCAACTTGCACCCAACCCCTTCCCCCAAATGACCATGTGTTCACTCAACTATTCACAAGCATTCTCCATTCATTCCTGTTTATTACTACTTCTATTACCTGATCTATAGTCATTCATCTATCATCCAAAGCTTGTCTTACACAGTCTCTCCATCTCAATGGGGGCCTTCCAGACCTTTATCTCCCCTTGTATCTGACTCACATATTCTCTTTGTAAGCTTTTCATCTTCCATTCGTTCAACATGACCATACCACCTCAACACCCTTCTGTCCACTCTGGCTGACAAATGTTCCTGCTGCCCCACTCTCCTACGTATCTCTTCATTCCTCAATCTGTCTCTACGAGTAACTCCACACATACTGTACTCCTCAAGCAGCTCATCTCCATCACATCCAGCTTTCTTCTCTCTTTTTCCTTCAGAGCCCATGTATCAGCCCCATACATCACTGTTGGCACAACAATTCCTTGATACATTGCACTTTTTACTTTCATTCCGAGATTTCTCGTCTTCCACATACTTACCATTGCTCCGAAAACCTTCCTTCCTTCACACACTCTGCTTTACCTCCATTTCCATACCTCCACCCCTGTTTATCGTTCCTCCTAGATATTTAAAACACTCTACTTGTTCCAATATTTTCCCATCCAGCCTCACATCCAGATCCACCCTACGATCACCCCTATTACATACCATTACTTTACTTTTATTGACGTTCACCTTCAGTTTCCTCCTCCCACAAACCACACCAAACTCTTTGGCTACCCGCTGCAGTTTCTCCTCAGAATCCGCCACCAACTATGTGTTATCAGCGAACAGCATCTGCTTCAACTCCCAATCTCTACCATTCTTTCCTACTAAACCCATATTTCTCATATTCACCTCCCTCACCACACCATCCATAAACATATTAACCCTTTCACGCATTTATGACGCAGAGGTTGCCAGATTAGCAATAAGAAATAGAGTTCTCTCACTCTTATAATTACCTCTCCAAAATTAGTTTTCTGACCACAGCTAACTCAAAGACAACTGCAGAGGTTGAAGTAACTAAACTAAAGGTTTCTAAATACCCCTGATGGTAACAAAGACTTTAAAGTATCCCCAATAGGCTCAAAATCGCGTCATATGTCGGAGAGGGTTAAACAGCCATGGTGACATTACACAACCCTGTCGCAAACCTGCCTTTACCTCAAACCATTCACTCAACTCACCATTTCCTACTCCAACACATGCTCTGCTCCCTCCATAAATACCCTTAACTGCTTCTAATTTTTTTTTGTCCAATTTCATAAATCCTTAACACCTTCCACATTGCTTCACGATCCATCATCCACACGATCATACGCTTTTTCCAAATCCATCTATCTATCTATCTATCTATTGCCCGACGCTGTGATCCCCGAAGGGGTGGCCACGAACGAACCGCCCCCATGCACCTCTGTCCCCAGTCAGTCGAAGCACCTCCCCCAACCAGCACCGCCTTCGTTCATATACTTCCTCACTCCATTCTTCCACCTCTCATTCGGTCTACCTCTCCCTCTCTGTCCCTCCACCTCGCTCTCGTACACCCTCTTAGTCATTCTCTCGCTTTTCATACGTTCCACATGGCCGAACCATCTCAAGTTGTTCCTTTTCACACTTTCCAGCACATCTACCTCCACACCACACCTCCTTCTTACTTCCTCATTAGTCTGTCTATCCCTCCATGTAACTCCGCACGCACTCCTTAAGTAATTCATTTCCACTGCTCTCACTCTTGGTCTGAGTCTCTCAACCAACGTCCATGCTTCGCTTCCGTAAGTCAGTGTCGGGATTACCACACTGTCATGCAAGGACTTCTTCACTTCCAGACTGACCACCCTATTTCTTGTTACTGCTTTCAGCGTTCCTACAACCCTCTTCCCCTGTTGTACCCTCTCCCGCACTTCTTCATCCATAGTCCCATCTTTACTCAACACACTGCCCAGATACTTAAAAGAGTTGACGATCTCCATAGCCTGACCGTTCAGCTTCACCTCACACTCTGTGACTTCACCCCTTTCGAAGACCATAACCTTGCTCTTCCCCGCATTTACCTTCAAATTCCGTTTTTCGCACACTGTTCCGAACTCATTTACCAGACCCTGCAACTCCCATTCATTATCACTCATCAGAACTGTATCATCCGCAAACAGCAGTATAGGTAGCTTCCACTCAATTCCCTCCCTTTTCAGCGATACACCAACATCCACTGCTCTTGATAGTATTTCTTTCATGACTCCATCCATATTATACAGTAAACAACCACGGGGACATCACACACCCCTGTTTCAAACCAACATTCAGGTCAAAGAACTCGCTCTGCTCATTCTCCACACGTACTGCCGCCTTTGTACCCTCATACATGCTCTTCACTGCTTTCAGCAACTTGCCATCTACTCCGTATATTCTAAGTACTTTCCACAAACCTTCTCTATCCACTCTGTCATAGGCCTTCTCCAAGTCCATAAAGGCAACATACACCTTTTGTTTCTTCTCCAGATATAAATCCATAAAAGCCCAAAATATCTCCTTATGCTTCTCTAAATACTTCTCGCATAACTGTCTTACTGCAAACATCTGATCCACGCACCCTCTTCCCCTCCTAAAACCGCAGTTTTTCTCCTATTGCAACTCCCGTACACTTTATTATCCTCTCTATCAACACCCTGCCATACAGCTTTCCAACCACTGATAATAAACTAATACCTCTATAACTTCAACACTCCTGCCCATATCCCTTCCCCTTGTACAACGGCACAATACACGCACTCTTCTAGTCTAATGGTACCATTGACATAACAAAGCACACATTGAAAAGTCTCACCAACCAATCTATTATCACATCTCCACCCTTCTTTATACACTCCACAGCAATACCATCCAAACCTTCTGCTTTTCCCGCTCTCATTTGTTTCACTGCTTCCTTCACCTCATTTTCCTCAATGCTTTCATTCATTCTCTGCCACCTGGGTAGCCTGGGTAACCTATCTCCATCAACCACTGCTTCTCTTCCATTTCTTGCATTTAACAAAGATTCAAAATACTCGGCATATCTTTTCCTCACTTCAACTCCTTCCACTAGTAATTCTTCATTTGCATCTTCCACTGACTCTTCCCTCTTTTGTCCTCCTTTCCTTACTCTACTGTATTTACCTCTTTCCAGAACCTTACTCTATTTACCTCTTTCCAGAACATCTTATTTCGTTCGTGGCCTATGTTGGTATAGCACTAACAGTGTCTCAACAAGACTCAACAAAGCCCCCCTGAAGCACTTTCACCTGGCAAATCCGCACCACACCAGCCTTTAATCGTGCTACAATAAGGAGGTAACAAGAAATCACACCACCGAAGTGACGGGCGGTGGGCTCACTGCATACCTATGCCAGAAATAAAATTTATACAAAAACTATAAATATATACTGTATTTCAAAATAATTGTTAAGTATGTATTACACAGGCCATTTTCATAACTCAAAACCAATCACTTTCTAATCAACAAATTTCAAATCATCAGTACGGTAAATAAGGGGCAGGATACTTTGGTTGTGAGAGGAAAGTGCTATCCACTGCATCACAGGTCACTCTCATATATCACAAAACTATATAAAGTAGTAATCTTCCAGCCATCCAGCACTCAGATCAATGCAACTCTCTCATATTTTGCACTTTGGAAGTAGGGATAACTATACAAAAATATTTATTTCCTAGAAAAATTTAATAAAAATTATTATTAAATGATACATGAAATTAACCCGTTGAGTACCGTAGGATACAGTAATAAAAGTCCCCAGCAGTCCCAAGCACTGTGGTGAAAATGGCAGGAGAGACCACCTTTTCACCTCTAGAGAGGAGGCAAGACTGGATCTCTCACTTTAAAAAAAAAAAAAAAAAAAAAAAAAAAAGTTAAGCCTTGTACAGGCAGTTACAAGAAAAATACATTACTGACGGCTATAACCGTCGCTGGGACTGTGGAGTGACTTATCTAATGATGGCTATAGTCGTCGCTGGGACTGGAGGGGTTAAATAAAATGTAAATATCTGTAATGAAAAATGCTTCAGACAATGCAATTTAGAATATACAGTAGCCTAAATATTTTTCTAAATGGTATGTTATTACTTGTATCACTTTAAAAATGAAATCTGTAATTTCTGCAATCTATTGCCCAGTACTATTACTGTAGTAATAATGCATAAAATATAGGGAATCAGTTTTAGGCTATGAATAGTCCTCGCTTGACAGCCTGGACTACATGACTGACCTTTTGATCTTGGTGGACGTTAGGTTTGTGGAGTTGAACCCTTCCATGGTGTAGGCATTCCAGGAGCCCGTCACTATGTGCCGCAGATGGCTCGCTGTGCTCTCACGCCTGAAAAAATGCAACAACTATATTAAAAATATACCGGTACATTAATAAAATAAAATATGGTCAGTAAAAACATATCTATGGTACCAGTAAAAAATACCTCTCTACTCACTTTATGCTACAATTCGTGTATACAGTAAGTTAAAACTCATTTCCAAACTATTCTTGCAAAAATATCGTTCTCAGTTCAGCAGAAATACCCAGTACCGTTAGCCTACTAGTACGGTACTATCAGGTATACTGTACCTTGACTTGCTTACAGTATTTTTCGTTACCAGTACTAACAATTGTTTTCCAGGTCAGGAACTTATAGTTTCTCTATGCTAGATTCATTGGATTGACAGACATTGGGGGCATTGTGGCACGGGCTAAGGAAGCATGTCTTGGCAAAGTAGCCTGGAGGTGTTTCTGTTATGGCCATCCTTTAGCGGAGGTTTTTCCAGAGGGACACAAACCATCAGAGACGATAATGATGAGGGGGAGGAAAAATTAACGGACATCATCGGACAAAGTGGAGTTATCGGAAATTAACTGTATTTGAAAAATATTGCTTAAGTTCTGATAGTAGTCTGAATAAAAAGTTCTATCTAACTATGTACTGTACTCAGGCACATACCCCTTTTTTTTTAAAGTTGGGGGTGGCCGACTCGAGACAGAGCCCGAACAGGGAAAGTACAACATAACAAACAAAAAACACAAATTCACACACATCTAGGTTATCCAGAAGATCCAGAGACCCAGGCCCATTTGGGGTCTCCAGCAAGATTCTCAGGTCCCAGACCTCCCGGAGAGGTTCCGGTCTCAGCAGAAACATGCAGCAAAGCTTTACCACCACAAGCCCGCCCACCACGCATCCAGGCGTACCCTTCATATATATCGGCTCCCCGGGCCAGGCGCCTGACGGACTATTTCTATTATCTAGTCCAACTGGCGCCTGACCCCCCTCTCCCAAACGACCGCATTTTCACTCGTCTATTTAATAGCATTCTACATTTATTCTATTTACTACCACTTCTCTTGCCTGATCCATAGTCATTCCTCTATCTTCCAATGCTTGTCCTATACACAGTTTATCCATCTCAATGGAGGTCTTCCTACCCCTCTACCTCCCCTTGTATCTGACTCACATATTCTCTTTGTAAGCCTTTCATCTTCCATCCACTTAACATGCTCATAGCAGCATAGCACCCTTCTGTCCACTCTGGCCGACAAAAGTTAACTTCAATAATTATCTGTTATCGGATTATTGCTTTAGAGATTAAATTTGGTTAGTGGTCAAGATTTTTAGCCTACAGCACCCGGTACATATAATGAATCGACTAGTGATGTAATTGGTTCTTATTTCCAATGGGGGAGACAAAAGCCAACATGATTAAAAAAAAAAAAATCTAGTCTTTTGTATCAAATAGCAGAAAGGGCAAGGTGTTTGTGTATATTTATGAAACTATGAGAGCAAAATTCATAAAACTAACTTATTTCATCGGTAACATTCAAGACAGCTAGAGCCGCCTTATTTACCAAGTTTTCTGTATATATTTTTCAAGGAATATAGTGCTTTATTGTTGTTTTTCTTGATTGGAGTTGAGGATTTGCATTAACTTACCCATTATTCATTAATCTGAAGATACGGTGTCAAATGACGCCATTTATTGGGTGAATCGCGCTTTTACAGTAGGTAAGGGAAATTGTGGGGTAAATTGGATACACGATGGGTTGAGGGGGTAAAAACACTAAAACAGGTTGCCGGTATTTCGTTTTTGTGAGTAACGCTCATGCCATTTGGGTGAATCGCACCCACCCCATCAATCAAAACAAGAAGGAGACTCAAGTCGAAGGATTCATTGTGCGCAATGCTTTGTTTACCTTCGGGACTTATTATTTTGGTTATTTTTTTATGTAATCGGGTATTTTCAAGTGTCGATAACGAAATTCCTCCATGCGGACTATAATGAGAAAAATATGGCGAGTCTATAGGTCCCTATTTTCCCTAATAAATTATTTCTAATAGGGCAGCGAAAGAGATCTTGAATATTATCATTTCATCTATCTATCTATACAGTACTGCCAGTGCCAACACCTTGATCACTGAGGGTGTGCCCACAAATGAATCACCCCCAGATTTATTGAAAGGTTACATTATATACCGGTATGAAGTGCCAATATTATTAGGGCACTTTCTTAGGTAACAGGACGATTCGACGGTGCGCCAGTTCGACGATGCCGTCGAAACGTCCAATCTCGCGATCGTCGAAATGTCTCTGACTGAACCGTCGAATCGTCCAATAATACCAGCAAACCCCAAACCCCGAAAAGGGTTGAAATAGGGGAGCTATCCCCCCGCCAAAGGCGGCTTTCTAGGGCCTTTCCTAGCTGATGCTGAGAGGATTGGGTTCTAGTCATGTGGTGATGGGCTGGTCTATTAGAGTGAGAACTGAGCAATCTCTGCCATACCCATAGCTTACTCTGACTGTTCCTTTTACTTATATATTTTCTAGATCTCAAGTGACGGCGTCTCTAACGTGGATTGACCTCCCAATCTACCAAGATTGGAAGCCAAAGCGTCACATTTTTCCCTTGCCCCTCAACTTTCTCTTCATAATTGCTGAGGGACACAGGGCCCTGGGTGGGGCTTTGGTTTCCCGGGCATTTCCGCACCCTCCTCAGCTCCCCGCCATGGAGTGGCTTCGGTCACCCAGGCTTTATTGTGGTCGGCGGGGAGGGTTCTGTGGGGGCGCTCGGTTATGGCCTTGGCCTTGCTCAGGGCCTTGGGGCTGTTCGGCCAGGCAGCTTGGGGAACAACAACAACCATCTAATTGTGCTAATTGTACTGTTCAACCTCTTGGAGTTCATGTCTCATGCTAAGGGATATTTTCAGACTTTTATAATAATTAAGAAGGTTCCACTATTCCTTCCTAAACTGTTTATTATCGTCGAATGATAGACAATTCAACTTTAATGTCACAACGCGTTTGGTTTGGGTTATGAATAGTGAAAGTTTGAAGCCTTGCGTAATAGGCTACATATAATTTGGCATTTTGTGTTTATTAACTTTGGGTCACATTACGGTAGGCTATGTTCTATTTGTGTGTGTACAGAATTAGAACCATCGAAGCCTTAATTAGAAGGTTTAACCGTTTCGAAATTGTTTCTCGATTCTGCAGAAAAGTCCGAATGAAGAGGAATAGGACTAAATACATATTCATAATGTTTCAATATATAAACTTCTCCAGTCGAGTAAGAACCTACCTATTAGTCAATACAACCCCAGTAAAAACCTGGTATAACAATAGATATATAGTTGCAATTAGCACATCTATATTAAACATACAAATATTATAAGTAGGCCTAGTCAACAAATACAGTTGAAAAATAGACTACATAGTACAAAAATAAATAAATAAATATTTAGGCTATAAGACGTTTCGACGGAGGTTCGACGATACCGTCGAACCGTCCAAATAGCACCGTCGAACTGACACACCGTCGAAACGTCCTGTATTCCTTTCTTAGGGGTACCGTACTTGACTGGGAAGAAAGAACACGAACAGTATGCAGTACAAGAAATGGGTTTTATTAATACAGACAGAGAAAACTTCAGAAAAGTTGTTGTTGTTGATGATGCTTTTATTTTATACTAGCCCACTGGGCCTAGGCCCTCTCAAGGCTAGTGGAACTTCAGAAAAGATTGTATATTGTACTGTATTGTCAAGTACAGTAGTGTTTATTGTAACTTAAAAAAAGACACAATAAACACTACTGTACTTGACAATACAGTACAATATACAATCACAATAAATAGGATAATAGGAGTAGCCTACATATACAAATGCAACAATCTCAGCCACTCAGTAGCTCAGGACAAGTCCCGTTAGGTTAGGCACTAATGGTCCAATGGGGATCCTCGGCGAGGCTCGGCTAGCCTATTGGAAATATTTTGGGTTTTGGTTAATTCTAGTTTCGGTTTCACAGCACACTCACTCATCAATTTCTATGGCTTCTATGAATTTGTCATATAGCCTACCATAGCCTAGCCTACTTCATTCCTAATAAGGCTACCCTATGTCAGTAGTGGGTTACTAATGGCACAAATGGAATTATAATTACTGTGACAAAGTTAATATTTAGGCTACCTCCTGTTATCCACAGCCAAAGCTGAATATTGCGGAGTAGCCTAAATACCGTAGCGGCATAGCCTAGGCCTAGGTTTTTTTTTTTCGGTGACCGACTAACCGTCAATCTTTTATTATTTTAATATCAAATCAGCGGGGGTGTGGGGGCAGCAGCCCCCACCGCCACCAATATACTAGGATAGGTTAGGTAAGGTTGCTAGGTTAGGCTAATATTAGGCCTACCCCTTATTTTTGTCTTTTACTCTTTTACCTTGCAATTTCCTTGATCTTCATAGGCCTAGCCCTCCCCACAGTCCCACTAGTGGAGGCTGTGTGTTTAGATTGTTGGAAACTTGGAATCTTGGATAAATTTAATGGGTAGATACTAATTTCCGCCAGTCCTTGATATAGGACTAGCCTAAAACAACACTGCAGCCTAGGCTATAGGCCTATTAAAGAAAACTGATAAAAACAAACACACAAAATGCTAAATTTGCTGTGAAACCAAAACTAGGCCTAGAATTTGATAATATTCAAGACCTCTTTCGCCGCCCTATTAGAAATAATTTATTAGGGAAAATAGGGATCAATAGACTCGCCATATTTTTCTCATTATAGTCCACATAGAGGAATTTCGTTATCGACACTTGAAAAAACCCGATTACACCGAAAAATAACACAAAAATAATGTCCCGAACGTAAACAAAGCATTGCACCCAATGAATCCTTCGATCTGGGTCCTCTTCTTCTTGTTTTGAAAGATGCAGTGAGTGCGATTCACCCAATAAATGGCTTGAACGTTACTCACAAAAACGATAGGTAAGATTAGGAGTAGTGGGCGTCGCCGCGTACCACTACCGACATACAGCATAAATAATCTATAAAACATTAACCTAACCTAACCTAGTACCAGCTAGCAAGCTGGTACCAACGTTGAAGAACGCGGGCTATGAGCAGAGGTTGAGGACACTGGGGCTTCCGACATTGGCATATAGGAGAAAGAGAGGGGATATGATAGAGACTTTTAAGATAGTGTCAGGAAAGTACGATGAGGATGTGTGTGAAGGTATCTTCTTGATGCGGGAGGGAACAAGAACGAGAGGACACTCTAAGAAAATTTACAAAGAAAGAAATAGGCTTGAGAAGGCGAAGAACTCATTTTGTGATAGAGTGGTAAATGAGTGGAACGCACTGCCCCAGTATGTAGTCGATTCCGAATCAATAAGGGAGTTTGAAAGTAATCTTGATAAAGCATGGGGAAGACAAGATTTGAAGTTTGATTATAAAACAAAAATACAGAATAGTAAAAATGTTGCGTCTGCTACCGCCGCCGCCAACACCGTGAACGACCGCAGCAGTGCAAGTACTGGTACTGAGCTGGATACACAGGCATAGTTTGCCTTTTTCCAGAGGATCTACTGTAAGAAACTGTAAGAAACTACATGAATACTAGGTTAGGTTAGGTTGTTTGGTTAGGTACCGTCATCTGGGGTGGCTTCGGACATGTGGACAACTTCGGACATTTTGGATAAAAAGTAAAACAAATAAAAATAGAGAGAAGAGGAGTTTGGTTTTGAAAAATAGATGTGTAGCATTCAAGAGGAATGTTGTAACTATATGTAGGATGAACTAATAATTTAAATTAATTAATTTAATTTGTGGTAAATATTTGTGAATATGTAACAAAGAAAACACATGTTTTTGTAAGTGTGTCAAACTTCTACTGAGCATAATTAATGGGATGTGAGGAAGACAATTAACCTACACCAGAATGTTCTACAATTATCTGCGAGACCATACACACAGTAACTCTTTCCCCAAAGTTCATAATACACAGCCTATAGCCCTAACAATTTACTTTTATTGTTTTCCAGATTTATTGGGGTGTTTTCGGACATAGTTTGGGGTGATTTCGGACATGAGGTGACATCGGACATCTAATATTAGTTACAAGGACCTTCCAATATGAACAACAATTAGTACCTAAGTGTATGGTACTCTTACCTAGCCATACATAGCGAGCATCCGTCGAATCATGTCATCATGTCATCTTGCTCCCGTTTGAGTAACGCCAATTAAAGGATGCTTAAGACTGAGTAAGGTGTCAGATGTTGACATGATTTGGTGGATGTTTGCTGTGTAAGGTTAGGTAAGAGTATCATATTACATTTCTTTTCATTCACAGGAGTAAAAATGCCACGGATATATAAACCAAAGCCACACAACGAGAAAAGGAAATACAACAGTCATGTATGTCAAGACAAATTAAAGAAAGCAAAAGATGATATACAAAAGAAGAACATAAGTGTACGTGAGGCTGCTAAAAAGTGGAAGTTAAGTAAGAGCACCTTACATGACTATATAAAAGGGAAACATAGTAAACCTGCTGGTTATTGTTAAAGTTCCGTTTGATGGTAAGAAGAAACATCGACATTATATTGCAGTCATAGTAAAGGTTCTACCAGAAATACATGTTCGTTTCCTAAAGCATGTGAAGGGCACAAGTAACGTCTTAATTAACCCAGTTATTGATGATTACAGTGACATAGACAAGGGTGACATAGTACAAATCCTGCCAGAACCAATACTAGACAAGAAGTTGTTGTTGTTGTTGAAGACGTGTTTAATTTAAACTAGCCCTCTGGGCCGAGGCCCTCATAAGGCTAGTGGTCGGCGGGGGGATAGTAAGTCAAGTCATATAGGTCACTGGTCAGATTTCACCGTAGAGATTAAGAGCTGCTAAGAAATGACGGATGGCTATGAACGAGAATGAATCTGAGTCAGAAAGGACGTCTTTTAAAGAGGTGTGTCGCAAGAAGCGACGTCTTTCAGGGCCGTACATGGGACAAACGCATAAAATGTGAGGGATAGTAAGAACTGTGTGACAATGGTGACATTCTGGCGGAGGACTACGGGGAGTGGTCATTAGATATCCATGAGTGAGTCTCGTGTGTCCTATGCGTAATCGAGTTAAGAGGGTTTGGTCAGCGCGACAGGGGCTGAGTGAAGAGGGCCACATGTGAATGTCGTCTTTGATGGAACGAAGGTGACCTCCCAAAGGTTGATCCCTCCATTCTGAGTGCCACTTTTCATGAATATGCCGTCGAACTACAGGAATTAGGTCATCCGATCTGAGGACAGTGGATGCCGGAGCACCTAGACAGGCCTGTTTAGCAAGGGCGTCAGCACGTTCATTTCCCGCAATGCCTACATGAGCGGGGATCCAACAGAGGGTGATGGATCGAGAGCTGCATTTTAATTCGTGGATTTTCAGGATAACATCGATGATCAATGGGTCACGTGGGGCGTACTCTCCCAATGCTTGCAACACACTTTTTGAGTCACTGCAGATAACTATGTGAGGAGGATTGTTTGGAAGTGCAGAGATGAGGGTCAGGGCACCATGAATAGCCCACAACTCTGCAGTGAAAACGGTGGAACAAGGATGTAGGGAGCTTTGATGGATACCATGCTCAGAAACCGCTGCACTACCGACGGCATCCGGAACCTTCGAACCATCAGTGTAGATGAAGGCAGCTGGAACATGACTATCAAGATGTTGTAATGCTAAAGTACGGCGTTGGACTGGAGTCACAGCCTCTACTTGGTCAGTCAAATGGAAACAAACGTCAGGGTGTTTAAGGATCCAGGGGGTAATTGAAATACAGGGGAGGGGCGAATGAGGTGTTGGAATATTGTAAGATGCGAGTAATTGGCGGGAGAGGAGGGTAAAAGGCAAGGTAGTAGTAGGAGTAACACAAAAATCTTGGGAACGGAAAAGGTCCTTCAATGTGGGATCCTGTTGGAGACGGATGGCAGTTCGCAGCTGAACCAGCTGACGATGATACGTTAATGGCAGGACCCCAGCCTCACTGAGCACACTGTACACACGAGAGGACCGGAAAGCTCCTGAGCTAATACGTATGCCAAGGTGATGAACGGAGTTAAGTGTCTGCAATGTGGATGCCGAGGCAGTGCCATATACCGGGCAACCATAATCTAGGGCAGATAGAATGGTGGATCTATAAAAGAGTAGTAACGTAGATCGGTCAGCACCCCAATGAACACGTGCCACAGACTTGAGGACATTCATGCGCTGAAGGCACCGAGCCTTCAGAGTGGCAACATGGGATTTCCAATTTAGGTGGGTATCAAAGATAAGGCCAAGGAATTTAGTGGAGGCAAGGAATTTAATCTTGGAAGAACCCATAGAGAGGGTGATGGACTGCTTACGCAAGTGTCTAAGGTCACGATAGAAAACGACAGCATTGGTTTTGTCAGTCGAGAAGCGGAAACCAGTTGAGGACGCCCAAGCTTGTATGGAATGAAGAGCAGTGTTTAGACGACGTTGAATGTGTGTTAAACTAGGAGACGTATAATAAATAGCTAAGTCATCCACATAGAGGCTATGAGAGATATCAGGAGGGAGGCATTGTGTAACACTATTTATTGCAATATCATAGAGTACACTACTTAGGGAACAGCCTTGGGGTATTCCATTAGTTTGAGGTTTTATTGCAGATAATATACCGTTGTTTTTTAACCTGAAATGTGCGGTTAGAGAGAAAGTTCTGGAGGAATTGGGGAAGGGAGCCCCGCATACCAGAGCTATGGAGGATTTTTAGAATGCGATAACGCCAAGTGGTATCATAAGCCTTCGCAATGTCGAAGAAAACTGCCACTGTGGGTTGTTTCTTCGAAAATCCTTCACGTATTTGGTGCTCCAGGTGGATGAGAGAGTTTAATGTAGAGTGGCCGGGACGTGAACCATGTTGATACGGGGATAATAAGTCATGCGCCTCTGAATAATGAAGAAGGCGTGGATTGATCATTTTTTCCATAAGTTTACATAAACATGAGGTGAGCACTATGGGCCTATAGTTTGTCGGAAAAACTATGATCTTTGCCTGGTTTTGGGACGGGTATGGTATACGCATGTCGCCAATTTGTTGGGAAATAATGTCTATCCCATAATTGATTATAAAGGTGCAAAAGATAAGTTAGTGCACGTGGATGAAGATGACGAATGAACGCATAGGGAATGGCATCAGGACCCGGGGGGAATCCGAGCAGTGGTCAATGGCATGTTGAAGTTCAGGTAATGAGAAAGGAGCGTTATAGTCATGAGTGCGACCTCCGGAAAACGTGATCGGGTGGGACTCCTTCTCTTGTTTCAAGCGGAGGAATTGTTGAGGTAAAGATAGGTTAGAGCTAACTTCACTGAAATGGTTTTGCATGCATAGCAGTGATGACGTGGGGATCATGGGTTAAAGAGTCCGAATCAGTGTCCCGGACGTAATGGAGAGAGTTGGGGACGGACAGTTCGCCCGTCAACACTACGAAATTTTCTCCACAGAGTGGAGATAGGGGTGCGACTAGTGAAGGACGAGATGTATGAGCGCCACGAAAGCACTTTACTTCGGATGATATTGCGTTTGACAATAGCGCAGACTTTATTATAGAAAGTTTTGAGGGCAAGTTTTTCAATGGTGATGGTGATGAAACGGAAGCATTGAGGATGAGTAGCAAGATTGGAGAGGGAGGTTTTAATTCTCCGTTGCTTATCACCCACCCTGGTGAGAAGGCGCTCTACCCTGTGTTTGAATTTGATCATGCTAGCCAGTTTGGGTGACCACCAAGGGACTCGTCGAGGATGTTGCAAGGAGGAGGTGAATGGTATGTGATGCTGTGCAGTAGAGGTTAGAAAGACATGAAATATTCAAAGTTAACTTTGGGGGTGATCATATCCGAGAAATCCGCAATATCAGCTGTGGATTCTGTGTATGTCAGCCAATTAGCTTTGGAGAGATTATATTGAGGTAGTTGTGTAAAGGGTTCAGGGGATAAGTAGTTTAAAAGAATCGGGCAGTGGTCGCTGGAGAATCGTTCCTGCAGAACCGACCACTCAAATAAAGGGGCGGCGTCAGTCGAAGCAAGTGAAAGGTCTATCGCAGAGAACGAGTTGTGTGCTGCAGACCAAAATGTAGGGGAATCTAGGTTCAAACAGCAGAGTTGTGAGTCAAACAGAAGGTTTTCGATATGTTTACCCGGGGTGTCTGTAAATGGGCTTCCCCATAGTGGGGAATGTGCATTAAAGTCACCAAGAATGAGGTAAGGAGGAGTTAGTTGTTGTGTGATACGGAGAAGATCAGCCGTGTCATCTTTACAAGAGGGTTGATTGTAGGACGAACAAATAGTGAGGGATGGAAGCTGTGGGAGGGAGATGGTAACTGCAGAAGTTTGAAATGGATTGGGATTGAGGGTGACGGGAAGAAAAGGATATTGGTAATGAACAAGAATTGCTGTACGATAGTGTGTGGGGGTAATCGGAGAACTAACAGCGACAGAGTAATGTCTGGGGGGGATCACAATATTGCCTACATGCTGTAGGCATATGCAGATGGGAGAGTATAAGCGAATGAGTCTTTGTAATTCTCCCATATGAAGGCGAGCTTGGTATCCGTTAATGTTCCACTGGACAATATTATGAGGCATTGTGTACAGAGGGGGACACATCTGTATTGGGTGTGATGTCGTTTAAGGAGTCAGGCGAAGAACGGGGAGGGATAGTTGCTTGCGGGATTTGAGACGTAGGGGCAGATGAATTGGGTAATTCATCGTCATTTATTGCAGAGAATTGTTTTACGAGTTTGGGAACAAGTGTTGGAGAGTGAAGGAGCTTTAGCTGTAATGTATGTATAAAGTCCGGCGGCGAAGTAGTGGCAGTATCTGTGTTAGGGGGGAGAGTACGTGCAATGACGAAGGCGTTTGCTCGTGCAAGTATTTGAGAATCTGGCTCAGAGAGATGTGGGGTGATGTACTCCCGAAAACATCCAGAGCATCCGCAGGCACCAGGGGGAATACCCTTGCTGCAGATCAAATGGGGGTTATCAGAGGAGGGTGGCACAGGGGTATCCAGATGCATAAGTTCTTCAGTCAGTCGCGCTTTCCGTATGAGTGGCAAGAGGAAGCGGAGTATTTGGAATTGGGGGGTGTTCATCAGGGTCTGAAGCACAGGGAGCGTCCTTTGTGAGGAGACGTTTACGAGTACCACACATTTCGTGAGGAGTTGGGGTAACGGGTGTCGTCGATTGATGGACATCAAATGCAGACCGTGTGAGTACCATTTCGGTCAGATCGGAGTCAATGAGATTATTGTCCTTCAGGAATTGCGTCATTACGTCTGTGGGTGGAAGGTCAGGGTGGTGGATATGAGAGACACAATAGCAAGGGGGTTTGTGATGTTGCTTATTGTTGATTGGACTACGAGAGGATACAAAGTTCCTTAAATGGTCTTCGAAGGCTCTAGGATTGGAGGTTTTGTGCCGGAGGAGAAAGTATTTGCCGCAGTCGTGACATCCACAGTCTGGATCGTGATTAGGCATGGTCCACAGTTGGGTGGGTGAGTCGTTGACCGAATCACGAGAAAGGGGCCTAACTGGTATGGCAATCCTGCGTTTTTTAGAAGCCTGTGTCCTTAGTAGTTGAGGTTGTGGCGAAGGAGCATTTACGTGGTCAGGGGTACGTCGCACGACCTCCTCCACCGTAGGCATTGACCAAAATTCCATATCTTCCGAGATGCTGGTAAAGCCCTCGAATCTATTGGAAGTGGACAACCCAGGAGAAGAGAGATTAGCGAGGCGAAATGTTTCACTGGAGGGAAAACGTCGAGGACTGTGTTGCGATGTAGATGGTCCCTTCGGACGGAGAGTAGCAGCTGTTGCGGGAGGTCCATATCTCCGTAGGGAGGAGCTTTGCCTTCGTCCCTGAGTTGCGTTTCGGCCGCCCTGAGTGGGAGACCCGTCGAGGCCTGTAGGTGTAGTATCTCCCGTTGGAATTTGTAATGTGGGCAGTCCCTATTGTTAGCTTCATGGCATCCGTCACAATTTGCGCATCTGGCCTCCTTTGACTGGCAGTGTTCCAGATCATGGAGCTCAGAGCCACAATATTGGCAACGAGGACAGCGTGCTCTGCACCGTGCAGTAGTGTGACCAAAACGCCAGCATTCTGTACATTGTCTAGGTCTATAAACGTAGCGACGTACTGGCAGTTGTCGTCCAGCTAGTTTGATATGCATGGGGAGGACGTGCCTCTTAAAGAATACCTTGACAATACGCAAACTGGGTCGATTATAGCGTTGGGGCACAACATAAGTGTCGACTTTGACGATGGAGGGGTCTGTATTTTTCAATAATTTCAAGATGCGTGGGGCCGAGTCTTGAAAGCCTTGATCAGCAATTTCGAAGTCCGAGGGGAGGGCCACTGTACCTATGCGCTGATTAAGGTATTCGTCTTCCTTGCCTGTATACCTGCCAACGTGGGTGAGAAAATGGTCTTGTAAGGCTTCTGATTGTTCTTGTGTGGCAGCCTCAATCATGCGTTTTCCTTTCCCGACAGTGTGTACGGTGAAATCACCGAAGGTCGAAGCAAGAGAATCATAAAGATCAAGATCGTCCATGGGGTCACCAGTGACCTCGAAGAATCGAGGCCAATCAGGGGGACGAAACATGGCGTCACTAGACAAGAAGTGCAGAATGCTGTTCAGTGTTGATGTAAATAAATGGCCAAAATAATAGAGAGGGTTGAAGAGCTATAGAGAGGAGAGAGAAAGTGAGCGAGCAGGGGGAGAGAAAGTGAGAGAGAGAGGGCTGGGAGAGAAAGCGAGAGAGGGTGGGGCCAAGAGAAGGGTGGGAGAGAGAGAGAGAGAGAGAGAGAGAGAGAGAGAGAGAGAGAGAGAGAGAGAGGAGAGAGAGAGAGAGAGAGAGAGAGAGAGGAGAGAAAGAGAGAGAGAGAGAGGGAGAGAGAGAGAGAGAGAGAGAGAGAGGAAGAGAGAGAGAGAGGAGAGAGAGAGAGAGAGGAGAGAGGCGTGAGAGAGGAGAGAGAAGAGAGAGAGAGAGAGAGAGACAGAGAAGGAAAGAAGAGGAGAGAGAGAGAGAGAGAGGAGTGGGAGAGAGAGAGAGAGAGAGGAGAGAGAGAGAGAGAGAGAGAGAGAGAGAGAGAAGAAGAGAGAGACAAGAGAGAGAGAGAGAGAGAGATAGAGCGAGAGGAGAGAGAGAGAGAGAGAGAGAGAAAGAGAGAGAGAGAGAGAGCGAAGAGAGAGAGAGAGTGGTAGAGGCGGGGCCAGGAAGGTGCAGGAGAAGGTGGGAGAGGGTGGGCCAGGAGAGGGTGGGGCCAGGAGAAGGGTGGGAGAGAGATCGATATCGAGAGAGAGTGGTAGAGGGTGGGCCAAGTGAGAGAGGGGGATGAATAAGGAAAGAGGCAATAATGGTGATACAAGTTATATTTTTTGTAAGGTCCTTTTATTTCATATTATGATTAGTTTAAGGTATATACCCTGAAAGGGTTAATTAGTATTTCGGGCCATTAATTAGCCAAGATGGCATCTAGTCGGCTGTGTGCCATTAGTATTCCTTTAATATGCAGTCATTAACCCGGGAGCTGCGGGGAGACTCTTAAGAGTTCCCCCGGCGCACTGCGGGAAGACTCTTAAGAGTGAGAGAAAAAAAAAATTAATTTTTGACATCGAAAATAAAATATTTTTTTATATTTTTTTTTTTTTTTTTTATTTTTATTTTTTTTTTTGGCCCCTGGGCCATGCAAAATCTCAGTCCTCTACCTCCCCTCCTTCCCCACTTTCCTCCTCTCCTTCAGTTATCACCTATTTTCCCTGTTATTCCCTTATTCTGAGGTATATTTTCGTGCTAACATTAGAAATCCGATTGGAGGGTGTGGTCCTCACTGATAGCAAGCGAGTGCAAGAGAGAGAGAGAGAGTATCGATCGACTGCGTCTCAGTGGCCTTGGGGGAAATTGGCGGGAAAGCAGATTGCCTCACCCATACATTATACAACTCGCGGGCTATATCTCCGATTTTGACCATCCAAACGCTGTTTTCACTCGTTTTATTGTTGTTTCAGGTTAATACCTTTATAATCAACCCATAATAGGCGCATATGGATAAATATTAATGCTATTAATGGCACAATGAATATTTTAGTGACGGAAACACCTCAAATACGTCAGCACAGGGGGACGTTTCCAATTACCCCCATGCGCACTTCAGAGGTTAAGATATTATTGCTAAGCTTTAATGATATCAGTATTATTTTTTTAGTACCTACCCGATAGCACTATCGTTAGTGAGTGCTGTACTGTATTTTATATATTATTTTGTAATAGTATAGTTATCTTATCAATATTTGTATTTTGTACTATTGTTAATGTCTTGTCATGTTGCAAATTTGACTTTAAATAATATTTTGACATTTAACATTTAGTTTCTTTATTCATGCAGAGTTTAGTAAAATTTGCCAGAACGTCCCGGACTTCCCAAACTTGACTACTTCCTTTAACGTGACCATAGTGCGTTGTTATATGTGCGATTAGTTTGCTTGGGAAACAGATTAACTTGCTCATGTAGTAATGTACACCCTATGTGGTGGATTGTGTTCTTTTATTTAATAATTTTCATTTTAGTAAGCGTTGTTTCCACATAGCGATTTTGATAATTTAATTTGACTTTATATTGTCCTTGTCCCAATTTTGGTTTGTTTAGTTTGCAAGTTTTACATTTTTAGTTTGGTCACAAATGTGAAATACGTTTTCAAGGAGTCATTATGTGTAATTTAAATTAATTAATTGTATTTTTTTTGTATTAGAAAAGTGCCTATACATACGGTGTACCTGAATGCATTAGTGATAATAATATAATTGCTTTGTTATTGAGAATACATAACAATTTATATGAAGGTGCTAAAATGCACAGAAACTTGGAATCTAATGTATATGCTCCTCTAAGGGCTACAAACGTAAGCATTTCAGTTTGTAATTTTTTTTTAAAACTCCGTCTTGTGTCCGAAGTCGCCTCTGCATTGTCCGAAGCCGTCGTTCAATACACACTCAGATTTAAAGGAGAAAACCATTAATGTCCGAAGTCACCTTACCCCAGTCCGAAGTCACCTCATATCGATAATGACTTCGGACACCATTATAAATATTAGTTATAATTAAGCCAAAGGCCTATAATTTTGTCCACTGTACACACGATTATTCTACGTTTCTAAGCTATACATAGATGCAAAGATTGCATTATTAAGGCTTTACCTATCGAGTTAGGCTTAAAATTAGGTCAAATAGGTCCGAAGTCACCCCGAATGACGGTACCGTTAATGTTTTATAGACGAGTTAGGCGGAGCCTATGCTGTATGTTGGTAGTGGTGCGCCCACTGCTCCTAATTTTACCAAACGATATTAGGCTATATTATATTATATTATATTAGGGTTAGGTTAGGTTAGGTTAGGTTAGGTTAAGTTAGGTTAGGCCTAATCTAATCTAGCCTAATATAATATTTGGAAAAATGTTATTTTAATACCACAAATTTTCCGAGTGTTTTTTATAAAAGAAATTGTTCATTTGCATCAATATATAGTGTTTGTAATTAATTAGAAATCTCGGGAAAACCTATTTTCCCCATTAGGCCTATTGATCGATGTTGGATGTTGAGACACGCCCCAGATAGTGATTTGAAAAGACATTAGCCTAACCTAACAACCTTACCTAACCTAACCTAATATTATGGGTGGGGGCTGCTGCCCCCACACCCCCGCTGGTTGAGTACTAATCCCTTAGTAAATAAAAAAAAAAAAATGGCTGTCGATTATACGAAGGTGAAAGGAAGTCGATGAAGTCTACGGTGTTTACTCTGCAATCTTCAGCTTTGATTGTACATTGATAACGGGAAAGTACCGTATTGACAACCTTGTTACGAAAATTAAATTTTAATACCATACTTTTATATTAGGTTTTTCAGAGAGTTTAACACATTTTCATATGATCTTTAGAGCTATCGATAACTGGAAGTACCGTATTGACAACCTTGTTACGAAAAAGAAATTTTAGTACCATACTTTTTTATTAGGTTTTGCCGAGGGTTGAAACAAATTTTCTTATGATCTTTACAGCATAGGCCTATAGATTCAATATTTATCTTCAAATATATCAACAAAATTTGTGGTATTAAAATAACAT
>CM064496.1:41885609-42007780 GCA_032716605.1 Paralithodes platypus | reverse complement strand
CGACTTGTCTATCTTGACTGCTATGTCGTCAGTCCAACCGCGGTTAAAAAGAAAACGTCTAGAGTCTACTCCTTATCTTGCTCTAGGAGACGTTGTACATTAACCAAACTACCACCGAAGGTGAAAAAAGCATAGAAGAGAAGAAAAAGGGGTTTACCTTAGTGACCGCTTAAGGCCCATCCCGTGTTCCGTCATGTGCAGATCCCTGTCGAACGTGCGCATGAGCGACCCTCTCTTGTCATCACATCTCACGTCAGCAGAAGAACGCGGATGGGCAGGGTTCCGGCGTGAGGGAGGGTATTATGTACGTTGGATTTTCCAAGACTACTACCAAATAGTAGGTTTTCCTATTTGGTAGGTTGGGAGGTACGTCAAACCTCCCAATTTGTTAGTAGTCTTGGTAAATCCAACGTCAAGGCTGCATAACAAATAGGAGGAGGACATCCAAGCCCAACCTACCAAAAAAAACAATGCATAAAACAAAATTACGAATGACAAAGACACAATTTAAACAAGAGAGTTTAATAAAAGAGTGAAAACTGAGGAGTAGCTAAAAAGAACAGTTTTAACACATGCCCGTCATTCATAGTAATGCAAAAACATAGACTTGTCTGAAACCAAAAAGGTACTGTACCCAAAATCCCTTTTCTTCAAAAACCAACAAAAACACTGAACACAAGAACAAAACACAATTTTCAATGTGGCAAAAACACTTATGTACTGGAACAATACATAATCCCAAACTTGCAATCCAGTGTTGCAAACCCGTACCCCCCCCCCCCCCCCTTGGTCAAATAAAACAAAGGAAAAGAACGAGGGACAAGGGGGGAAGACCAGGGATCTTCGCCAGAGCACCAGGAAACACGACCCCCGAGAGCAATCACCGGCCGAGGGGGTCGAACACTGGACACGGAGAGGTAGGAGGAGATGAAGGAATTGATAGAAGACCACAAAACCGCCGAGGCGATGGCAGGGAAGGATCGACGTGGCAGGAACCGGAAGGAGGCAGCAAAGGATCTGACATCGTGCGCAGAACCCCTACAAACAGGGTGACGGCACGAACGGGCCGACAAACGTGGCGGCCCATCTGAACCTGCGAGAGCCTCCCACCTGTCCGAGGAGACACCCACACAGCAGTACCCGAAGGCGGCGCCACAGACGCAACAGAGGAGAGCAAGGCTGACACCGGGCACAACACATGGCGAGGATGCCCACGCCGTAAAGCCTGGACGGCGAAAGGCTGGAAAACGGGGGCCTCCCTCCCATGCGTGGTAACAAAAGGAGGGGAGGAGGCGAACGAGACGCCATGCAAGGACGGGGAGAATCGCACGCAGTCCCGGGGCCGTGACAACGCCGCTAGTGCAGACACCCAATCCCCAGTGGCCAGAGCGACAAGGAAGAGTGGACGCCCGAGCAACGGAACCGGCGTAGCGGCCTTTGTATACGTGGGTGAAGCCAGAAGGACCAGAGCCCGCCCAAGATCCCACTGCGGAGGGACCTGGCGCGGAGGCGGTCGATCCCGGAAGGCAGCCATCAGGAAGGAACCCAGCTCCTGTGGCAGAACGACCAGCCCAGCGACGGACCCAAAGACCCCCCGGACGGCAGACAAGTGGGTACGGATAGCGTCGACTGGAAAGCGACGTGTACGGAAGAGGTGAAACAAGGAGCGTAGGACGAGGGAAGGAGAGCCAACCGGCAGGCGAGCGGCCTGTAGCCACCTAGTAAAGGACCTCCAGCGGGACCCGTAAGTCCCCCAAGGAGAAGACGGCCAGGAACGCTGCAGGAAGACAGTCAGGGCCCGGCCAGGGACTGGGAGCCACCGTGCCTCACGAACAAGCACGATGCGAAGGCCAAAGAGGTCCGCAGGGCCCCAACCTAGCCCAAGAAGAAGCCGGAGACAGGTAGAGGGACCGGACTCGGGCACCACCGCGGCAACCGGGCGGACCAAGTCCGGGCCGGCCACAGAGGCGCGAGGAGCCAGACGCAGCCGTGGTACAGCCGCAGCGTCGCGAGGACCGGGCACATCAACAGCGCGTCAGGTGGCGGAAAGACGTATATCGACCGCCAGCTGGACCAGGCGACCATGAAAGCGTCCGGACCCCCCCCGGAGCGCGAGGCCGGAGGGAGAGGTCCAGAGGCAACTGGCGCGGCACCCCCGATGCGAACAAGGCGACCTCCGGAACACCTCAGGAAGCCGCGAGGCCGGCGAACACAGTCCGTTTCATCGCCCATTCTACAAGAACGCCCTGCCCACTCGACAGGGCGGCCGCCCAAAGGGTGACAGGCCCGGGCAGGGAGGAGGCATGCAAGGAGAAGGGGTGTCGGTCCGCGAGGAAGAACAACTCCACCGAGACCCCCAATAGAGTCAACGACCTGGAGGACTCCCGCATAAGGAAACAGGGGACAACACGTCTGAGTGTCCAACCCGAAGGCCACCGACTTACCCCGAAGGGCCAGCGCGTGGTCCCGCAGGAAGAACAAAGGAACCAACAGTCCGAGGGCATAGACGGGTAAGAGGAGGGAGACCCACCCATCTGCCGGGAAGTGGATGTCCCAGGGTCGATTGGGAACCTCACCCAATCTCGCTCGACGTATCTGTGGCTACCCAGACCGTCGGCGGGGGGGCGGTCCAGGGCACAGCCGCAGAGAGCGAGCCCCGAGCAACCCAGCGACCGAAGCGTCGGCGAACGGTACGCGGGAGCGGCAGGAGCCAATCCATAGGGGCAACGGAAACACCGCGGTGCCCATGAGGAGGAGGCGGCGTAGCCAGAGGCTCCCTAAGGGAAGGGGCAGAGCGGCCCAATGCAGTGAACCCACGAACGAGTCCCAGAGCCACCCCGGGAGGGAGACCGAGTGCAACACGACGAAGACCGTCCACCGAAGGTGCACCGCGGCCGGCAGACCCCGGGTCACCGTAGCGCCGGACAAAACCCATGCGAGACCGACCCATGGCACGACACGCGACGGGGTAAAGCGTGACTTGGGAACAGCGAAGGGGAACCCTAACCGTGCGATGTAGCGAACGACTGTGAGGGCGTCGCCAATGCACAGTCCTAGGGCGTCGGAAACTACCAACCAATCGGCCAAGGAAAACAGGATCTGGAGCCCGCTCCTGAGGAGAGGACCCAGAGCCTGCCCCAGCAGTGCGGAGAAGATCTGCGGCGCGATGTGGAGACCGAAGGGAAGGCCGTCGAACAGGAACACACGATCGGAAGTCCGAACGGCCAAGAATCGCTGGAAGCGAGGATGGAGAGGAACGAGCCAAGACGCATCCTGGAGGGCCAGCGACACGACCCACGACAGAGGGCACAGAGCCAGGCGTACCAGGGGTACCGGCAGCATCTGAAACCGTGTGTGCACGAAGAGCCCGTTGAGGGCCGACAGATCCACCACCGGTCGCATCGCGACGCAGTTCGTCGATGGTACCAGAAAGACACGGGAGAGGAAAACCGGGTGACTGGCGGTCAACTCCCTCGACGCTACCCAGCTCGGGCATGGAAGTGAACACGTGGGCCACCTCCGAAGAGATGGGCCGGCGTCGGTGACAAGAGCGGAGTGGGGGTCTGGACGTCCACCTCCAGGTGAGACCCCTCCGCGCAACCCGCCGCCCCCAACGTCCCTCGCGGCTACCGAGGGGCGCAAGGGCGAAAACAACCCGAGGGAGCACCCGAGAGGAGGGGAGCGACCCGTCGCCAGGCGAGAAGGAGAACAAGGAGGCCGACCCAGAGAACTACACATTGTGTTGACGTGGAGGTACCCCCGGTACGGGCCGTGCGGGCATGAGCGCCACGTTGACCTCCTCTACCCCCGCCCCCCCCAACCTCGTCGAAAAGGGCGGGCCACCCCAACCCCAGGCCGGCGCGGGGCTGACCCATTTGAAGGGCGGCCGGAAGTGGAAGGCCGGCCAGCCCCGACACGGAGGGGATGAAAGGGGCAAGACCAGAAGTGCGAGGCGGAACCGACGCACTGGCCTGCAACGTCCCAGTCCTGCGCCTGTGCAAGGCGGCAGCACTTGCAGCAGCACCCCGAAGAGGACCGGCAGAAGGACGGGACGGAGAAGACCCCGCACGCGGCACAGCGCGTCGGTGCGTGACGTAAGCAGGGTCCGCAACGACACAGCGCATCGTCGCGTGTCGGAAGCAGGGGCCACCGACAGAGAAGCGTAGCATACCCAAGCATCCTGCTTAAAGAACCCCGACGGATATAGCGCAGAGGACAACAAACCCTGACGAATAACCAAGGGGGCCGGCCGGCAGAACGAAGACCGTACCGTTGGGCGTTGCCGAGTTGCCGCGCACAAAACCGCCTTCAGCTCGGGAACCAAAGACACCGCGAGCCGAAGGTGGATCCGCTTAACGCGGGCCAAACCCTCGCGAAGATCGCCTGGCGCAGACGCCTCGAAAAGCCGCAGGTGGTGAACAGACGTCTGGAGGGAACCTAAAGACAAGACAATAAGTACGTCACCCGCTGTCGCAAGGGAAAAACCTTGGCGACAGAGGGCTGATCCGGGTGAGAGAAGAACGGGGTAGCAAGAGAACAAAGTTCAAGAACGGGCGCGCTCATCCAGGACCAGAACACGCCGTCCAACCCGCCGACAGACACAAGAGGAGGCAAAATCAGTGATGACTCCGGGGGAGGAACGGAAGGAGAGCCGTCGACGGATCGGTGTGTGAAGTCGAAGGCCTCAGCAAAGCAGGCCTCCAATGGGAGAGGGGGACCGAGCATGATGGGGAAGCCAGGCGTACCGGCGTCGCACAAACCTGTCCCATAGGAGGACAGACCCGTCAACACAGCCAGGGACTGAACAGCCGGAAGGATGTCAGGGCGGCTGAAGTCTGACCAGAGCGTAGGCCTGCAGAAGGGAGGGGGACCGTAGCAGGGGTAGGTAGGGTGAGGCGCTGAGGGTGTCACCGCCAAGAAGGGCGAGAAGAGGGAGTCTCCCCTCGACTCCAAGCACCCGTCGAAGCGGGACACAACCCAGCCCTGCATAGCCGACAATCGATCCGAGAGAGGCGACCCCCCCCCCCCAGATTGGTCGGCCCGCAGGGGCGTGGGAGCGAGACCCACGACACAAACCAGCAGCGTCAAGGCCCAAGGAAGGTGAGCGACGACGGTTGTGTCGCCGTTGAGGGACTCGTCCCCGATCACGAACGGCCGAGGGGGAAACAGCACCATTCCCCTCTTCCAGCGACACGTCAGCACCTGAGAAAGGGGACCCCGAAACCTCGCGAAACCCCACCGAGGCAAGAGGAGGGGTACCCCCCTGGCGAGACGGTAAGTGAAGGTCAGGAAGAGAAGAATGAGGAGGAGCAGGATGGGAAGGCTGGCCGGGTGAAAGGAGGCCAGAAGGAGCCGCGGGGGGAAACAGAGCAAGGATCCCCGGGGCTGAGATAACAGGGCGGCCCGACACCGAGGCGGAGGAGGGAGGGACCACCACCGTAGGACGAGACCGTGAAGGAAGAATAGGCACTGAAGCAGGTGAAGTAGGAGAAGCAACGACATCCAGGCGGACCCTCCTGGACAGTGTAGGAGGAGGGAGCAGAGGGCCAGCTACAGCATGAACAACCGCGCGCGGAGAGGACAACGTAAGAGGAAGTCGTCTGGGCTGGGGAAGCGGGCGGAAGGGAGTAGAGCCCCTAGCCGTAGAGGCCAGGGGAGGGCGCACAGGGGCAGAGCCGCTAACCCCGGCCTCAGGGCGAGAACCATGACGAGGGCGATGGGCGTCGTCAAGGCGATCAGGAGGACGACGAGGCGAGCGAGAGCGTGGACGGAGCCGGGGAACCCCCCGATGATGGGACGACCGGCTGCGGGACCCAGGGGAGAGGGCCAGGTGAACGGCCTTCAGTCGGGTCAGGGATACCCAGGGCGACGCGGATCCGGTCGGCAACAAAGGCCGGGGAACGGTGGCCCACAGTCGTAATGTGGCGGGAGACCATCGTCCACACCGACGGAAGGGAAGCAGAGGCCACAGCCGCCGCCGAGGAACCAGGGCCATGGAGCAGCACAACCACCAGGGCCAGACACGTGCCACACAGAGCAGGGAGGTAGGCCGTAGAGGACATACAGAGCGAGTGGCGCAAGCAGGACTTGTGGCTCTCCAAGCACGGGGAGCGACAACCAAGGCGAAAGCAAGGCAGCCGACCTGCACTAGAAGAACACACACCATAATCAGCACGTCGAAGGAGTAAGTGGAGAATATGTCCAAGAAGAACCAGGGAAGGAGCATGGGGAAACAGGAACACACATGCAAACAGGTATCCGTACCTGCACCGAGGTAGGTGAGGAGGGCGGCCGAGGCGGAAGAGCACTAGCAGAACCTGCAAAGATGGAGAAAGTGTTAACCACCACTCATCTTACATGCAGGGCCTATAACACCAGTAAAGTGCATACACCAATATAGTATCAGGCAACAAGATGACATAAAAAAAAAAGTCAACAGTGAAAGCCAACTATAACCGCAAATTTGCGGGCCAATGGAGGCATAACCGTACCGACACAACCCTCCCGCCTCACCGCGAGACCCCCCAGCGATCTCCGCAAATTTGCGGGGAGCCGAAACGTCCGAGGACCGAATCGAGCACCCCGCAAATTTGCGGGACCGGCCGAGATGGTCCGGCGCCGAAAAAGCGAGAGGAGCGTCTAGGGAATACCAAAAGAGGCCCAGAAAAAAGCGTCATCTCCTTATGAACTCCAAGCGACGATGGCCATCAAGCTGAGCAGTGTCTTCCTTGATAATATCCTGACTCAACCGGTCAAGGGAGAGGCAAGGAAGACACACCAGGGGAGAGGAGGCACATCCCCCAGGAACCACCCAACCCACAGAGATAGAGCAAAGCCCATGAGGAGAAGTGGCAGGAAGGGTGGTTTGGCACAAACAGGGGCCCCCGTAGGGTACCCCAGGATTGGGCAAAAGGGTATGAAAGGATGGAGGTGAAAACAGTAAGGGAGCACAAAAACCAGTAAATGAAACTGGCGAGAAAAAGGGTGGCCTAGCCGTGAGGAGAGAATGTGTCAGGGGCGAAAAACCCTGTGGTGTGAGGGAGGGGTACCCCTGGATATTACGAACCACCAAGCGCCCAGGCCCTTGAGACACAGTGAAGGCTCGAAAGGGGGGACTCGGGAATAACGCTAATAATGCGGCCGACACAAACCCTACAAACAGCACCGCCACCACGAAATCTCAGAGTGTGAACCAACTGTACACCTAGGCTATGAAAATATGAAAACTCAGAGGGGCATAGCAATTCCTGAATGAGAAACAAGCTAGGCTAAAATAAGCTAAAAGCTAAACTATGCCCAGACTAACAGGAAAAAAGAATATGAAAAGAGAAAGGAATGAAAAACACACACGAGGAACGCCAGGCGCCCCCGTACCTTCGGTAGCTATTTCCACACGCGTCTCCATTAAACACACTGAGGAGCCCATTTACGTGTGCCCTAGATCACGTAACATCTGTCTAACAAAAGAGAAGGCCAGATAAGCCAAAACGAACCTAAACAGGGTGAATTAAAGGAGCACAACAAAAGCGACTGCATTTTGAGGCAAGTAAATTGTTCCATAAATTTAATCTTTTTAGGGTCAATTATTGTGACTGTATTCTAAAATTTGACATCAATAATTTTAATCAAGCATTTTTAACTTGAAGTTTCTTGTATAACCTCTGCTTACTTTTTGTCTGTATTTATTGTTTATCTTTTTCTTTTTCTATTATTATTATTAATATTAATATTGATGATTTTTTAAATTTATTGTTCTTGTTAAAAGAGTACTCTTTGTTTAAATCTGTTGTTACTTCATATTTTGTAATTATTTGTCTTTATATTATATGTATTCATTGTCGATAGTATCAATTGCTTACTTTTGCGATTTCCTTAGTTTATTTGTGCTATAAATGTAGGTTATTTGTAGGGTAGTTATTGATAGGGGTCACTTGAGGCATGCTATGCTTACAGGTACCTACCCGATAGCACTATCATTAGTGAGTGCTGTACTGTATTTTATATATTATTTTGTAATAGTATAGATATCTTATCAATATTTGTATTTTGTACTATTTTAATGTCTTGTCATGTTGCAAATTTGATTTTAAATAATATTTTGACATTTAACATATAGTTTCTTTATTCATGCAGAGTTTAGTAAAATTTGCCAGAACGTCCCGGACTTCCCAAACTTGACTACTTCCTTTAACGTGACGATAGTGCGTTGTTATATGTGCGATTAGTTTGCTTGGGAAACAGATTAACTTGCTCATGTAGTAATGTACACCCTATGTGGTGGATTGTGTTCTTTTATTTAATCATTTTCATTTTAGTAAACGTTGTTTCCACATAGCGATTTTGATAATTTAATTTGACTTTATATTGTCCTTGTCCCAATTTTGGTTTGTTTAGTTTGCAAGTTTTACATTTTAATTTATATAGGTTCAGGGACAGTATAGATGTGAGGACGGTCTGTACTAGTGGCAACATTAGTGTACGACGTGTTCCCCATGTACTGTCCCTTCCTTTACTTGTACTCGTTGACGAACCAGGACCGGCCACGGACTATGTGTCAGATTATTCTTTGTACCCTCGCACCCAGCAAAATTATAAAAACTTAAAAATGAAAAATAATAATGAAAATAACCGGCGTCTTTTCGATGATAACTGTAAATGTAAACTCTGTGTGAATGAATTTGATTTTGAACATCAAACATTTTTTAAAAGTTACATTACCAATACAAAATTTTTGTTTCTAAATTCTTCTGTTAATGTAACATCTCCATGTAAAGTAAAGAATGTTATCTATTTAATAACCTGTGAGAAATGTGGTATACAATATGTTGGAAAGACGGAGCAATGTTTAAGAGAAAGAGCCTACGGGCATAGATCAGGAATTAAGAACGGCATCGACTCCAAGATTCTTCTATATAAGCATTTTAACACAGATTGTACTAAATTTGATTGTAAATACAAAATTATAGAAATTGTTCAAAGTAATCAAAATGTTTTAGATAGAGAAAATTATTGGATTGGAAAATTAATGACCATCTATCCATTTGGACTTAACAATCAAATCAAAAATGTAGGCAACATTTTGTATAAAGATTTATTAAAAAAAGATTTTAATAACCCATATTTTAACTTCCCTGTTTTAAACAGAAGACCTGGTAGACACGGTAAAAGAAGACTAAATACATTTAATAAAAAGAAAAACAGGTCTGATATTAAAATTATTGTTAATAATTTATATTCATTATATCGAAATTTCGAATTAAAAAATTAAAAGACTCATTGAAAGGCCTACAAAAGAAAAGTTTTGCTCCTTTTATAGAAAATATTCTAAATAATAAACATAATTTCACAAATAAATTTAAGAATATAGTCTTTGCTTTTATGGGATATATTAGAGCTAATTCTAAGAAATCCAAAGATAACCGTATTAAAGATAAAGTCATGTCCACTTTAAATTATTCCTCTAAAATTTTAGACAAAATTAATGTTAACAGTCTTATTAATTCAAAGAAAGTTAAGTCCATGTTACCAGATGGTTGTAAAGATTTCAAACCATTAATAGTGTATTCATATGAACGACCTGTTGGGTCTATTATTTGTAATTATAATAAAGTTTTAGGAAATCTTTCAGATAATGATATTTTCAATAATAATAAATGCGTGTGTGAAAGAGTCATGGATATGCCAGCTAGCAGACGTGATGCACTAGCAAAGTTCATTTATAGTCCGATATGTCACATATTAACAGGTGATGTAGAACTAGTTAAACGTTTTGCAAACGACAAATTAGCGGAGCTATGTCGTAAAGGGTTTAAATTTAGAATAGGGAGTAATAAAGTAACATGGGACATAATTTTAAAAGATATTGTTTTTTCAGTCAATAAATTAAAAGATAAATTGTTAAAAATTGCGTGCTGCAATGCAAGAGAACTAGAAGCATGGTCTAAATTATTAATTCAGTTAATTAGAAATAAAATTTTCTCGCTTAAAAATGAATTTAATCTTTCAGATTTTATAGACTATAATTATAATAAGCTTAAAGCTGATTTAATAAATTTACATAAACATTTTGTAATCACTACAGTAGATAAAGCCAGCAATAATTATAGCTTCACATGTAAGAAATTTTATCTTGAAAATATGAAAAAAGAATTAGGTATTAAGGGTAACATATTACGTAAAAATATTTGCGGTAATTCTGTTTATGAAATTCAAAATAATCTGAATATTGATAACTTAATCGATAAACATACCAAGAAAAATATAATATTTGATATTAAACTTTCTGATAAGAACAAGTGCATTGCAAAATTATACATGTTACCTAAATTTCATAAAAGACCTTATAAATATCGCTTTATTGCCGGAGCAAAATTTGCTACCACTAAAACTCTATCAGAACAAGTCGTAAATTGCTTAAAATACATTAAAAGTACTCATAAAAGATATTGTAATACCATCATGAAAAGAACTGGCATTAACTATTATTGGAGTGTTGACAATTCGTTAGAAGTTATTGATAAAATAAATACCATGCCGAAAGTTGCCTCGGTACATAGCTTCGACTTTTCAACTTTGTATACCAATTTGCCTTTAGATTTAGTATATTCAGAGCTTTGCTTTATTATAGATTTGCACTTTGACAGGTTCGTTGGGAATGGTAATTATTTCATAAATGTTTATACATATTTTAATAATGCATCACTTAGCTCTACTCCCACTAGTTCTGTATATTTTGATAGAACTAAACTTAAAGATGCCCTTAAATTCCTCCTTTTCAATACTTATGTTAGATTCGGGCCGTACATTTTCAAACAAATATTAGGAATTCCTATGGGTGGAAATGCTAGCCCTTTAATTGCAGACTTATTCTTGCTTGCTTTAGAATTTAAATATATAAAAGACTTAGTTGACAGTAGCAAGAAAAATAAAATTCCAGAAAAATTAGCACTTGCTAAACTGTTAAGTAATAATAGTAGATATATTGATGATATTCTTGTTTGCAATTTGTTAAATTTTAATCAAGTTGCTAAACTTATTTACCCTAATTCTATTCCCCTCACACAATGTAACGTAAATTATAAAGTTGAAAATTTTCTTGATATAAATATAGAGATTGTTAATGAACAGTGCATACTTAAAGTATATCACAAAGTTGATGATTTTAATTTTAACGTAATAAACTTTCCTTTCCCTAGTAGTAATATCGATAGTAAAATAACTTATAATTGTTTTATTCCCAATTAATAAGATTTTGTAAAATCTGCACTAAGGTAGATGACTTTTGGGCTAGAGCTAGGTTACTATACAGACTCTTAGTGGACAGAGGTTTTGAGGCAAGTAAATTGTTCCATAAATTTAATCTTTTTAGGGTCAATTATTGTGACTGTATTCTAAAATTTGACATCAATAATTTTAATCAAGCATTTTTAACTTGAAGTTTCTTGTATAACCTCTGCTTACTTTTTGTCTGTATTTATTGTTTATCTTTTTCTTTTTCTATTATTTTATTAATATTAATATTGATGATTTTTTAAATTTATTGTTCTTGTTAAAAGAGTACTCTTTGTTTAAATCTGTTGTTACTTCATATTTTGTAATTATTTGTCTTTATATTATATGTATTCATTGTCGATAGTATCAATTGCTTACTTTTGCGATTTCCTTAGTTTATTTGTGCTATAAATGTAGGTTATTTGTAGGGTAGTTATTGATAGGGGTCACTTGAGGCATGCTATGCTTACAGGTACCTACCCGATAGCACTATCGTTAGTGAGTGCTGTACTGTATTTTATATATTATTTTGTAATAGTATAGATATCTTATCAATATTTGTATTTTGTACTATTTTAATGTCTTGTCATGTTGCAAATTTGATTTTAAATAATATTTTGACATTTAACATATAGTTTCTTTATTCATGCAGAGTTTAGTAAAATTTGCCAGAACGTCCCGGACTTCCCAAACTTGACTACTTCCTTTAACGTGACGATAGTGCGTTGTTATATGTGCGATTAGTTTGCTTGGGAAACAGATTAACTTGCTCATGTAGTAATGTACACCCTATGTGGTGGATTGTGTTCTTTTATTTAATAATTTTCATTTTAGTAGACGTTGTTTCCACATAGCGATTTTGATAATTTAATTTGACTTTATATTGTCCTTGTCCCAATTTTGGTTTGTTTAGTTTGCAAGTTTTACATTTTAATTCAATGGAGCGCGTGAAAAAATGATGACAAGAGAGGGTCGCTCATGCGCACGTTCGACAGGGATCTGCACATGACGGAACACGGGATGGGCCTTAAGCGGTAACTAAGGTAAACCCCTTTTTCTTCTCTTCTATGCTTTTTTCACCTTCGGTGGTAGTTTTGGTTAATGTACAACGTCTCCTAGAGCAAGATAAGGAGTAGACTCTAGACGTTTTCTTTTTAACCGCGGTTGGAATGACGACATAGCAGTCAAAATAGACAAGTCGTCATTGCAATTAGGTTAATAGCCTTGACGTTGGATTTGCCAAGACTACTAACAAATTGGATTTTTTGTGCAGCGAACTAATTATTGGTGATGATAGTAATGATGATAATTATGTTGATGATGATGGTGATATGGGTGTAGGTGAGCGTCTCCTGATCCTGGCTAGTAGAGGAGCAGAGAAGAGGTCCTCCATCTCCTCCAAGGGCACTCCCCGCGTCTCCGGCAGCAGGAAGAAGAACACCACACACCCCACACCAGCCAACACCATGTACAGGTAAAAGGCGCCTGGAAACGTTGAGAGATCATATAAAAATAATTAAAGTAGCCTATTTATTAATAATTAATAGAAAACCATGCATAATTTCATGTACTGTAAATGGTAGAGATAATGCATGTTTGACAAATATTCTATTATACTAATAAGAAAATGTCACTTAATTAAATAAGAAATTCTTAATCCTTTCGATTTCAGTAACAGAGAACTTGAAATACATGATCAGTATAGGATAAAATACGATACATAAACCCTACCCACACTGAATAGAATATATGCGGAAAAGTCTTGCTTATGTTGCTATAGCCTACACTTTCTTAATCCATTTAACCCTTAGAATATTCTAAACTTCAAAATTGGCCTATTCAGCACATCTATGCTAGAGTTGTGGCACTCCGGTGATTTTTTGCCTAACCAGACATATTACAGTGTTACATTGACTTGAGACATGCCAAAAACGGTTAAGCTGCGGACTCATAAGGAAGCATTCAAGAATCAATTGAACGTACCTTTTTTTTCAAGAACTGACAGTATTTTTTCTTTTTTAGGTGTATGAAGGAGAAAAAAGGCAGGTTGCCTGTAACGAGTGTCTCAAAAAAAAGACAAAAGAGTGACAGAGCCAAATTCAAGGGACGTTGGGGACGTTGTGAAACCTTCAATACATGAATGCTATACATTTTAGGATCAATGGATAGTTGTTGTTGTTGTTGTTGTTGTTCCCCAAGCTGCCTGGCCGAACAGCCCCAAGGCCCCGAGCAAGGCCAAGGCCATAACCGAGCGCCCCCACAGAACCCTCCCTGCTGACCACAATAAAGCCTGGGTGACCGAAGCCACTCCATGGCGGGGAGCTGAGGAGGGTGCGGAAACGCCCGGGAAACCAAAGACCCACCCAGGGCCCTGTGCCCCTCAGCAATTATGAAGAGAAAGTTGAGGGGCAAAGGAAAAATGTGACACTTTGGCTTCCAATCTTGGTAGATTGGGAGGTCAATCCACGGAAGAGACGCCGTCACTTGAGATCTAGAAAATATATAAGTAAAATGAACAGTCAGAGTAAGCTATGGGTATGGCAGAGCTTACTCTGACTGTTCCTTTATGTATTATGATTAATTAATTAATTAAAAGTTTGTTTAACCAGACCACTGAGTCTAGAAGAAGACTCTCACAGGGCTGGCGTATTTATCAATACCAAATATCATATGTATTATGAGCAGTAGGGAATCTGCCCATGTGGAGATCTGGCGCATATGACAATAGAAAACATCACCTTCTATTATCATCACTGTATAAATAATTCTAACTCACCATGTTTAAGTAGGACCTCAGTGAGTGTGAGGAAGGTGAGAGAGATGAGGAGGTTGGCTGCCCAGTTAACAGCTGTGGTGATGGAGGTACAGGTGGCTCGGGCCCAGATGGGGTAGATCTCACTGTTCACGGTCCACGGCATGGGGCCCATACCTGAATATGGTGGATATTGTGGTTCTTAATATTTCAAACTTACCAACTTCTTACTTAAACTTCAGAGAATAGCACTGAACCACGAGACGTGTAAGTAGACAAAAGGCAATGCTGCCTGTAGCAATTACACGCTCCTCGGGTTAAGGCTAGCGTGGTTGTAGGGGGATTTTGTCGAGTCTTGCTGAGGCACTGTTAGCACTATATGCAACATCAGCCACAGAAATTATATGATGGGGCAAATTTATGGCAGGACTTTATTGCATTATACTCAAACTGTTGAAAGGCAACCCCGTCTGAGCCGTTGCAATGTAAGAAACGTTAGACGACACTAAACTATTGTATGTATGTCTGTAGATTCTCTGATAAGAAATGTGTTCATCGCCTGATTAATTTAGGCCAAACTCTTGACTTAGAAATGAACTATGCAAGGATTGCATATTTGGGCTAAGAGTGTATTAACATTGACAACATTATCATAATATATAAAAGAAGAAACAAAACAATATTTTCTTGAATAAGATTTCAATAACGATGACTTGTTGGTGACTGACCTGGAGCAAAGCAGAGTAGATAGAAGGCCAGTCCACAGATACTGAGCCAGGCGTACTTATATGGACACCAGTCATAGGCAAAGGTCACAGTGCCAGTGTCTAGCAGGGTAGAGTTGGCACACAACCCTGACACACTCAGCTGTACAAATAACAATGTATCAAGTTATTGTGTCAATGCTAAACAAAATTATGTAAAATCATAGGGTGGGGAGCTTAAATTCTTATGAACATAATTACTGTACTCCTAATTAAAACTATATTAAATCTCACTCAAGCCGTAAATGTTGATGACAAAAGAGCATATGAAAAATGTATGCATGCATCCTGATAATAGTGAGGATATAAGTCAAACTAAACGTAAACATACTATGCATTAACAATGTTAATTATATTCATAATTCCCTTCCAGAGTTTATAGTGAAGGATTGACTGAATTTGGGAAATTAAGTAGAAGTAGCAATTATGAGACATCTATTATATAGCAGCAGTTGTAATAAAGTCTGATATACTCAGACTTAATTTATCCCTTCAAATAGATTTAATTATTTCCTACTCAACTAAGCTTTCGATACTTTGAGAAAATCAATGAAACGTTTGAGCTACAGTAATATTATGTACCTTATTTACACTCAGATAGTTTCAAAACAGTATTTAAAATATACTCAGTACAGCTACATACCTACAAAAATATATATTGTATCCATCTTAATTTCATTCCCTGGGTAACAGATTAGGTGAATTTGTCTTAATTAGTAGCAACCATTTCTAAACTTTATTGGCATTCCACACCGAAGTTCAGATCAGTTCAATTAATTGGGAGACCAGCAGAGGTCTGCTCCCGGGTAGCATGATGCGTGATGCGAGAGGTTTGGGGAAAGGATTAGGATAAGGTCATTATTACAGATAGCATACCTCCACAAATAACCTACATGCACCAAGCCCAATATATCATATCTGTCAGAGAATACCTTGCATCATAACCAACACTCGGTTCCTGGATAACTCAACCAGTATATGATTTTAATTAGTAGATCTCAACCAGTGCCAACTCAGCCAGGGCTAACTTGTTAAACTTGTAGTCCTAACCTAACTTTATATAACCAAATCTAACCTAGCAGTATTGTTGGAGTTGAAATGGTCTACTGGTTGAGTTCTTCGGTCATCCCTACACACACAAAAGTAGGCTTATTTCCAGACCAAAGGCAAAGGTATTACCTTTGCTAACTAAGCAAACACGAGACACTAATCATAATCTACTGACCTCGTCATATTCATCATGGTCCGCCAGTACACAGGTGGCGTTATATTGGCCCTCTGTGTCACCCATAAAGCAGAACCCACACGCCCCCCTGCTGGTACACACTCCGCACCTGATTTGCAAACATGAACAATAGGGTATTAACAGGCAAACATTATCACAATCACATAGTATTCACACTTATAATAACAGATTCATACTATAAGCAGAATAAAATAATTTTCAGCAGTGTAAAATAATATACCCCATCATACATGGTCAATAATTATAATTTTAATAATAATAATAATAATAATAATAATAATAATAATAATAATAATAATAATAATAATAATTCAAATTCACTAACGATTCAGTATAACATTGATGCGATGATGGGTCTGGATTGGTGACTTCTGGACTGTGAATATAAGCCATCTGGAAGCTGAGGCCCAACAAGAAGAGTGAAGCCACGACACCAGCCAGTGATGCGATGGTGAGAGGTCGACGTCCGATACGCTCCACCAACCAGAGACCAATCAGAGTAGCGAAAAAGTTGACAGAGGAAGTTGCGGCAGACAGCCAGATTGCAAGTGATGGGTCGGTCACTCCCGCCATGGTGATAATGGAAGCACTGTAATACCTGCACATAGAAGGAAATATGAAAACAAATGGCTAAAACTATTCATACATATACTGTACTGTTGCACAATGATCAACACTCCTCATCGACATTAAAAAAGCAGGGCAATTTAAATTTACGAATATGATTTTTTTTTTTTTTTTTTTTTTTTAATATTAATTGAACTTCATTCTTAACAAACATTACTGCATTTAGGTAGGTATAAATCCTTGGACATTATTAATTAATATAATTTTGCAATAATATAGAATACAAATGTAATACTGTAGTATTACAGAAATATTACTAAAAATCCCATAAATTTAAGGCAAGTTTTATTAGGAAAAGAAGATCCATAGCCATTATATAGTATAATTCAAGTACAGTTAAACTTTGTCAACAGCCTTTTGAAAATCAAGGTATATAATATTGACAGCTTTACTCTCATCATATAGGTTGAGGATATAATGAAAGAAGTTTAACCCACTGAACCCCAGCGACGACGTGTCGTCGGCAATGTATGTAACGCTAAACCCCAGCGACGACGTGTCGTCAATGTTAATTACTCCGGTCCTATGGCACCTAGAGGGCTCAGATTTGTATGGGAACTGTGTAAGTATCCCACGCAACCTAGCCGATGGTTGAAAACTCTCAAAATCCAACCGCGTGCGCGCGAGCGCGCAAAAACATGGTTTTTGAGTGTTTTTGCCGTCAAATTTTTACTCTTGTAAAATCGACTTTCGGGCGCACCGTAGGACCCCTTTTTGACCTAGGGGATTATTTTTTGTGGTTTTTCCTTCATTCCTAACCCATTCGCTATTGTTTCTGGATTTTTTTTTTTTTTCAAAACCTGCCGGTCCCTGGTGGTACATTTATTTATAACTAGCTGGGGCTCAGTGGGTTAAGAGGTTTGTTAAGTAGAAATATTTGTTACGGACACCATGTTGAGTATCTTTGAGTACAGGTACTGTATGTTGTTTTCCTCCAAGTGATTTATGAGTCAGTCTCTTATGAGTGTTTCTAACATTTTACAGACAACTGAGGTTAAGTTAATTAGACGGTAGTTGCTAGGTAAAATTTGCTGCCTTTTTAAATAATGGTTTTATGTTAATGAGCTTCCACTTATCAGTCATAGTCCCAGACTGCAATGATTTATTGAAAAGCAATGTCAGTGGTTTGGAGAGTTCATATTTAGCTTCCTTTAGAACTCTAGGTAAAGGTAAAATCGTCTCAGGTTCACCGTTCAGGCGATTTATTCAACTAGAGTTTTTCCAAACATTTCAATACTTCTTTCTCTGTAATGCTGATAATGGTTAGAGCATCAGCATTGTCTATCTGAACTGGCGATGTTGTAGAGATATCACTTAGGTCTTCTTTAGTAAAAACTGATGCAAGGAAGGTATTGAGGGCGTTACTCATCTGTAGGCTACTTCGTCTTTGGTGCAATCTCCATTCTCATCTATTAACCCGGCAGCTGCGGGGAGACTCTTAAGAGGTTTTACTGGGCGACTGCGGGGAGACTCTTAAGATCCTAGGCCTAATTTTTTTTTTTAAAAGGCCCAAGTAGCACTTAAAACATTTTTTTTCCCCCTCCATACCTCATATTACTTCTCTACATCTGTCAAAGTCCCCCCCCCCCCCTTCAATTATCACCTATTGTGCGATCAGTTTACTTTGGAAACAAATTGACTTGCTCATGTAGTTGTGTACACCCTACTGTATGTGGTGGATTGTGTTCTTTTATTTCAAAATTTTATTTTATTAAGCGTTGTTTCCACATAGCAATTTTGATCAGTTCTTTTGCATTTATCTTGTGTCGTCCCAGTTTTAGTTTGTTTATTTTGCAAGTTTTACATTATAATTCCCTTATTCATTGGTATATTTTTGTGCTAACATCTGCAAGCCAGTTGCAGGGTGTGGTTATGTGAGTAGCGAGTGTGTTAGGTAAGGTACAGGGTGGGGTGAGACTCTCAGTCATGCTCTAGAGCTCGCGAGAGGTGGGGTTGCCTCGCCCTGCGCCACATTTCATGAATGGGCCGCTCCGTATATATTCGCGATTTTGACCATACAAACACTATTCCCACTTGTTTTATTGTTGTTACAGGTTACTATCTTCATATTAAACGTAAAATAGGCGCATATGGATAAGTATTAATTATGTTAATGGTAAATTAACGATTTTAGTGAGGAATGCATCGAAATAACTGCGCACAGGGGTATGGTGTATATTACAGGGGCTGCGCAGCTGAGAGGTTAATGGTCCAATAGCAAAAGTAACTACTGTACTTTCTTCTTTTTGATATAACTATAGAAATCTTTTGAGTTTGTTTTACTTTGATTTGCAACGTGTAGCTACAGGGTCTTTTTACTTAGTGTGATTAAATTATTTTTAATGGCATCGTAGATTTATGTATTTCACTAGTTCTTCGTCATTTTCCATGAGCATGATAAAGTGACTCCATGAGACATGGCGGGGCATCTATGGGAAGCTATGGAGGATATGAGCGACCGACTTGCTACCCTGTTACCCTACTCTGGGCTGCGCATAGGGGGTAGTATACACCATTCGCCTGTGCGGAGGTATTTACACTGTTTCCTCACTAAAATCGTTATTTTACCATAAATATCATTAATACTTATCCATATGCGCCTATTTTACGTTTAATATGAAGATAGTAACATGTTACAACAATAAAACAAGTGGGGAAAAGTGTATGGATGGTCAAAATCGCGAATTGAAAGTGAGTTTCATTCATCAAGTGTGAGCCAGCCGCCATCACATCCTCCTCTCACGAGGCTTGGAGAGACACTGAGCTCACTATCTCTATCTCTCTCTCTTTCCCACGCATAGATACACATATGACCACGCCCTGCTAGCAACTCGCTAATGTTAGCACGAAAATATACCTAAGAATAAGGGAATAACAGGGAAAATAGGTGATAATTGAAGGAGGGGGTGGGGGGGGAAGGAGGGGATGTGGCGGAGTCATATGTGGCATGGCCGAGGGGCAAAAAAAAAAAAAAAAAAAAAAAATCAAGTGCTACTGGGGTGTTTTAAATGTTTTTTTTTAGGCCTAGGATCTTAAGAGTCTCCCTGCAGTCGCCCAGTAAACCTCTTAACCCTTTGGCTGCGGCCTATTTAGGGCATATTCAGGCACTCCTGAATGATAAATCAAGCATCTGCATTAAATGAAGTGTATTCTGCCGAAAACTAGGCGAGAATAGCTTCAAAATTACACCAGAACGGGCCCCGTACGTGGTCTGGTTCACCCGCAGTGGTGCCAGTGAAATGCGGGAAACCTGCTATTATGTAACATTCGCTCGCATGGCTACACTGTTGAGAGAGACAGAGAGAGGCCCGCGCGAGACACACTCAACATCAGTGAGCCGCTCGGTGCTCTGAGGGTCGGAGGTAGGCCCCTTACGCTCCCGCTCACTGACCCTCGATTTTTATGTTTTTTACAGGCTTTTAGAGCCTGGAAATTGCTGTAACTTGCCAGGACGTTCCGGAACGTCACCCGCAGCGAAAGGGTTAAGAGTCTCCCTGCAGTTCCCGGGTTAACACTGTGTTTCACACCACCCCCACCCCCCAGATATCATTGGCCAACAGGCATCAAATCCACCTATGCTTTGGGAGTTGATATAAACCAATATAATATATCAAAATATGGCTGGACTCATCCTCTTACTCAACCCTGAAATGTTCTTGTAAGCAAGCCTTCAGGTTTAAATTCTTCCCATTGCAATCAAATCTATTATACTATTTCAGCCATGAGTTAAATGACCTTTCTCTCTGCCTCCTACTTTCAGGGTTGTACTTTATTGAGATCACGGCATAAAAAGAATCGACTTCAGGAAAGCAAACTGTTTACCTATTTAGCCATACATTTACTGTACTGTATATATAAGTATTAATACTTACTACAAATAGAGATGTGATACGGTACCTACTATATTGTGTAGAGCATCATTAATTCATATATTCGTCTCTATAACTTAAGCATGTGACCTAACAATTGACCACTTGCGAGTTTCGTTCAATAAGGAAATTGTAGTTTTAGACATCGATATTTAGCAGAATTACCAGCTAAAATACGGTCATAGTTCATTTATAAATACAGTACATAAAATCCAATTAGCATACTCTTTAGCCATCATAAACCTACATTATTATTGCATTCTATTTAATATCAATGTCTACAGGTACAACTTCCTTATAGCCTCAAACTCGCAAGTGGTCAATTCAACCCATTCACCTACCTAGTAGGCTATGTACTGTATATATTAATAAGTAATTAAGGTGGAACCAAATTATCTGTATCTCTACATGTGTGTTGCTTATCCCAGGATTCCATTCGATGTTCAATGTACAAAGTATTAAAGGGTACCTACATGACAGTATTGATGCCAGAAATCTGTTGGAAGAGTTGCAGCAGAGACCCCAACAGCAGGGCCCGACGTACAGGCACCGATTTCATCACATCCACAATCCCAGCCTGTACCAGGAATATTGGATAAATAATATTGGCATTTATACTTTTACATTGACTTGCTATCTTGGCCATTCAATATTTAATATAATTAGGTTTATATCTAGACTGACCATTATGTAAGCAAATAAGATATATTTGCCAAGTTTGGTGAAATTCAATAAACAAGTTAGGACATTCTTTTGAACAGACGACTGACAATATTTCCCCAATCACGACAGTATATATATGGGACCTCTTTCTGTGATTCCCGGTAGGATCACATGCTTTCATTAATTTCATTGGGAGGTGTTTGGTGTTGGAAGTGAAATTAATAAATTAGATTATAGTAATTAGGGTTGACAAAGTACCCCCTGCCTCCCATGGGTTATCTTATATGAAATGCTTACTTACTAGGCAAAATGTGAGAAGAAGAACAGAAGAAGAGGAAGAAACACAATATAAAGACAAGAGAGGAGAAAGTTTGTGTATCCTCCATCTGAGAAGGGCATAAGTGCACCCCTATCCCCTCTGTTACACAAGCCGCTGACCCAGGTTGTGCTCGCGTGGCTGAGTCATTTCATGACAAAGAATATTAGGTCAACACTCCAGCTGCCATTCTTGCCCTCAAGTATACCAACAGTGACCACTCGACCAAAGCCGAGACTACCTCAGCCAAATCACTGGAGGTCAGGCAAGGTTGGAAAGGTGTACAGGCCCTTTCCACTACAGTTGATTGAGTACAGGCCCTCAATTGAAGTAACCACCTATCCTCTCTCCAAACTACCCACAATAACTGTGTTGAGCTCGGCCAGGCAATAATTTAAGTAGTTATTGGATATCACACTGGTTGTGTAGTATGAATGTGTTGAGCTTGGCCAGGTATTCAGAGATAAGCACTCCGTGGGTCCAGGCATTTTGGCTCGAACATTCCTTGATTTTGGCCCTGTAACTCTTTCAACTCTGAGGGATGCATTCATCACTGACAGTTTTGCCTTTTGTCTCCCTCATCAACATAGAAAAATAATAATAAGTGAGGTGTACAGACCCACAATCTTGTTATACACGGGACAGTACTATTCTATTCCAGTACTCGGTTGAGCTCGGCCAGCAACGAAAAGGTAGCCTCGGGGGTACTTGGTGTATAAAATCGAATATGGCATGGTCGTATCCTGGGGTAAATTTGATTGCTTGTCTCACCTTGTCCTGTATTCATGTCGTTGTTGTCGTCAAGAAAAGCAGAGCGACAGACAGCACTGGCTGGGTCGGACTCTTTCCTTGGCACTCCTGAAGCCTTACAGCATATTCCCACAGCTTACCCATGGAATAGCAGCGGGCAAGAGATACATATTGCGGGTAATCTAAAGCAGCAATACCAAGGCACTCCGAACCCGGATAGAGCAATCCCCATTTACCCAGATTGATCTGGGATTTTGTTTTCTTTTTTTCTATGTGAATGAAGGATACAAAAGGCAAAGCTGCCTGTAACAAGTGTCTCCCCCAAAGTTGAAAGAGTGACAAGAGAGCCAACATCAAGGCACATTAGAGGAGAGAGCGACCTGAGCAGAGTGCATTGGCCGATCCCAAGGCTGTAAAAAGACAAGAAGACCACACACCAATATCTTATTTAAGGAACCTATTGACCCTGCAGAAGATTGATAAAAAGAGATTTTTTTTAGATCTGGTCATGCCAAATAAAAATTTATATCACCTATATATTAGGTGAAATAAAAGAGACAAAATAATAAAGACAACAATTGATATAATAAATGAAAACCTGAGTTAAAGGAATAGTTTTAAATGGTTAGGAAAGCTACAGCAAAATAATTAGTAGACCACTCCCCTCTTTCCACGGTCAACCCACCTCCGTCCTCCATGACAATAACGAGCATGGAACTAAGGTGGCTTTCAATATTCTAGTGGGTAAAATTGTATTCTGATAAGTCATGTTACTCTTCAGAATTAAGCTAAATAAGCATTGTAAACAAACTAGGTTGGATATCATGAAGCTAAAGTTGATTCAGGCTATTTCAGGCTCTTGAATGGTATGTACAAATCCAGTAATAAAGAGAATGGAGCATGTGAATTAAGTCCAAGAATCTTATTAACAGAGATAAATTCCATCAATTGGATCAAGAGTCAAATAATCCTATTTTGTAAACCAGTTAAAGGTGGTCAAACTGTAATACTCGGTTAAGGAAGACTCTTAAGAGTCAGAGAAAATAAAAATCCTTTTGGAAAAAAAAATCAGAGGTTAAGGGATCATATCCACAAAATCTGGAAAAACAGTCAAATCCATCCAAATGGTCAATCCTGGTTTGTGCATACATGAAATTTAGCTACTTTGTACAGTATTATAGTTATTGAATATTAGAATGTATAAACGTGAACGTGGAGGCAACTGAATCAAGGGGTAGACCCAGACAGGCATGGAATTAAGTCATACAATCTGATCTCAAAACAAAGGATAAAAGTGACAAGTGGGGAATCTATGAATAAGGCTGCCTGGAACACCACCACTCATTCTTTAAAAGTACAGTATGTATGTAGAGTAGGCAAAATCCTACCTTATTATTTTTACCATCCTCCATGACATCAGCTTTCATGGCCTCTAGTTCAGCCTCTACATCGTCATCCTCACTTCGAAGCTTCTTCAACACGGTGTAGGCCTCAATTAACCTGAAACATATAACACAGGGAAGCCATTGTTACACACTCTAATTGGTTTAAACCATATTTGTTTAAATTATTTGATCATTTTAATATAACCCCCTTTTTTTAGTTAATTTGTTTTCGTCATAATTTATATATAACGAGGAAAGTTAAAAACATTGCACGGAATCCTTGCTTAGTTAGTTAATATAGGACTTCAGAGCTATCAACCCTTCTAGATTATTAAGCCAGCACACTGTAAGTCAAGAATAGCGTCAGGACTGGAACCCTTTTTCGAAAACTCCAGTCCCTTGCCTAGCTTGTTTTTATCATAATTCATATACGAGTAAAGTGAAAGATGAACGAGTAGCTAAATTCAAACAGATAACGATGTCATCTACTTCTGTTATCGTCATTATTTATTACGTTTGTCAATGAACACTTGGACAGGTATGCAGCATTATATATTTGTGATGTGATTGTTTTAATGAATAACTATACTGTGCAAGCCATGATAGATTAGATTCTAAAGTAGCATTTAAAATGGCAGATCATGGAAAATGCAATTGATTCTTTGGTTTATGGTCTTTTCACAGTCACTTTGTCCAGAGGCTACACTGCACGTACATGTATCCTTCTACATGCATTTCATTTATACAATAATTTTTTTTAATTAAATTTTGTCTTCCCTCAGGCTGCATGAGGATGTTTTTCTTCCTCTATGGTTAATAATTATATTCTCTAATTTCGGTTAATGCCATGTGACACCACTTGATTTCATTATTATAAATTTGTTATCCTTACTTTGATTGTGCTACATTCGGATATGATTAATTGAATCACATCATTCTAAGCCAAAATCGTAGTTTTGAGGGACTAATATATTTGAAGTGCCAATATTATTACACTAAATTAAGGTGCTTGACTGGAGAGTAAGAAGCACCAGAAATGTACACGAAACAGTTTATTTATACAGACAGGAAACGAGATAAAATAACAATATAACTACAAAGGGAAGCATGTAGAACACTAATCACAATAGAAATAATACAGGACACTAATCACACTGGAAATTACGTAGAACACTAATAACTGGAAATCACGTAGAACACTAATCTGAACTGGAAATCCTATTGAACACTAAACACTCTGGAACACTAATAACTGGAAATCATGTAGGACACTAATCACTCAGGAAATCACGTAGAACACTAATCACACTGGTGAACACATAAGACACTAATCACACAGGAAATAACGTAGCGGTCAGTGTGGTCAGTTTTGATGATACATTGGTTAGTAATGGTTACTCCAAGCTGTGTACCGTACCTGCCCCGAGCCACCAGCCAGCGTGGACTCTCCGGCATGAAGGAGAACCCGGCCAGCTGCACTACCCCGGGCACACCAGCCAGGCCCAACATGTATCTGGGGAACAACAGTTGCTAGAAACACTAAGTACTGTATTCTAAATATACATAATGTTAATACTTAGTAGTTATTGCAGAAGTAATTGTACAGTGGCAGGTTTATGTGTGTCTGAATTGATAATTAAAGATCTCTTGCAGATAAGGATGTATCCTACATTGTAAGTTACAGGTTACATAGGTAGATCTTGTGAAAAAGCTTGAAAAGACAAATGTGATTTTGTTCCTGTCATCCCTAATGGAAAATGGGGTATATTTTAAGTCGTGTATGCATTTTTTAAGTAGTTTATTAAAAATTATTTATTAGTAGCATGTTGTTAAAATTTTTGAATATTCACAATAATTTGTTTATGTTGTGTTTACATAAGGGAGTACACATGTTTCTAGGGAAGGGTGAGTGGGTGGCGGGAAATCTTGTAAGAGGGGAAGGGGAAATCAAAAGAGAAGTGAAATATAATTGATTACAATGAAAGCCAAGTAACAACTGATCTGCTGATCTTCAAGACCCTGATTTTCATATGATGTAATGGGGTAGCATTTGAGAATTTGTCTTGGGGTAACCAACTGAGGCATTCATTGGATATTGGATGTCATGGTCTTTAATCTGTGGGAAGCCAATACTTCACGCTATAGCAATTTATCCATTCCTCATTAACTAGTTTTAATCAGCATTAGGTTGATATCATTCAACATTTATTGTCAACATTGGTGTGGCAGCGTATACTTTTGTAACTTTTTTTTTTGGTAACTTTTGTATGTGTTTAGGTGCAATCACCACGGCCAATCTGGGGATCCGCCGTTAAGGATTATTATTATAAGGATTTTTTTTTTTCAATATCGTCTAAATTCATTTAGCTACAGTATAGTTTTGTATACCAGTACATAAGATCACCGAATAATGGCATGCAAAATTTTGACCATTGAAAGTTGATGACAGAAGCTCCCGTATGATACCCCACTTAGTCCATAAAGGGAGTACAAACTATATAGAATATTAACGGTGACAGGTCAGTTGAACCAGTGTCACTTCAACCAGTGCTAACTCAACCAGTGGCCACTTCAACCAGTGACCATTTCAACCAGTGACCATTTTAACCAGTAGGTTAGGTTACTGGTTAAAATGGTCACTGGTTGAAATGGTCACTGGTTGAAGTGGCCACTGGTTGAGTTAGCACTGGTTGAAGTGGCACTGGTTCAACTGACATGGAACCAATATTAACTAATTCAAGGCATTAAGCTCTAACCTCCATCCCTCTGGCACAGTTGAAAAGGCTCCACAAATAATAGCAGCAATCATCTGTCCACCAGTAACAAGGAGGATGTAGGTGACAGTGAGGCGGCCTCGTAGTCTCATTGGGGACGACTCACTTAGGTACACTGGCACTGCCATTGATGCAAATCCTGTTAACACAAATATAAACAGAAATGTTGACTTTATTGATGAAGATAATGTTCCTAGTAGTTGAAAATTTGTCCTAGACGATGATAAATGGCTTTATTCCAAAGACACAATGTTACTACACTCTCTAGTGTCCTCTTCAGGTATATGTAAGGCAGGATCTAGGAATTGTACTGATGATGGTTGAAGGTTATCTGAACCGTCGATTAATGGAAACTAAATATCTAAGCTTACAACTGAATATTACAAACATATTCTGTGATGCATACTGACCAATTCCGATCCCGACAATGATGCGTCCAACAAGTAGAGTGATCTTCTCGGGTGCTGTCCCCATGACCACGGCTCCCACCGTAAACACAACACTAGCACACAGGATCACATTACGGCGACCATACCGATCTGGGGACAAGAATATGATGTGGTACAGAAACACTAACATAGAGTATACTGTATAGTAGGATTTGTGCTTAACCCCTTCTATACCGGCGACGTCTTTTTAATTATGTTCTAGCTAAATTTAGAAAATTTTATTAATTTAAAAAACGGCCTCTAGCACGTAACGGGCTTCGAACTATTTCACTTAACCCTTTCTAATACCACAGATCCTTCTTAAACTGCACAAAATGTTCTAAATATAGCATGCATAGAATTAAAAAGACGTCGCCGGTACAGAAGGGGTTAATATCTAATACTAATTTAAAAGCTAATGCAATACAGTCATAATAACTATGAGTATGTTTTCACTGTGTATATTGTTGAAGCACATTTTCATGAAAATACATTTGAGTAACAAAACAAATCTGCTGCTTGTGAAAAATTAGTTTACTGCTTTATATGAAGTAAGTAACAAGTTAGTATGCTAAATGTTAATACTTTCAGAGCACACATTTCATTGCTTACTGGCTTCACTCATACATAAACTTATTGAGGTACAGTATTCCCGTTGTTCTTGTCTACTAAAAGTCATGGTAGCCTACTTATTGAATAAAGGGGGGATGGTTCACTTTTTGGGCGATTTTTGCATGTATTCATTATTTTTCTAGTTTCCTCCCTAGACCTCATTCAAATTTAAAAAAAACATCCATTAGATCCCCTTCTAGATTAATTTGTACATTTTTCGGTAGAAAAATTTCCCGGCCGATAGCCGGTTCTTCCAACATTACAGGCTCACTATCGTTTGCCAGGGAAAAAATTGACACCTAAATAGCACGAAAGGTCTAAATATTGACGAAGAAATGGGGCGAAAGGTCTTAAAATCGACTAACTAATGGGGCAAACATCTTAACATATGAAAACTAATAGAGCTAAACATGAGGGAGAAAGTGGTCCAGAAAAGCGGCCCCATCCCCCCATAACCCGGGAGCTGCAGGAAGACTCTTAAGAGTTCCCCCGGCGGACTGCGGGAAGTCTCAGAGAAAAAAAAAATCAATTTTAAACATCGAAAAAAAAAAAAAAAAAAAAAATTTTTTTTTTTTTTTGCCCCTGGGCCATGCAAAATATCACTCCTCTACCTCCCGTCCTTCCCCACTTTTCTCCCCTCCTTCAGTTATCACCTATTTTCCCTGTTATTCCCTTATTCTGAGGTATATTTTCGTGCTAACATTAGCGAGTTGCAAGCAGGGCATTGTCATCACTGTTAGCAAGCGAGTGCAAGAGAGAGAGTATCGATCGACAGTGTCTCTCCAGCCTTGGGGGAAATTGGCGGGAGAGTAGGTTGCCTCACCCATACATTATGTAACTCCCGCCCTGTATCGCCGATTTTGACCATCCAAACGCTGTTTTCACTTGTTTTATTGTTGTAACAGGTTAATACCTTTATAATCAACCTATAATAGGCACATATGGATAAGTATTAATGCTATTTATGGTAAAATGAATATTTTAGTGATGAAAACAGCTCAAATACATGCGCACAGGCAGAGGTGTCTAATTACCCCCATGCACACTTCAGAGGTTAATGGGATGTTCTCTCTTTCCATTTGGTAGCCGAAAGGATCCAATTAACTTCGGTAATGGGGAGTTGGGGCCTTGACCCTCATATACCCCAAATTACTGCACAGAATAACACAAGTTTTGTGGCTACTGTGGAGAGAAAAATCGGGAAAAATAAACTGAATCGGGTATCCCAGGATTCCCAGCCAATCAGGAGGCTGTGCTTGGCGTTGCAAGGCATAATAATAATAATAATAATAATAATAATAATAATAATAATAATAATAATAATAATAATAATTAAAGTTGCAAGCAACGTTGTCCGGGGTTCGAGCGGTTTTGCAAGCAGGGTAATGTGTTGGATACAAAAGCTGTGTCACAGATATCAAAAGATCATTTAACTTATTGGGCATGGAGAAACTACAGAAGGAACAGATTGTGCAAACAAACAAGAGCGAGAGAGGGAGAGATTGGCTGTATAAGGGATCTGCCTCTATTCATTTAGTAACAGAGTTGTAGATATGTGGAATAGGCTACCGAGTGCTATAATGGGATCAAGAACAATAGAGCTTCAACTTGAAATTAAATAGAACGAGATGGGTTGGGTGTGAAAGGGATCTGCCATGTGTAGGTCAATCGGCTCTCTGCAGACTCCCGTTTTCTTATATTTTTTATGTTCTAATTTGTGAGGGAGAGAGTATATAGCGAGAGAGAAGAGGATGTCGTAAACGTAAGGAAGATAGCAATAAATATGAGAGAGAGAGAGAGCACGGGATGGGTTGGGTGTGAAAGGGATCTGACATGTGTGGGCCAATTGGCTCTCTGCAGATTCCGGTTTTCTTATGTTCTCATTTGTGTGAGAGAGAGAGAGAGACTAGGATGTCATAAATGTAATGAAGACAGAGATAGATGAGAGAGTTTTTATGAGATGGGTTGGGTGTGAAAAGGATCTGTCTTGTGTGGGCCAATTGGCTCTCTACAGACTCCCATTTTCTTATGTTCCTATTTCTTACAATTGTGTTTTGGTTGCAGGTATATGATAACATGGGTGTATAGTAAGTAGTGTAAATAACAGGTAACGTTTGAGATGGGTTGAGTGTGAAAGGAATCTGCCTTATGTGGGCCACTTGGCTCTCTGCAGACTCCCATTTTCATCTTTGTTGCATGTTTAAGGGATCTGCCTCATTTGTACTGGTGTGCAAACAAACAAGAACGAGAGAGAAAGAGATTGGCTGTGTAAGGGATCTGCCTCTATTCGCTTGGTAAAAGAGTTGTAGATATGTGGAATAGGCTACCGAGTGCTATAGTAGGATCAATAACAATAGAGCTTCAACATAAAATTTGATAGGACGAGATGGATTGGGTGTGAAAGGGATCTGCCGTGTGTGGGCCAATCGGCTCTCTGCAGACTCCCATTTTCATCTTGGTAGCATGTGTAAGGGATCTGCCTCATTTGTACCAGCGTGAAAATGAGAGAGAGAGAGAGAGAGATTGGCTGTGTAAGGGATCTGCCTCTCTTGTAACAGAGTCGTAGATATGTGAAATACTGTAGGCTACCTAGTGCTTTAGTGGGATCAAGAACAATAGAGAATTTCAAGATAAAATCAGATACTCATATGGGCAAAATGGGTTGGATGTGAAAGGGATCTGCCTTCTGTGGGCCACTTGTCTCTCTGCAGATTCCCATGTTCATCTTAGTTGCATGTGTAAGGGATCTGCCTTATTTGTACCGGTGTGCAAACAAACGAGCGAGAGAGAGACTGGGTGTGTAAGGGATCTGCCTCTATTCGTTTAGTAACAGAGTTGTAGATATGTGGAATAGGCTACCGAGTGCTATAGTGGGATCAAGAACAATAGAGTTCAACATAAAATTAGATAGGACGAGATGGGTTGGGTGTGAAAGGCTGCCACGGGCGTGTCTGGCCACCATTTTGGATATCATATCAAAAGTTGCCCAATACAAAAATGCACCTTGTGTCAAAGTTTGGTCCCGATCCGACAAGCGGTTCCGGAGTTATTGCGTAAAAACTAAAAACCGGACTATATATAATATTATGGAAGCATGCAATACTCTTGATGCCCTGATACCGTTGCTTGCTGTTTGAGGGAGGAGGAAAGGTAAGTCACACCACACCAAAAATTGTCAAAACTTTGAAGGTCTAGAACTTTGTTATTAAACTAAGCATTTGGCAAAGGGAGGAATTGTTAAAAACCTTAGCCAATACTCTGCTATTCACCAAAAATAAATTTGAATTATCATTATTATTTGGTAATACCTACATAGGGTAGGTATGTATAGGTAGATTGGTTAAATAATTGCTGGAATTCGTAGGGACTCTTTTAACTATTTTGAGAGTTAAATTTTAAAAATTTATGGATCTGAATGATTAACTAAAATATTATTAAGCAAAACTAGGGGATGCGGGGAAACCTATAGACTGAAGACTGAAAATGTGTGGGTAGCTAATACGGTTTTAAAGTAATTTAAGAATAGACAGTTTTCAATGCTGCGGCCAAACTATTCCACCCATTTATATTCTTTTGGTATCAAAACATTCGGAATTGCAAGTCTCACCCAACTACGCAAAAATGGCTTTGATCATCGGCGTAGTTTTAAAGATGTGGAATTTTAAGTGGAATTCAAGGTTTTTTCAAGATTGCCGGAAAAAACCCCGCGTGAAAAAGCAAAACCTTTTCTATAACATTTGCGGAGCATTAGTAGTCGAGTCCATATACTACAGCCCAATCATTTCCTATGAGTGGGAGAGACGGTATTTAGGTGTCAAATTTTTCGGGAAATCGGCTGCCATGGACCTGTTTGGCCGCCATGTCAGATGTTTAGCATATAAAAATTTGCCCAATACAAAAACGTACCTCTTGTGAAAGTTTGATCCCGATCCAAAAAGCGATTCTGGAGTTATTGCATAAAAACCGGCGTGGAAAAATAATTTGGATGAATAAGTAGATTTAATGATTACAATAGGGGTTCCCTGTAGGGGTCGAACCCCTAATAATAATAATAATAATAATAATAAAGTAGACGTGCCGTTTTGCCCAAAATCAAAACGGCATACCCAACTATGCGATGGGTTACCATCATCACTACTAATACCATCATCAATCACAATCAACATAATCACTACTACTGCCATTATCACTACAACTGCCATCATCACTACAACTGCAACAATCATCATGAGTACTGTCATCATCACCATTATTATGATCATCATCACTACTACAATTACAATTATCACTACTACTCTCACCATCATCACTGTCCATTGTCACTAGCATCTTAATCACTACTATCATTATTGATACTACAACTATCAACCATCATTACTAATATCATCACCATCATCTTACAATCATCATTACTACTGTTAACATCATCACTACTACTATAACCATCATCATTACTACTGTCACAAATATTACCATAATTTATTCTAGTCACCATCATCACTACTACTGCCATCATCACCATTACTATGAACTTCATCACCACAACTATCGTCATCATCACTACAAATTTCACCATCCTCACTACTACTCACCATCATCACTAATACTCACACCATCGTCACTACCATCAACACTACTGTCATTATTATCACTACAACTATCATCATTACTTGTCACCGTCATCACTACTATTATGACCATCATTACTACTACTGTCACCATCATATCTAATACTGTCATCATCATCACTACAATCATCATCATCAATACAACTACAACCATCATCACTACAATTATCACCATTATCACTACTATCACCATAAATCCAAATATTACTACCATCACTTCTAATGCCAACTAAACTAACTTAACCTAGCAAATGCATAGCGAGATGTTTTCGCTCCCAGAACGAATGCATTCTTAGTGTGTGAGCCCCTTCGGGGCTCACACACTAAGAACGCCATCATTGCTGGAGGGGGGGGGGGGGGGGGGGCAAAACCATATTTTGGACCTAAAATCATAACTATTGCATAAATTCAAAAACTCTTTTTTGACTGACTTTTGCATTCACGCAACAAATGTTCGTGTGAAATTTGGTGAAAATCCGTCCAACGGTCTAGGAGGAGTTCCGAGACAGACGGACGACGACGACGACAGATTTTGTTTTCGTGTGGTACCCACTATACGGGGGGGCGATACCAAACTCTGCTTATGCAGAGTTGATAATAATAATAAAGTAGACTTGCCGTTTTGCCCAAAATCAAAACGGCATACCCAACTCTGCGATGGGTTACCATCATCACTACTAATACCATCATCAATCACAATCAACATAATCACTACTAATGCCATCATCACTACAACTGCCATAATCATCACGAGTACTGTCATCATCACCATTACTATGATCATCATCACTACTACTCTCACCATAATCGCTGTCCATTGTCACTAGCATCTTAATCACTACTATCATCATTGATACTACAACTATCAACCATCATTACTAATATCATCACCACCATCTTACAATCATCATTACTACTGTTAACATCATCACTACTACTATAACCATCATCATTACTACTGTCACAAATATTACCATAATTTATTCTACTATCACCATAATAACTACTACTGCCATCATGACCATTACTATGAACTTCATCACCACAACTATCGTCATCATCACTACAAATTTCACCATCCTCACTACTACTCACCATCATCACTAATACTCACACCATCGTCACTACCATCATCACTACTGTCAGTATTATCACTACAACTATCATCATTACTTGTCACCATCATCACTACTATTATGACCATCATTACTACTACTGTCACCATCATATCTACTACTGTCATCATCACTACTGTCATCATCATCAATACAACTACAACCATCATCACTACAATTATCATCATCATCACTACTATCACCATATATCCAAATATTACTACCATCACTTCTAATGCCAACTAATCTAACTTAACCTAGCAAATACGTAGTGAGATGTTTTCGCTCCCAGAACGAATGCGTTCTTAGTGTGTGAGCCCCTTCGGGGCTCACACACTAAGAACGCCATCATTGCTGGGGGGGGGGTTCTGAGAGTGTTGGGGGGGGGGGGGAACCATATTTTGGACCTAAAATCATAACTATTGCATAAATTCAAAAAATCTTTTTTGACTGACGTTTGCATTCACGCAACAAATGTTTGTGTGAAATTTGGTTAAAATCCGTCCAACGGTCTAGGAGTTCCGAGACAGACGGACGACGACGACGACAGACATTTTTTTCGTGTGGTACCCACTATACGGGGGGCGATACCAAACTCTGCTTACGCAGAGTTGATAATAATAATAATAAAGTAGACGTGCCGTTTTGCCCAAAATCAAAACGGCATACCCAATTCTGCGATGGGTTACCATCATCACTACTAATACCATCATCAATCACAATCAACATAATCACTAGTACTGTCATCATCACTACAACTGCCATCATCACTACAACTGCCACAATCATCACGAGTACTGTCATCATCACCATTACTATGATCATCATCACTACTACAATTACAATTATCACTACTACTCTCACCATCATCACTGTCCATTGTCACTAGCATCTTAATCACTACTATCATCATTGATACTACAACTATCAACCATCATTACTAATATCATCACCACCATCTTACAATCATCACTACTACTATAACCATCATCATTACTACTGTCACAAATATTACCATAATTGATTCTACTGTCACCATTATCACTACTACTATCATGATGACCATTAGTATGAACTTCATCACCACAACTATAGTCATTGCCACTACAAATTTCACCATCCTCACTACTACTCACCATCATCACTAATACTCACACCATCGTCACTACCATCATCCCTACTGTCATTATTATCACTACAACTATCATCATTACTTGTCACCATCATCACTACTATTATGACCATCATTACTACTACTGTCACCATCATATCTACTACTGTCATCATCACTACTGATATCATCATCAATAAAACTACAACCATCATCACTACAATTATCACCATTATCACTACTATCACCATAAATCCAAATATTACTACCATCACTTCTAATGCCAACTAAACTAACTTAACCTAGCAAATACGTAGCGAGATGTTTTCGCTCCCAGAACGCCATCATTGCTGGGGGGGGGGGGGGGGGGCAAAACCATATTTTGGACCTAAAATCATAACTATTGCATAAATTCAAAAAATCTCTTTTGACTGACGTTTGCATTCACACAACAAATGTTTGTGTGAAATTTGGTGAAAATCCGTCCAACGGTCTAGGAGGAGTTCCGAGACAGACGGACGACGACGACGACGACGACAGATTTTTTTTTCGTGTGGTACCCACTATACGGGGGGGCGATACCAAACTCTGCTTACGCAGAGTTGATAATGTTTCTTTAGTTAACATTTTACAATGTTGGTACAACATAATATATTTCAAGTATGACATGTACCAACTATGCATAGTTAGTACAAAGGAGTACAAAGGAAATCAAGCAACAACAGATCTAGTGACCCTTCTAGGCTGCTTGTCCTCCAAAACACTGAGGATCAAGTGTCCAAACAGTGGTTTAGAGTGGGTAAGGGAACATTGGAAAGGGAACTACTGCCCTGCCACTAACGTGGCAGGACTAGGAAGTTAGTAGGGGACATATGGGTTAGTAACTGAGGGGAGGATAAAATAAAGTTATTCATTTACAAACGCAGTCAGTCGCAGGTTTGATGCGAGATATTTGTCTAGGCGGAATTTAAATGAATCAACGGTGCTGCAGTCTATAACGTCTCGGGGAAGCCCATTCCACAAGTTGACAACTCGATTGAAGAAGAAATTCTTAGATTCGTGTGAGTTAAAAGATTTACCAATAATTTTGCAACCGTTTCCCCGCTCTTCGTATGGTTTGTTCTTTAGGCTAGGTATCATTTTGGTAACTCTACGTTGAACTCGTTCTAGCTTGTTTATGTCTTTTTGGTAATAAGGGCACCAGCATTGAACGCAGTATTCCAGAAGAGGGCGGACTAAGGAATTGTAAAGGGTTAGGATTACGTCTTTGGATTTATGCTCAAATGATCTGCCTATAAAGCCAATTATTTTGTTTGCCTTCTTAACAACTTCTGAACATTGTTGACTCGGTTTTAGGTTACTCGATATTGTTACTCACAGATCGGTTTCTCTGTTTACATTCTTAAGCTGAGTGCCATTCATCGAATAGTTTGCTTTCTCATTTAGGTATCCGATATGTAGTACTTTACATTTATCCGCATTGAAACTCATTTGCCAAATTTGGGCCCAAATTTGGGCCCTTAGTTCAAACTAAGGATAGCCCAATAAGTCCATTATGCGTATTTCCATTGAGGTCCTTGCATATTTCCATTGGGGTCCATCATCTAAGCAATGATACAACTGCTACTTTGCTGTACAGTTATTGGTCGAAGCCGTGCAGAGAGCTCGCCCAATCTGCCGACGTTTATGATATCTTGCCAACCAGAATTTCCCTGTGATAAAACTTTGTATAAATATGAGTTACCTGGCTCCTATTATGAGGAAATTAGTGCAGTAGTAGGCAGACATGTAGGAAAGGAGTTGTTACCAGAAAACTGGCTTTCCCGATACACCTGGGTGCAACAAGCCAATCAGGGCAGTTCCTGTGCCGGCTATAATACTCGGTAAGATCAGAGGAGACACACTCGGTCACTAGGACCTGCCATGAATACAACCAGGGAGGAGCTCAGAATTTCTAATACCCCGGATGTTGTGGAATCCAGCTGCAATTCAGTAGCAAGAGACAGGTGGATGAGCAGGGTTGATACATGCGCCGCCAGATCGTGCCTGTACACCAGGTTTTATAACAAACACCGGGGCTGTTCAGCCAGGCAGTCTAGGGAATTACTACTACTATAACAAACACTGTGATGGGTGAGGGCTAGTCCTATCCAGAGTGAGGCTTGGTATCCTCTACCCAACCTTAGCCGTTTCTGTCTGTCTCTTTTACAGTACTACTCTTTCTTTTAGGTGCTGGTGAGATTGCCCGATTGGGTGGCACTGCAAAGTGGGTTGCGAACGGTGGGGGCATTGGCCCAGGGGTGCAAGGCCATGGGCTGATAGTCCCCTCCCCTGCTGCCCTCTCAGAGACAAATCTCATCTCACCCTGGCCCCTTTGGGGGCCTGAGCATAAGGATGGCTTCGGTCTACCAGACTCGGGACTGCTCGGCCAGACAGTCTGGGGAACAAAACAACAAACACCGTGACAAATTTGGGGCACTCCAAGTTTTTCCCATATATTTAATTAGGGCGGGAGACAAGCCCTTCTCATTGAACAGAGAAATTCGCTCTGTAGAAGTCATGCCAACCAGAACATTCAGCTAAGACCAACCATTCATTCAACGTTTTTTATTCTCGCTGCCAAATTATGATGGCTACCTGGGCTTAGATTTGCTCCAGAAATCAGAAGGCCAGATTGACTGTGCAAGTTGCTGTCTATAGTTCAGAATCAGAAGAAAAAATAGCAAAGACCAACTGACACAAGAATTGAGCTCCCCCGACACTGAGGCCGGCATCTACCACATCCACGTCATCTTTCACGCCATCAACCAGAAAGCTTACACCATTTCAGCTCATCACCAAGCCTGGATCCCTCTCACCACCAAATGTACAGATGACATGGTGTTCTCCTCAAACTTGTCCAACCTGGCATACTCCACACAAATGCCGATGCCTTATGAAGACTACCCATAAACAGCCTCACCATCGCCCAACAAACCCTCCTGCGACTATGGGAACAACAACGAAGACCGGAATGGAATCCCGCCAACTTATTCAGCAACTGAGAGAGAATAGGTGATAAACTATACACCCTCTCAGGCCATATTGTCACCGACCCTGCAAAAGCCGAACACCTCATGCTCACCCTACATGAAAACAACGACATTCATCTCGAGCAAAAGAAGCTGCTCCAGGCCTTCAACAACATCTACTGGACCAGCACCCCCATAGTCACAGGCAAACGAATAGTTGAATCGTGCAGAGCCTCCACCTTCAGGAAAGACACCACTCGCACCCCAAAGCCTTCTGGGAAACTCCTGGCCTCCAAACCATGGCAGCTACTGGCCGTGGACGTCATGGGGTACCCTCCAAATCTACGAACAAAAATGTCATCACCTTCATGGATACCCACTCAAAATTTATAATAGCCTGCCCTGCAGAAGATTATGCAGCCCTCACCGTCGCCAAAGCCCTGCTCACCAAAGTCTTCCTCCCTCAGGCGATCCATTCAGTCAATGACCCTGAGTGTTCAGGCCAAATATGGGAACAGGTATCAAAACAATTCGGTTAATAATAATAATAATAATAATGCTTTATTTCAGACTCACACAGTACAGAGGGGACCATACTGGCCAAAAGGCAACGCCATCTGCGAACACAGCCACTACAGTCTTGTCAACCTACTCTACACCAGATTAGTTACCTTGCAAACTGACGATTGGCAAGCCCAAGTAAAAATAATTAAGTGGGGAATTAACACATGCCCCCGAAAGAGGGCATCACACTCCATGAAAGCGTGTTTGGCGTCGCCCCACTGCTGTTCCCCCATCATCACCTTGCCACTTCCACCAGCCTCACTACAAGACCAGACGGGACCCTCGAACACCTCAAACTAAAATATTGCCAAGACTTGCAACAGGACGAGCCCCCCCCCCCCCCCCCCCCCCCCCCAGCGAGCAAGTTATGGTGATCCAACTCCCCGGCATCAACAAGCTGAAACCAAAGTACTCAGGATCTTTTACCATCATGCATTTACCCAACTGCTACCAGGTGATATTCGATTATCAAAATTTCATGGCAAAACACGAATCAATAGAAACCACCATGTCCGTCGTTATAAAGTGCTAGGCGTAACAACACAAACAGATCAGGGCACTCAGACAGATAATAGTACGCAATCTGACTCTAACGTAGTGCTTCCAACACCCGTATCTAATAATTATTCAAAGAAACCTCTTATACAAAGTCAATACTGTACAACATCCAGCCTCAAACCGTTTGCACGTATCCACACCCAGACTCAACTAAAATCATCACCAACTTCTCTCCCACCTCGCCAAAACCCCCCCCAAATCACGCCTTCTACCTCCACCACCACCCCCGTACCCCTATCTTCCCGCCAAACCCAAACAAAGCTCACTCCAAAGGCTCCTCGTAGACCGCTTGCCGCTCCAAATGCCCCGTATCAACATCTCACCACGCCGCCACCTCGATCTACCAGACCTCCTCGTCCCACCTTCAAGACAAAGAGCCACCTCAATAAGCCTCCATCTGGCATAACCACTGCCGAACCCACCTTTCCTACTACCAGCCTATACCAGACCAAAAAACAGTCAAAAGCCACCCTCACCCAACCATAATGAGCGTCTTAGAAAATCAAATCTATTTTCTTTAACCTGGCACAGATTAAGAGTCAACCTAGTTCAATTGCTCAAAATCATCAAAGGCATTGACAATATGAATTGTAATGAGTACCTTACAATCGACCAATCAAGTTAAACGTGAGTAAATTATTGCAAAATGATTGGAAAATCTTTTAACTGGTATGAGTCTAAGAATGTCTTCTTCAATCGAGTTGTCAACTTCTAAAGTGGGTATACTCAAGATGTTATAGACTGCAGCACCGTTGATTCCTTTAACCTGAAAAGCGCGAAAATGGCCTGTTGACCAACATAGCTATATGCGAAATATTTACCTTCAATTTTGACAGAACTCGTTATATTTACCATATAAAGCATTATTTCTTATCTATGTGCCTTTATTTGACTTATATGATGAACATATGAATGTTGAAGAGCGATAAAAGAAGTGGGAACAGCAATTGGTGGGTGAAAAACTTATAATTTCGCCACCCCGTCGTCGATCCGTAATCTGGATCGACCAGGCATGAGACACACACCTTCCCCTTGAAAGGTCTCGCATGACACTGAGGCTCCCGGGAGATATCTCAGTTAATCTCACACTGCTACAGGGTCTCTAAGTGACTCGCCTGTGTTTACGAAACCGTATGAAAATAATTTGCGCGGAAAATATCCGATAAATGGGGGAAATGAAAGGAAAAATAGCCGATAATTGAGAAGAGGGAAAGAGGGGGGGAAAAGGTGGGGAAGGGAGGGGTTGAGACATGTGGATGAGTGGTAAGAAGTACTAGAGGGGAATTATTTCACCTAATGACATATTCCTTTGTTTTGATAGCCCCTGGGATGTTTTGGGAGGTTTTTTTCATGGTCTTGCTTCCGTGAGGCCTATCGCATACGCTATACAGATACTTCCGTGAGGCTCATCACAATTGCTGGGTTAAACATCGCCTAGACTCTCTCTCTCTCTTGAGTTAATTTATTTGTTTGCGCATGTGTGTGGTAGTGGGAGCGTGCCGTCGTGCAATGATGATGTTACATATGAATGTGTGCGAGTGGTAGTACGTTTATGTGCTCCACCACAACTGTAGGTTACCTGTGGCTGGACCAGCAACAAGGGCAGACAACCAGGCGGCAGCGATGGTGGCGGACACTATCAACTCGTGCCACACAGTGCTCAACTCAAACTCCTCTCTGGAATAGGAACACCAGATTACGTTAGATTTTCAGCATGGCTTTTTCATCATTACTCTTAGCACGTTACATATATACAAGTTTAAAGAATAAAGACCGTTTTGTTCACAAAGAATGTGGTTACAGTCTCACATCCTAAATGGCAGCTTTCCAGGCGGCTCTGTCAAGGGCTGCCTCTATTGTCAAGTTCTTTATTTTGAGATCGGACCGGAGTACCCGAGCCCAAGTAATTCTAGGTCCACCCCTATGTGCAGTCTCTCATACATACATAATACATACATACTGGTACATAAAATTTTAAGACTGAGTGCTCCACACATACATGCAGTTTCAGTCTCTTGTCCCAATGGCGGCATTCCAGGCAACCCTGTTAAGGGCTGCTTCACTTGAGCTGGTGAACAAGTTTTGTTACCTAGGAGATACCATCTCTGCCGGTGGTGGGGCCAAGGCTGCCACTGTTGCTAGAATTAGGTGTGGCTGGGGGAAGTTCAGAGAACTGATGCCAATCCTGACCATGAAAAGAATGCCTCTCCCCCTGAAGGGAAAGGTGTATGCCTCATGTGTTAGAAGTGCAATGACGTATGCCTCAGAAACATGGGCCGTTAAAGTAGAGGATGTCAACAGAATGGAGCGTAATGAGATGAGAATGGTGAGATGGATGTGTGGGGCCAGGCTACAGGATAGAATAACAAATGTTGAGCTGAGGAGACGTTTAGGTATAAAGAGTATTAGCAAGGTGATGCGTACAAGTAGACTGGGATGGTATGGACATGTGGAGAGAATGGATGAACAAAATTGGGTGAAAAAATGCAGGTCTGTGATTGTGGAGGGAGCTGCACCAAGGGGTGGACCGAGGAAGACCTGGGATCGGACTATACGTGCCGATCTCAAATAGAAGAACTTGACAAGTGAAGCAGCCCTTAACAGGGTTGCCTGGAACACCGCCATTAGGACAAGAGACTGAAACTGCACATATGTGTGGAACACTCAGTCTTAAAATGTTATGTATGTATGTATGTACTTGTCAAGATTTTGGATTCGAGATCGGCACGTATAGTCCGATCCCAGGTCTTCCTCGGTCCACCCCTTGGAGCAGTTCCCTCCACAATCACAGACCTGCATCTTTTCACTCAATTTTGTTCAACCATTCTCTCCACATGTCCATACCATCCCAGTCTACTTGTACACATCTCCTCGCTAATAATCTTTATAACTAAGCGTCTCCTCAGCTCATCATTAGTTATTCTATATCCTGCAGTTTGGCCCCACACATCCATCTCACCATTCTCATCTCATTACGTTTCATTCTATTGACATCCTCTACTTTAACGGCCCATTTTACTGAGGCATACGTCATTGCACTTCTAACACATGAGGCATACACCTTTCCCTTCAGGGGGAGAGGCTTTCTTTTCATGGTCAGAATTGGCAGCAGTTCTCTGAACTTCCCCCAGCCACATCCAATTCTAGCGACAGTGGCAGCCTCAATTCTTTTACTACATAGGCTATACAATTTGTTGAAAAAGCAAATTACTTAAAAATAACATTGCAGAGGGTTGTATTTGCAAAAAGAAAAGCGAAAAAGAAAAACAAGGTCCAAAAATCTTAACCCGTACAGTACCGGTGACGTCTTTTTATATTTTTATTTCAGCTACATTTAGACGATGCTATGAACCTCGGGCAAGATATATGGTAGCTAAACGGATTAATTGAGATAGTCTGTAGCCTTTTAATGGGTAGACATCCTTCTTAAGCTGAATAAAATCATCCAATAGTTGCCAACATTTAATGAAAAGGATGTCCCTGGTATTGAGTGGTTTAAAGTGACTGAACTCTACTAGGCTAAATATTCCGAATAAAATTTCATCTTCATGATTTAATCCCTTGGATGTGGCAACATTTATTTATTTATTTTTGTATTTATTTTTTGCCAGATGCCATAATTCCTGAGAAGGGGTGGCCATGAACATTAGGCGTTTGTCACGAATCACTAGGTCAAGTTGCCCGGGCTTGACATCTACCAACCCGCGGGCCGCATGTGGCCCCCCTCCCTCTAGCATTGCGGCCCGCGAGCCAGTTTGGTCAAGTAGTATCAAATATTGCATTGTCTTCTACACATAACTAGTATTTCTTTAATATATTATATGTTGGTATTTTTTTAACTTAAGGTCTAATTCTAGGAAGTACTTGTGATAGTAAGAAACTTAAAGTAGATTAAATATTCTTTCACCCTTAGACGTTCTTCTTAAGCTGAATAAAATCAACGAGTTTATGATATGCTCAATTCGGGGCCAGTGGGATGGTTCTTGCAGTCCTGCTCAGTGTGTGGCCCAAGGCTACAGGGATATAACACAACTAGTGCGACAGGTGTCACAGTTGCCGTAAATTCATATTATATGATATATTGACATGTTTTTTTTAATATTTTATGAAATTGTTAAATCTGGATAATATGAAGCATTTATTTTAATTTATATTAGGACGGGTGTAGGCATTATCGGTATATTATATTTGGCCTGCTACATTAACCCCTTCTGTACCGGCAACATCTTTTTAACTTTAATCTGGCTACTATTTGACAATTTTATTAAGTTTCAAAAGGGCCTCCAGCAATTGATAGGCTTCGAACAATCTCACTTACCGGTACTCCTTTTTACTACCACAGCTCCTTCTTAACCCGGGAACTGCGGGGAGACTCTAACCTCTGAAGTGCGCATGGGGGTAATTAGACACCTCTCCCTGTGCGCATGTATTTGAGGTGTTTCCGTCACTAAAATATTCATTGTACCATTAATAGCATTAATACTTATCCATATGCGCCTATTATGGGTTGATTATAAAGGTATTAACCTGAAACAACAATAAAACGAGTGAAAACAGCGTTTGGATGGTCAAAATCGGAGATATAGCCCGCGAGTTGTATAATGTATGGGTGAGGCAAGCTGCTTTCCCGCCAATTTCCCCCAAGGCCACTGAGACACAGTCGATCGATACTCTCTCTCTCTCTCTTGCATTCGCTTGCTATCAGTGATGACAACACCCTGCAACCGGATTTCTAATGTTAGCACGAAAATATACCTCAGAATAAGGGAATAACAGGGAAAATAGGTGATAACTGAAGGAGAGGAGGAAAGTGGGGAAGGAGGGGAGGTAGAGGACTGAGATTTTGCATGGCCCAGGGGCCAAAATAGTTTTTTTTTTCGATGTCAAAAGTTGATTTTTTTTTTCTCTGACTCTTAAGAGTCTCCCCGCAGTCCGCCGGGGGAACATTTAAGAGTCTCCCAGCAGTTCCCGGGTTAAGAGTTCCCCCGGTGGACTGCGGGAAGACTCTTAACCTGACAAGCGCGATATAGACCTAGGGGCTAGGGTAGTTATTTGTGCATTTCTAGCCTTGAATTCCGACAGAATTCGTTATATTTACAATATAGAGCATTATTTGTTTTTTATTTTACATATATGATGTATATATGAACCTTCAAGAGTGCTAAAATAAGTTGGAAAAGCATTTGGGTGGTGAAAAACGAAGATATTGGCCACCCGATCATAATCTCAGGCGAGAGAGAGCCACAGGCAACCCTCCCCTCTCGCTGTCTGTGAGGTAACTGAGACGAGCGGGGCGGTGTGGGCCGGTGTCTGGGTGTTACAAAACGATCGTTTATGTAACCCACTTGTGCTACATTATCGCGGGAGAGAAAAATAACCGATAAATGATGATAATAAGAGGAAAAATAGGTGATAATTGAGGAGGGGAGGGAGGGGGGAATAAGGTGGGGAAGGAGGGGTGAGAAACACATGGATGAGTACTGGAGGGGAATTATCTCACCTAGAGATAAATTCCATTGTTTTGATAGGCCCTTTTTTTTTTTGGAAGGCTTTTTTTATGATCTTGCTTCCGTGAGGCCTATCGTGTTCCCTATAGGAAGCCTTCCATGAGGCCCATCGTGCTTAAGGGGCTAAGAGTCAGGGGGAACAAAAATCCATTTAAAACACCCCCCAATTTTTTTTTTTTTTTTTTTTTTTGCCCCTGGGCCATGCCAAATATCACTCCTCCACCTCCCCTCCTTCCCCACTTTCCTCCCCTCCTTCAGTTATCACCTATTTTCCCTGTTATTCCCTTATTCTGTGGTCTATTTTCGTGCTAACATTAGCGAGTTGGTAGCAGGGCGTTGTCATCACTGTTACCAAGCGTGGGAAACAGCGAGAGAGAGAGACTATTGCGTAACAGTGTCTCTCCAGACAAGGGGAGGGGAGGAGGGCAGGGAGGTTGCCTCAGCCATACATTATGTAACTCCCGGCCTGTATCACCGATTTTGACCATCCAAACACTGTTTCCACTTGTTTTATTGTTGTAACAGGTTAATACCTTTATAATCAACCTATAATAGGCGCATATGGATAAGTATTAATGCTATTTATGGTAAAATAATGATGTTAGTGATGGGAGCAGCTCAAATACGTGCGCACAGGAGTGTGGTGTCTCATACCCTCCATGCGCACGTCTTAGGTTAAACTGCACAAAATCCTGTAAACATAGCTAGAATATAATAAAAAAGACGTCGCCGGTACAGCAGGGGTTAATGCGGCCCTACAATATTGTACCGTGTCAAATTTGGCCCGCCAGAGCAAATGAGTTTGACACCCCTGCTCTACTGACTATGCCACAGCGCAACATTATTTTAATTAATTCTTCCTAACATAAGACGATTTTACTCAGCTTAGGAAGCAACTTTATAAATCAAACTGGTAAAAACGCCTCTGAATTTCAAAGGTACCGTACTTATTAATCTAAGTCAGGTGACTGTATTGAGGGATAAGCCTTTACAACGGCACCTCGTATCCTCTTTTCGAAAAGTGTTGAGAGGGGAGAAGGGGTATTGGAGAGAGAGGAAGCTGGCTTTGTTATGCGTGTTATTAATCTGTATACCGGTACGTTAAATACATTTATTTAACGGCAACACAAGAGAAAAGAGTAATCGTATTAAGCGGATTAATATTTACTATAATTTTTAATGTACAATTTTATGTCATAACCTTCTGTCTGGAAATGCAGTAATAGTAGTGAGCCTCAAATGATTTTCACTATTCAACTGCTGAGCTCTGGAACTCTCTCCCAGAATCAGTCTTTCCCTCCTCCTATGACTTAAAGTGCTTCAAACTCTGTGTGTCCAGGCATTTTGGCTCGAACGTCCCTTGATATTGGCCCTGTCACTCTTTCAACTCTGGGAGAGGCACTCGATACAGGCAGTTCTGCCTTTTGTCTCCCTCACTCACATAGACCAAAAAAAAAAAAAAAAAAAATACATGGATGTACTTTGCTAACCAAAAATAAAAATATGAGGGTAGGGCACGAATTACTAGCGTGAATGTACAGTTGACTTCAGTATTCTTTGAAGCTGTTAGATTATAATGTATCAAACACAACTCAAACATGGCAGCTCTTCACTCTCATCATCTCATGTTTCGAAATTTCAAATGTATCCAGGGACTATTGAAGACACTACCCACCTGACGAGGATCATGGCACCAGAGACCACCCCGGTGTCGTAGCCGAAGAGGAAGCCCCCGATGGCACTGAAGAGGGCCAGTTGATACACCGCCAGGGGCACTTTCCCTCCTCCACCATCACCTCCATCCATCACAGACTCTGTTATCATATATAGTGCTATCAGGGGACTTTAGCTATTTATAATTTTATATGTACTACAATATATTATGCTACACAATGTTACACGTACCCCCCCCCCCCCCCCCGCATCTCTCTCTAACTCTAAAGGCCCCCATAGACACTCCGGCCGCCGGAATCGTAAGCGAATTGTAGCGTGTGTGGGGTTCTAGTACGACCACAAGTGAGCGGAGTTAGTCGGCCTGTCCGGCCCGCTCACAACCTGCCACTGCCAGGTTCCTGGCTTCCGTTTCAGGTCAGGCGCCCGAAGGTCTAGATGTCTATGGCGTTATCGTACAATGTAGGCTACTTCAGTTCTATAGCAACATCCGGCGAGTGAACATGATGGCCACGTCCACAGATAAGGAGTTTTAAATATAAATATATATATAAGTACATATATACTCTATAATTATATAAAAACTTAAATGCCACTTTGGATAATAGACCTTTATATCAGTAAATCCTATCAAATTAGGTCTATGCAATTCTCCAGACAATTTACATTTATGGAGACAACTTTCACTAATGAAAATTCTCTCTCGCTCTCTCTCTTGCTAACTAGTTAGCTCTACGAAGTCTATAAGGATGATTTATGATTGTATTGGCCTAGATACAAAAATGTCTTTGCCTAGTGTATATTAATTATATAATACAATGTCCATCTCATTATTTCATGAGCAAAGCAATTGCTATGGGCTTCATCAAGATAGAATACCATTCTACACTGCAAATCACACTTGCTACAATAAAAGCCACAGTGACTGCTCCAAGAGCTAAATCTAAATCCTCGTCACTGAGTGGAGAAGCCAAGTCCACACAGTACAGCGTCTCGGCAGAACTGAAGTAGATTGGAATGTGTGTGGGCGACGCTGAAATCGGAGTTAGAACGGAACCTGATCTGTCGGCCGGAGCGTCTATGGGGGCCTTAACACACTCAGATGGCACTGTAGAGGGTTTGCTGGTAGCCTACACAACAAGGGGTATTTTGCCACCATCATTACTCATCACTCAAATATATAGTGGTGTTAAAAAGGATATTTTCACACTACACTCGTTTCACACTTACCTACTCGAATGAATAGATTTTGACAAAACTTGGTCAGTACTTAATTTTTGTACCAAATATATCCTACCAATTTTGTTAAAATATTGGATGACGCCCCCATCTCCTACTACCGCCATGAATTCCCACAAATATGGCCATGAGAAGTTTGTACTTAGTGTCTTGATGGTGTAATGGTTAGAGTGTGTAAGGTCTGTATGTGATATCCTGGGTTCGAATCCTGAGAGGATCCCATGTTTTCCTTAATTTCATTTGAGGGGGGTTATTGGTGTTCAGAACGATGTTAAAAATATATATATATTAATGTATTAGTTTTTGGTTGTCACTGATTTCACACCCACAAATTGAAAATAATTGGATGAAGTCAATGGGAGGAGGGGGGGGGGGGGGGGGCTACATCACTACATGTTAATATGGAATTATTTCCATAACCTAAGCAAGGAATAACCCAACATTTAGTGACATCAGTCTTTGAACTTCAGTGAAACCTTTTCTATTGCACTAAACATATCTAAAACCATCGACACTGTCTGGCACAAATCCCTTATAAACTACCGGTACCATTCTTTGGTTTCTATCCCTCTATCTGTGCCTTAATTTCCAATTTTCTTTCTGACCATTTCATAGCTGTGGTTGTGGACAGCCAATTCCTTAACCTATCAACTCTGGTGTTCCTCAGGGTTCTGTCCTATCTCCAGTTCTATTTCTAATATTCATTGACAATCTTTTCTGATAATCTTTTCAACTGTACCTCAAGTCCTATCCACTTCTATGCTGACTACTTTACCTTACATTATTCAACTACCTTTCCACAGCAACCCTCCATGCAGTTACTTCAAAACACACTTAAGAAGGCCATAGCACACCTATCTTCTGATCAAACAACTATTTGAAATTAAGGCAGAGATAATCTTGTTACATTTAGTGCTTCTAAAACCTGATTTCTCCATCTATCTACCTGTCACAATCTTCCGCACAACTATCCCTTACTCTTCCATAACACACAAATCAACCCTTTGTCTTCTCTCAACATTCTTTGTGTCTCTTTTTTCCTCTGACCCTTCTTGGAAAGACCATTATTACCATTCTTGCTAATTCAGCTTCCCAGAGCTTAGATGTGCTCAACTGTCTCTATGGGGTCTTTACATCCGCATAGCTTCCTTACTTTGTGCAGGGGTACTGTGCGCCCATATATCGAGTACTGTACGTACCGGCGGGTGCCCAACCCCGAAAGGGGTTGAAATAGGGGAGCTATCCCCCCGCCAAAGGCGGCTTTCTAGGGCCTTTCCTAGCTGATGCTGAGAGGATTGGGTTCTAGTCATGTGGTGATGGGCTGGTCTATCAGAGTGAGAACTGAGCGATCTCTGCCATACCCATAGCTTACTCTGACTGTTCCTTTTACTTATATATTTTCTAGATCTCAAGTGACGGCGTCTCTTCCGTGGATTGACCTCCCAATCTACCAAGATTGGAACCCAAAGTGTCACATTTTTCCTTTGCCCCTCAACTTTCTCTTCATAATTGCTGAGGGGCACAGGGCCCTGGGTGGGGCTTTGGTTTCCCGGGCGTTTCCGCACCCTCCTCAGCTCTCCGCCATGGAGTGGCTTCGGTCACCCAGGCTTTATTGTGGTCGGCAGGGAGGGTTCTGTGGGGGCGCTCGGTTATGGCCTCGGCCTTGCTCGGGGCCCTGGGGCTGTTCGGCCAGGCAGCTTCGGGAACAACAACAACGTCTGTACGTGCGTATGTGTGGGGAGGTTCCACTCATACCGCACTTCGAGCAAGGGTAGAGTCAAAAGCATTTCGTCTCATCAACTCACCTCCTTTTATTAATTCTCTACAATCTCTCTACATGCCACAACGTTGCATTTATCTCTCTTTTCTACCGCTGTTATAATCATCAATGTTTTCTGAGCTTTTTCAGTGTATACCTCCTCCCTAACAGAGAGTAGGTGGCACCTGCCTTTCAACACATTTCCTCCCTATTATGTCTAACTCTCTAACCCAAGAGTGAACCATTCTTCAAGTCTTTCTTCCATTCAAGAAGTAAACTTTGGAATTGTCTCCATCAAACTATCTTCCCCTCATCCTACGACTTAAATTCCCTCAAGCTCCATGTGTCGACATTATGACTCTTAAATACCTTGAATTTGGCTGTCACTCTTTCTATTTAGGAGGGGGGGGGGGGGGGGGAGACCGACACTCGTTACGGTCAGTTTTGCTTTCTGTCACCTTACACACACAAAAAATAATAAGAAGATTAACAAAAATAATTCAATATCTTCAATGTGTAGCCTATGTCTGTATCTAACACTGTTATCCTTATGATCCTTGGTAAGTACGGTACAGAACCACCATTCCATCTACAAAATTGTCTGTTTAGCCTACTGTTATGCCAGGTTTTATAGCTGGACTGGATGCAGGTTCTAACCGAACTGGGAAGGACAAGAACACATATTTACAACACACTTAGATTACAATATGGCGAAATATAACACAAGGAGCGAGTTAACAAGGATCTATCATAATAATACAATAAGGCAGACATAAAAAGACAAACTGTTCAAGCAATACATGTACGTATGTATGTATGTATACTCAGGCACATACCCCATAGCTGGGGTTGGCCGACTAGAGACAGAGCTCGAAAAAAAATAACACACAAACACACAATTATGTCATCCCGGAGAAGATCCAGAAACCAAGGACCATGTGGGATCCCCAGCAAGATTCCCAGGCCCCAGATCTCCTGGAGAGGTTCCGGTCACAGCAGGCACATACGCTGCGGAACTACACCACAATGCCCGGCCACATTCTTCCAGGCAGGGTCCTTTATATATAAACTGGCTGCCCGGGTCAGGCGCCTGACGGACTATTATCTAGTCCAACTGGCGCCCGACCCCACTTCCTACAACGGCGTTATCACTCCTCTATTCACAAGCATTGTAGCCTACTCCTCCAGTCTAATGGTACAATTGACACAACAAAGCAAACATTGAATAGTCTCACTCTCACCAGCCAATGTATTATCACATCTCCAACTTTCTTAACCCTTTCGCTGCGGGTGACGTTCTGGAATGTTTTGGCAAGTTACAGCAATTTCCAGGCTTTAAAAGCCTGTAAAAAACTTAAAAATCAAGTGTCAGTGGGTGGGAGCGTGAGGGGCCCACCTCCGACCCTCAGAGCACCGAGCAGTTCACTGAGCTGGGCTGTGTCTCGGCCGAGTCTCTCTCTGTCTCTCTCATCTGTGTAGCCAAGCGAGCGAGTGTTACATAATAGCGGGGTTGCCGCGTTTCACTGGGACCACTGCGAGTGTACCAGACCACATACACGGTCCGTTCTGGTGTCATTTTGAAGCTATTTTCGCCTAGTTTTCGGCAGAATACACTTCATTTAATGCAGATGCTTGATTTATCATTCAGGAGTGCCTGAATATGCCCTAAATAGCCCAAACAAGGCCGCAGCCAAAGGGTTAATACACTCCACAGCAATACCATTCAAACCTGTTTTTGTTTTTTTACCCGCTCTCATTTGGCTCACTGCTTCTTTTACCTCATTCTTCTCAATCCTGTCATTCATTCCCACCCACCTGGGTAGCCTGGGTAACCTACCTCCATCAGCCACTGCTTCAATCACTGCCTTTCTTCCTTCTCTTACATTTAGCAAAGACTCAAAATACCCAACATATCTTTTCCTCACTTGCACACCTTCCAATAGTAGGCCTAACTCTCCATTTGCATCTTTCACCGACTCTTCCCTCTTTTGTTCTCCTTTCCTTACTCTCTGTACCTCCTTCCAGAACAGCTTCTTTCATTCCTCAAAATTCTCACTCAATCTTTGACCCCACCTTTCATTTGCATTTTTCTTCGCTTCTCTAATCTTTCAGTTTGCCTCCCTCCCTTTCTCTTTGTACCTCTCCCATAACTCAACACTTCCATCCTGTAAAACCCTCTCAAACAACTGTCTCTTTTCCTCAACTGCCTTTCTTACCATATCATTCCTTCACTCGCTTCCCTTCCTAATACATGGGACTTGGATATTTCTTCATTAGTTAACCCTTTCACGCTTTTATGACACAGATGTTGCCAGATTAGCAATAAGAAATAGAGTTCTCTCACTCTTATAATTACCTCTCCAAAATTAGTTTTCTGCCCACAGCTAGCTCAAAGACAACTGCAGAGGTTGAAGTAACTAAACCAAAGGTTTCTCAATACCCCTGATTGTAACAAAGGCTTTAAAGTATCCCCAATAGGCTAACAATTGCGTCATATGCGTGAAAGGGTTAATAGTGAGCTTGATAGTAGAAAATGGGCAGTCACTCACAAGAGAAGATGAACTGTAATGATAGTACACTAAACTATACCTGGAAAAAAAACCCCGCTGTTAAGTGTAGTTGGGTGTAAAGGGGGAAATGTAATAATATGGATGACACAATATGAGTGTATCAGTTATCACAGTTGCCGAATGACATAGAGCGCCACATGCTCCCAAGTATATTCCTATGTGTCTGGGGATAGGAATTGTTTGTATTTAATAGTGGCCCCTCCATCATTGACGATATGCCTATTAGTATAATAGTCTCCCATCAAACACCGCGGTCGCTAGTTTGAATCTACCGCGCGGGAGGACAGGAGTACTACACTTCATAAGGGTAACGCGTATTCTCTTATGGAATCGTCTTATGATCGGGTACTCACTACGAAAAAACTTTGTAAAAAAGAAAAAAGAAAAATTAACTTAATAATTGCTATAGCCGACTCAAGCTTTCCCATGCGTGGATTTCTTGCGTGTGGATTCCTGATGCTGGCCCTCTAGTGGCCATACTTCCTTCCTCCTCCCGCGTCCGTTCCGTGAGGGTGGGTTGCTCTGTGCTTCAGCTTCATTCTTTGTTCGCTCGCTTCTAGTGAGTCCCTGCTCATTTGTATATATCTGAGTTGTATTGAACAAGGTTTTAGATTAGCTAGCACAGGCTACCCAATTGGTACATCTGCAGGAGGTGTTTAAATTAGGGTACTATTGTAACAGGCGCCTACGTATCCCAGGATCATCGCGCCATGTTTGTTATTTGTGTTATTTTTGCGCCTTAGCTCTCTGATAGTTATTTAGGAGGCTACCATTCCGCAAGTTTATGCTTCAGGCCGTCATTATGAGGTAGTTGCATAGTTTATTTTAGCAGATGCTCTAGTTCAAGGGTTGCCACACGTGGTGTGGAATCTTCTGGAGTCCGTATCTGCGCGTGGGCCCCTATTGTGGGCCTCTTCCTCCTCGTGCTGCTGCTGCTGGGTCTTCGGAGCGTCTGGTTGCAGCCACCTCGATGTTTCGTCGTCACCTCATGAGGGGTCTCCAATGTAGGCTAGGGGTTATTTATTAATTATAAATTAAGCTATATATATGTTTAAGCCTAATATTTTCCCCTATATGTGTTTTTGCATGTGTGCTTTACATGCTTGAGGGGTTTGGGAGACGTCCCATGTATTTGGGTTTTTTTTTGGGGGGTGTTGGACTTTCCCATATAAGTCCTCACCTCTGAAAATTTTGGTTCGTTTTTCCGGCGGCTTTCTCAGCAGAGCCGGCATTTTCTCGTCTCAGACGATAAGAAACCAACCAAATGTCCCGGCGTGGTGTGCTGAACCACGAACCTTCCGGCGGAATATGCTAAATTCTTAAGGGAGTCAACTCGGCCCGCCGAGTGAACACGCCCTGACCGATAGCCTCACGCAGTAACTTCTCTCGCCCGGCGTAACAGTCAAGTGAGCTTAACCATGACTCAAGTCATGAAGCGAGTTAACTATCTATCTAATGCAAATAGTCAATGGTAGTAAAACGCTTAAGGTCTATTGGGCCAGTGACGCTTTGTCACAGGTAAGCAGTTCATATTTATGATAAAAGAAAGACCCGGGGTCTTTCTACCGGGTCCAGCGGAAGGTTAGAGTAGAAGTGGCTATAACTAATTTTCCGGCGGACTTGAGGTAGGATGTGTTAACACCTCTCAGGTTATCCTTATGAGCATTGATTCCTGGAAATTTTCTATTTCCAGAATCTCAACACTTCACTAGTAGCGGTTTCCGGCAGCAGAGGAGTTGCCGATTACGGCAGGGGGGGGGGGGTCCCTAGCTCCATCATGCCTCGCTTTGACCTTTGCGCTACACCTACCTGCTCTCTAATCTCTATTACCAGTTTTTGCCCACAATTTAGGTATAAAATGTGTAAAGTGTCTTGATCGCTCAAGGGGACTATGGGTATCAAAACGGTGTTCCGTGTGTTCTGAGTTAAGAGCGGCGGTGTTCGATAAGAGAGAATTTTCTTGCTTAGCAGCCTTGAAGGAGATTAAATCAATTTTTAACGTTTATGCGAAAGACACTGCTCATAAAGCGCTCCATTGCGATGACGAGGAGCTCTGGGAACACCTAGTCATTAAATCTCTGCTAGTTAAGTCAACTCCGGCCAAGCCAACCAAACCTAAAACTAATTTGAATGTACTTTCCAAGCAGGTAGTAACTAGTAGTGAAAGTGACAGTGCCGAGGCCCCCCCCCCCCCAAAAAAAAAAAACTAATTCGAAAGTACTTTCCAAGCAGGTAGTAACTAGTAGTGAAAGTGACAGTGCCGTGAAGTGAAAGTGACAGTGAAAGGCCCTATGCCTCTCCTCTATGGGCCAGATTGCTCATGGGTTCCGTCAATACCACAGAAACCGCACCTGGTACAAGCTACCGTATCAGGGGAGCTACCGGTCCCTAGTGATTGGACCATTGAGGTTAATAAGAGTAGGAAGCTTAGAGCTAAGGACGTGGAAGGAAGGTTATTAGATGTTACCATTATATAAGGCCATCCCAAATGTTTATTGTGCTGATTTCTTTGTGTATTCTGCCTCCCCGGCGATACCTCCAGCCTCATCTGCAAAACTGTTTGCTGACTGGTCACGAAATGACGGTGTCAATGACATAAAAGCTCTGAATGCACTTACGCCGGAACTGGATACAGTCCCGGTGCCCCTCAACTTTCTCTTCATAATTGCTGAGGGGCACAGGGCCCTGGGTGGGTCTTTGGTTTCCCGGGCGTTTCCGCACCCTCCTTAGCTCCCCGCCATGGAGTGGCTTCGGTCACCCAGGCTTTATTGTGGTCGGCAGGGAGGGTTCTGTGGGGGTGCTCGGTTATGGCCTTGGCCTTGCTCGGGGCCTTGGGGCTGTTCGGCCAGGCAGCTTGGGGAACAACAACAGCAACAACAGTCCCAGTGCTAGATCAGACAAACATACCAGTCTTGCAGGTGGGGCAGGTAGGTGTTGGTCCGTGGGTGGACTGGGAACTGGAGGCGCAGGTATTTGCGTCTCATTTGGAAGGACCATATTACCAGTCTTGCTAAGGCAGCCTCCCAGAAGCTGGGTGTGCTCAACCGCCTTAGGGGGTTCTTTTCCCCTGCACAGCTTCTTGCTCTGTACAGGGGCATAGTGCGCCCTTGTATTGAGTATTGTTCACATGTGTGGGGAGGTTCCTCTCACACCGCTCTCCTAGACAAAGTTGAAAGGAAGGCCTTTCGTATCATTAACTCCCGTCCACTCACCAACTCTCTGCACTCTCTCTCTCTCCGCCGCAATGTTGCATCTCTCTCGCTATTCTATCGCTACTATAATAATCAGTGTTCCTCAGAGCTATCCCAGTGCATACCACCTCCTTTAAGTAGGGCACGTGGTACCCGTCTTGCAACTCAATCCCACCCCTACTCTGTGCAACTCTCCAACCCAAGAGTGAAACGTTACTCTCAAACTTTCTTCTACTCAACATCTGAGCTCTGGAACTCTCTCCCAGAATCAGTCTTTCCCTCTTCCTATGACTTAAATTGCTTCAAACTCCGTGTGTCCAGGCATTTTGGCTCGAACGTCCCTTGATTTTGGCCCTGTCACTCTTTCAACTATGGGGGAGGCACTCGCTATAGGCAGTTATGCCTTTTGCCTCCCTCAATCACATAGAAAAAACAAAAAAAAACAAAAAAAAAACATTACAACTAAATCTTCCCATCAAGTCCCTCAGGAAGTTCATTCATGGTTCACTTTACCGGTTAACAAAGCAGGAGGAGTGTCACCTGCTTTATTTAAATTCCTGGCAGCTCCCAAACTATCACTTTATGACCTGCACTAACCTTTTTCCACACCCACTCTGGCTCACTTAGACAGAGATTTTGAGCTACGTAACAAAGTTTATAGACTGTTCTCTCAATACCTCGTCAGTCGCCAGGTTGCCCAGTCACTCACGAGAACTATAACAGCCATCTCTGACCAACATGTGAGGAAAGCCACGGACTTATCATGTAGGCTCCTTTTGCAAAATTCTATTCAGTCTTTGGGTGATATCAGAATAGCTATCATGGAGGCGGTTAGAGCAAGGCAAGATTTGAGGGTTTACTTGGTAAAGAAGTTGCCGGAGGACATAGCCCGCCGAGTAACTCTTTCCCCGGTATTAACTGCACCCCTTCTCCCTCTAGAGACATGGAGTATTGTTTTCAATTTGGTAGATGTGTGGAAGCAGAGTACCTCCCAGCCTAAGAAAGAGACCTTTAAGAAACCTTACTGGAAACTTAAAAGCGGCGGAAAGCCCCAGCCTACTCAGACTAAATAGTCCTTTCGAGACCCAAGGACTCCTCAGCAGCAGGGAGGTACTCAGCACAAACCTAGGCAGGGTAAATATTCAGGCTATAGAGGTAAGTCACACCAAAAGCCTAGTCAAGGACAGACGCCTGCCAAATCTAGCCAGCCGTCTAACCCCACTCCGCCGCCACCACCAAAAAACTAGTCAGTTACACTCTCTCTCTCCCGGGGCCTACCATAGGCGAGTTGGATTCGAGAGTTGTCCTACCGGACAGACCCAGTACAGAAACTGGGTCATTCCAAGCATGTCGCAGGGCTTGGCCCCGGCAGACATGGGCCAGGACACTGATAAGCAAAGGCATAACTTGGCGGTGGCTCCGGCGACCTCGTCTACGTCAAGTTCTAGAATTCAACAATGTTTCTTTTAGAGGTGGAGTCACTTGTCCAGGAAATGATCAACAAGCGAATCATTGTCCCGGTAGATCCAACTTGCCCTGTTTTCACCTCCAGACTCTTTTTAGTGCCAAAGAGGGACATGTGCAGATGCGACCAGTAGTCGATCTCTCGTGTCTGAACACACATATTCACAATTCACCCTTCAGGATGCTTACAGTGAATCAAATCAGGCTCTCACTCCCGCCGCAAGGCTGGATGTGCTCATTAGACCTGAAAGACGCCTATTGGCATGTCCCCATAAACAAAAGGTTCCAAAAATTCCTCGCCTTGAGGATCAGGCAAGAGACTTACGTCTTTCAGAGAATGCCTTTCGGTTTGAACCTGGCACCGAGAATTTTTACAAAATTAGTCCAGCAGGCCCTCATGCCCTTGCTAGCCCAAGGTATCAAGGTGTTGTGGTATCTAGACGACTGGCTAGTAGTGGCGGAGTCAGAGGAGTTATGTCATTTCCATGTCAAGCAAGTATTACATAATGTACAAACTCTAGGATGCAAAGTCAACTTGGCAAAGTCGCTCCTTGTTCCCACAAGAGAAATTCAGTGGATAGGACTGGTCTGGGACACTGCCAATCTGACTCTTACTCCGAGTGTGGACAATCACAACATATTTCGCAGGAAACTGTTTCTTTTTCTCCACAGTCTGAATACGACGAGGAAAACGTGGGAATCCCTGGTCGGTTCACTCAACTGGATCCAATTAACTGTGAAGTTGGGCCGGTTGAAAGTAAAGAGATTAATCATGGAAGGCAACAAATTTTTCCCACTATTGCCGGCAGGAAGACTATGGCCGATTCCTCGGTTAATTTACAACTTACTGTCGGTCTGGGCAAAGACCGAAACATTGCACTCTATAAGGACATGGGTTTCTCCTGCACCTTCGGTATGGGTAGACACAGACGCTTCAGGGGTAATAGGCTGGGGTTATCAATCCAACCTAGGTCACCAAGCTTAGGGTCTTTGGTCCCAAGACGTAACTTTTCACATCAACAAACAAGAGCTTCTAGTCCCATTATTTTTCCTTTAAGCTCACGGCTCTTCCTTACAGGGGAAGTCAATTGCATTTCGAATGGACAACTTGACTGCAGTTCACTGCATTCAGAAGCAAGGGTCAACGAGGTCTCGAGAGTTGATGGGGTTGTCAGAACAGATTTTTGCTCTGGCCGAATCGCTGAGCATTCATCTACACGCATCTTACCTCCCGCGGATAGCGAATATCTGGGCGGACGCCTTGTCTCGGAGACAGAACACCCTAGTAGAATGGGCTCTCAAGCAAACCGTCTTCGACAAGATGATTGCAGAGCCATACCGTCCACAAGTGGATCTCTTTGCGTCCGAGGGAAATCACAGACTACCTCTCTATCTGACCCGCCAGGCAATAACTCCGGCGGAGGGTCCCGACGCTTTACTGGAGGATTGGAACAGGTGGAATTCAATCTATTTTTTCCTCCTTCAGACGCTTCACTCATGTGTCAAGTAGTTCACAAACTACAGGGGTTACCGGGGCATAGTCTCAATGATCGCGCCAACGTGGCCAGCTCAAGTGTGGTACCACCAATTGCAAACGTGGTGCAGGAACTCGATGTCACTCCCGGTCTCTGCCTTCCACTTGGAGACAATTGGCAACCTTCAGACCTCGCTAACTTTTGCCTTATGGACATTTACAATGCCAAATGGCTAACTCGGTATGGGGAAAGTGTCACTAGTAAATTTCTGAATCAATATACTCTGTCCACTAGGAGACAATACCAATCACATTGGAAAACTTTCACAACCTGGATAGTAGAAACAGCGCAATCTGATGCCTCAGTGGCTTTAATTTTTAAATACTTAGATTATTTGTTTGAACAGAAGTGCTTCTCAGTTGTTGTTACATTAAAGAATCACTTATCTGCCATTAGAAACCCCTTTTATGACCTAACTGGTCTATCCATACCGCAGGCGGAGGAGAAGGGGTTCATGAGGGCATGTTTCAAACTACGCCCACCACCACTTCAGCTCATGCCTACCTGGTCGCTAGACAAAGCGTTATCATTAGCCTACTTCAGTCGCGCAAGTTTAACCATGCGCCAGATTTTGAGTCGGTATTATTAAAAAAGGCTGTGTTCCTTATGGCTTTGGCGACAGGTAACAGAGTTTCAGAGCTGGCGGCGATGAGCAACGAGCCAAATTGTCTCAGGTTTGGGAGACTGCACGAACATGTGCAGATCGCGCCGTCTCCCACATTTATTGCCAAAAACGAACATTGTGATCATGTTTTCTCAGAATTCTCAGTCCCGGCGCTTAAACGTGGACATACGCATCACATTTTATGCCCGGTACAAGCTTTAGTTAAGTTTATGAGGCTGCACAACCTCTACAACCAGGCTTCCTATGGGTCAACCAGACAGGTACTCGCGTCACGAGAAGGAAATTGGCTTCTTTACTCGTAGATGTAATTAAGGAAAGTAATCCCGGTGTGGTAGGCAGAGCCCACGATATTAGAAAGTGGGCCGCCTCCCTCAGATTTATGCAAATTTTTTCCATTAACGACATAGCCGACACTCAGTTGTGGGCGTCTAATCACACATTCCTTACGCGATACCTGTCGGTCGCTCTGGACAAACCAAAGCGGACCTGTGTAGCATTGCGGCAACGGGTCCAGTAGTCCATGTGCTAATTTTATGTTAGTTTATTCTTCAGGCAAAAAGGGAGGGGGGGGGGGGGTATGTGCAAAATAGCCCAAAGACCCACTAGAACCCTTCCGCCGGAGATTGTGATAAATCACGAGCTGTGATATGAATCGAACTGGTTATACAGTTTAATCAAATTTTATTTTTATTTTAAGAAATCTATCATAGTTGCATCTATATAGTATTAACAGAATGTACAAACAGATTATATTGTACAAATAATTTTAAGGCCAGAACATAATCCAGGAGATTAAGGTTCTCGTGATAAGAGTACAAGAAAGAATGTTCTCACTAAACATGCAATAGATCTCAAGTGAAGGTCCAGTCATGTACAAGCAGATCTTCTTTGAAGTAACGCACTGCTTACCTTCTTTTTATATTTTTATATTGTATGTACACAATAAAAAACTTATAATGTTATACGGATTCTCTGTTACCTATGGTATTTAGGTTGGTGGTTTTGATATTGTCACGAATGTCCCCCTCCAGTCTTAGATGTCAGGCATATCGTCAATGATGGAAGGGCCACTATTAAATTATAGGTTTGATTCCCAGAGGGAAGTAAAGAAAACCTAATATTTAGTAGGGCCCCATAATCATTGACGATGTTAGTGCCCTCCCTGCCATCCCCTTCCCATTCGCTTGATTTCTGAGTTTTATCTTGATATGTCGGTGAAGGAAGTATGGTCGCTAGAGGGCCAGCGTCAGGAATCCCCACATGGGAAAGCTTGAGTATAGCAATAATAAGTTAATTTTTATTTTTTATTTTTTACGAAGTTTTTTCATAGTGAGTACCCGATCATAAGACGATTCCATAAGAGAATACGCGTTACCCTTATGAAGTGTAGTACTCCTGTCCTCCCGTGCGGTAGATTCAAACTAGCGACCGCGGTGTTTGATGGGAGACTATTATACTAATAGGCATATCGTCAATGATTACGGGGCCCTACTAAATATTAGGTTTTCTTTACTTCCCTCCGGGAATCAAACCTATAATTGTGTTCCCAACTGGAATGCAAATTTATGGCAAGGAGGGTCTTCAGGAGCCTTAAGATGAGGTAATGACTCTATATCTCTACCAGGCGTAGGGGGAAGGCTAAATCTATTTTTATCGAAAGTTCGGGAGGGTGAAGGTGATCTGTCCCGCTGTTGATTGACTTCAGGAATCTTGGATGTCTTGGGTTGGTGTTGAAGGCTGGGGACTCTGGCAGGCTTATGGCCCACAGTTCTGGATCCAGTCTGGTGTGGTCTTCTTTTTGGAATAGGTGGCTTTCCACGAGAGGATCAGGCGGCCAAAATCCTTTGATCCCAGGACCAAAAAGTGTCCTCGCTACCAACTGATTGAGAAGATATCTCACCAGATTGGCCTTGTACACAATTCGTAGCCCAGCCACGGACCAAGGCTATGTAAGAGGAATTTATAGATGCTTCTTGGGAAAGGCTCGAACCAATTCACTTGATCGGCCTAGTACACGATCAATTGACCACTTGCGAGTTTCAGGCTATAAGGAAGTTGGAGCCATAAACATTGATATAAAATAGAAATACAATGATAATGTAGATTTTTGACAGATAAAGGGCATGGTTAATTTGGTTTTACGTATTTATGAAAGTACTTTGACCATATTTTAGCTGGTAATTCTGCTAAATATCGATGCCTACAGCTCCAACTTCCTTATAGCCTAAAACTCGCAAGTGGTCAATTGCCAAGCCCCGAACAATGGTTGGGGTAGATCGCTGGTGGTGGTCTCGGTTCCGATGGAGACGTCTCCGTTGGTGCTGCTCCATGATAGAAGGGCCTGGTGGTGTTGGCCCAGTGTGGGGGGGCCTGGAGGTATCCGCTCTGGTAGTGGCGGTTGCGTGGCGGGCCCTGGTGCGGGCAAGATGGGCCCGCGCGGTTGGGGGAGGGCTGGCTGTTGTGTTCCTCTGTCCTTGTTGTCGATGTATCTGCTATTCGTACTGTGGTTGCGGCTTTATTCGGGGTACCTTCTCTGTTTCCCTTTTCTCCTGCTGCATAATACCTACTTTTTGTTTTTAAATAGAAACTTCCGCGCATGTCACTCCCTTCATTACGGGTAGGCTACCCACAACCCTAACCAAACGAAATTCGACCTCAGACAAAAAATTGCATGCATGCTGCAAATAGGCCTAAACTATGCAAGAACAGGAGTGTACGGTACATAATTTTAGCTAGTAATGACTATCGCATTATGCATGATAAGTGTGACCTTCAGTGCTACCAGTTTTTGCCCTCAGAACCGCCAACTTGGAGTGGTAGGACTATAGTGGATCCTCGATCGTGCTGTTACATAATTGCCTATCCATGTCTGATGTAACATTGTACCTTTAATCATATGTTACTGTCAAATAAGAACAATCTATATTTATCTATCTATCTACAGTATATGCTCAGGCCCAATCCCCACTTTTCCTATTTATTATTTTTATTTTCCTCTATTTTATTTTATTTTATTGTTGTATTTTCTTGGGGGTGGCCGACTCAAGACAGAGCAAGAACAGGAAAACACAAAACACAAGACAAAACAACGAACAAACACAGACAAAACACAAAATTCACACACACATCTAGGTCACCCAGGAGAATACCCAGAGATCAGGGTCACCAAGGTCGCTCCAGCACTCCCCCGGCCCCCGACCACCCGGAGAGGCTCCGATCTCGGCAGGCAGACATGCAGCGGAGCCGAAGCCACAAGGCCGCCCACCACACTTCCAGGCGCACCCTTCATATTAATCATCTCCCTGGGCCAGGCGCCTGATGGACTATTATCTAGTCCAACTTGCGCCCGACCCCTTCCCCCAAATGACGTGTTCACTCAACTATTCACAAGCATTTTCCATTCATTCCTGTTTATTACCACTTCCTTTGCCTGATCTATAGTCATTCCTCTATCATCCAAAGCTTGTCTAACACAGTCTCTCCATCTCAATGTGGGCCTTCCTGCCCTTCTATCTCCCCTTGTATCTGACTCATATATTCTCTTTGTAAGCCTTTCATCTCCCATTCGTTCAACATGACCATACCAGCTCAGCACCCTTCTGTCCACTCTGGCTGACAAATGTTCCTGCTGCCCCACTCTCCTACGTATCTCTTCATTCCTCAATCCGTCTCTACGGGTAACTCCACACATACTCCTCAAGCAGTTCATCTCCATCACGTCCAGCTTTCTTCTCTCCTTTTTCTTCAGAGCCCATGTCTCAGCCCCATACATCACTGTTGGCACAACAATTCCTTGATACATTGCACTTTTTACATTCATTCCGAGATTTCTCGTCTTCCACATACGGTACTTCCCATTGCTCCGAAAACTTTCGTTCCTTCACACACTCTCTGTTTTACCACCATTACCTCGATCCTCCTTGATATTTAAAACACTCTACTTGTTCCAACATTTCCCCATCCAGCCTCACATCTAGATTCACCCTACGATCACCCCTATTACATACCATTACTTTACTATGTTTATACTCTGTGTTATATTATCCTCTATTCCCTTAATCGTACTTGTGTTAGTGTTGGTCTCATTTTCCCCAGTCAAGTAAGAACCTACCGTACATAATTAGTCAATAGGCCTACAACCCCAATAAAAACCTGGTATAACATATTTACCAACTTAACCTAACCAAGCTATATTAATGCAATAACATTAGGTAAAAGTATGTCGAAATACAGTCGTGATTTAACTCATGTTGGTTCAAAACTTCAAATGATAACAATATGGGTTGCTTTAATTACCTGTCACAATATCACGGGGAAGAATATCACACTACACCGGCAAAGAGATTAGGTAACGATATTAATTTGTTAAAGGATGATCGTGATATAGCCTAGGCCTATAGTTTTTATTTGTTTTATTTTTGTCTATGGTACATTTTGTTTTATATTGTGTGATAACCAGGTTAGAGAACACTGTTTTTATACAAAAATAAGATGTGTTGATATGATTCAGGAATTTAACCTGTAAACATTTTACAAAATGTGTTACATTTTACCTCGTTAGAGTAGATTATACTCATGCAATATGTTACATACAAAATACTTACAAGAATGACACGTTTGTATTAACCCTACAAACACGTAGTGGCTATAGTTCCCTTTCTAATAGACTTCTTTTTCAGGCAAGGGTTAGTTTAGGACACTGACCTGCCGTGATGCCGTCTATAGGCCTATAAAGTGATTTACTTTTGTATTTAATTTAACAAAATAATACTGCTATGGTTGACTTATCCTGGATATTTCTGTGTTGTCCTATACCCAAAAATCCTCTGGCCACAGAACTAGCCCAGTTGACGTCTGGGAATACGTAAAATAGTCATTGGAGGGAAGTCTAATAAACTCTCCGGTTTGCGGTCTTTTCGTCCACAAGTATTTTCACCCACGTGTCTATCAATCTCTATTTTCCAGCCATGGTTGTGTGCTGTATTTATAATAAGGCATTTTGTTAAATTTCAGTGTCAGACCCATTTAGTATTTTAAAGACAGAAAGAATTCCATAAGCTGACCTTGTAGGCCTAGGCCCTAGTCTATGCGCTTCCAATGATAAGAAAGAAAGATTGGCCTAGGCTATATAATTATAAGGATTAGGAACCTGAGTTTGAGTATTATAGCCTACACAGGGTGTCAAACGACGCTGTTTTTTTTTAGTGATAACGCAAATGAAATTTTTGTAAAATGATAACCGAAACCCCCATTTTTTTTTTTTTTTTTTGTAGGCTATTATAAAGAAAGGTAGGCCTAAATTGACACAATTTTGGTCTCCATATTTTCCATCTTGATTGCTTTTAGATTGCAGGAAATGCTGTTTTAGACACCTAAATTCTCAAAAAAAATCCGGGGGTGGCATGCCCCCAGACCCCCTAGAGTTCGGGCCTTCGGTGCTCGCCGCTCGGGAGGCGATGTACGTAGCTCTAATACGTGACGTCACTCACCATCTGCGCATGCGTGAGAATCTAGGCCCCCCCTTGGCCCCGTCCCTCACCTCCGTTGCATTTAAATATACCCTTCAAACCGTTACACCCAGATCTCTCCGTAGCTCACTCGGTATGGCACCCGCCCGTCACTGAGGAAACCAGCGATCGATCCCACTCGTATTTGGTTTATTTTGTATTTGTTTATTTAGTTATATTTATTTTGGTTATTTTGGTTATATTTTAGGGATGGGATAGGTTAGGTTAGGTTAGGTTAGGTTAGGTTAGGTTAGGTTAGGTTAGGTTAGGTTAGGTTAGGTTAGGTTAGGTTAGGTTAGGTTAGGTTAGGTTAATCTAATCTAATCTAATCCAAATATAATAGTTGTACATCTGAGGGGCGGGGCCAAGATTCTTATGCATGCGCAGATGGTAAGTGACGTTACGTATTAGAGCTACGTACATAGCCTCCCCGCCGCTCCGTCGCGCTATAATGATAACAAAATAATAGGCCTAAACCATAATAACACAATTCACATTTTGTGGAATGACACTCTGAGCCTACATAGCTTATAAGGATTCTATAGACCTGCGCATTGTTCCTAATAAAATTGTAGGCTATAGGGTCTAGGCTATAATAACGCGGCGAGCCTTTTCCAAATAATTATCAAATAGATTATTGGGTTATTATATTTTGCTAGTAAATATAGAAAAATCGAGAATGTGGTTCATGAAACTTGCGAATGCCGTTAATTTACTGTTATTAATACCATGAACGTGAATATATAGCCTAATTTAATTATCTATTCCATATTACCTGGTGGGCTTCCTAGACCTCTACATCCTCATTCCTCATGCTTGTTTCATAAGTGTGTGTTTTGAATCCCACTCTCATTATTTTTTTATAGGCTAGCCTAGGCTAAATATGTTTTTAAATCTGGCGCTTTGACACGTTACACGTAATACTATAGCCTACACATTGGAGGAATGACCTTGCACTTTTGTGCACTACTATTATGTTTTTTAGATACGATATACTGAGTATATACTTACCAGCCGGCACTGACAAGAGTGGTGTGTTGTCTTCCATTTTGCCTTTGCGAATACACTAACTGTACAACAAACTACAAATACGCTGTAAAATGTCTTCTATTGTTCTGTATAAACATTAGAAACAACTAGTCCATCATATCTTCAATAGTGTTACGTGTAGATCTATCACAAAACATTAACACCAGTCTTTTCAGTGATAACAGGTAAATCGGCTTCATTATAAAACATTGTAGTAAATCCTGACAACCTCCCACCACGAGAGTAACCATAACACTAAACGCAAGCAAGCAAAAGAGGGATTCATGTCACTCTCATCGGATGTCGGATGGAATGCTAGACTACTCGGCCCACGGGACAGCTCGGCCCACGGCGAGACAGCTCGGCCCAGTGTTAATTGCGAGACAACACGGCTTTTCACAACCCTTATTTGCTTCGACAAAATAAAAACGATATAGATGGATATATTGATCATTTTGGAATCACTACGTCCCTATCTATTTATGTATCTATCTTGATGATGATGATGATGATGATGACCTAACCTAACCTAACCATAGCATAACATTGGGCCGAGCTGTCTCGCCGTCGTGGCCGAGTTGTCCAAAAGTGGGCCGAGCTGTCCGAGCCGAGTTGTCCCATGGGCCGAGTAGTCCAGTCACCAGTTCAGTTGGAATTCGGGAAGTTTAGCCTTAACGTCGGCACTTCCCTAAGAGGTTTTGTTATTTTTCTTTTTGTGACTTTGTGACGTGCTCATTTGTTTAAAAATAAATATATCTCATTTTTCATCCCTTTTTCTGAAATCTTCTTTCTTCTCTCTTCAGTCTTGTTTCTTCTCTCGTCTTCCTTCATTCTTGTTTCTTCTCTCTTCAGTCTTCTTATTTCAGTTCTTTCAATTTTTTCTCTCGTACTCTCCACATTTGATAGATTGTCTGTTTCACTCTATCGCTTATTTCTTTGTTAAATAAAAGATGTCCGATGACTTGATTTTCATTTTCAATATAAGGCTGTTGGACGGCTGTCACCGTCGGATGTCGTCTCCAAGGGGCAGAACGCCTTAGCAACGGCAGCTCCCTGAAGATTTAAGTTTACTTAATATTTCCTAGTTTACATTCAATAGTTTTTATCTTTCTTAATTAGATGTCAAACTTTTAATTATTATTTCTCTCTTCTTCCACATCTTATATAAAATCTCCTTTTTCTCTTCTAGATTTTCTTCTCTGAATAAATAATCTCCTATTATTCCCAGTTCATCTCGTGTTGTGCCACGAGAGAATGTCATAAGAGCAACACGTAAACACGATTGCCAGACGTACAAAAGATTGCTCACATTTTCTTGCTGTTGCATAACATTTCACGGCGCCCAGTCCCAGATGAATTAATTGTTTGAATAAAGCAACAAGGTCGGCACTATCAATATTGGAACTGAATGACTTTTACATACTATGTGAAGACAATGTGGAGCACAAATAAACGTATCAAAGTTGAATAATTGTCACCTGGATGCGAACCTCAGTGAATTGCATGAATTATACGATAATTAATCATGTCCTGATTAATATACTAGCGTAATAATATATGAGGTAATGACGTGTGTGTATAGTGAAATATATATGGAAAAGCCTTTGTAGGACTGGGTATTATCAAAGATAGACAAGAGGTGTGATATAATAAAGTGTTAATTCTCCCTACCAATAAATGCCTACAGTTGCCGATAGAGGCGCTGAACGCAAGGTTTACTGCGGTGCATTGTGGGAAATGGGCGACATCGCGGAGCTATCCACCCTCCCTCTCCTTCAACAATTCTATAATATATGCAGTTAGTCGAAATGTCTGTGGTTGACACATAATTTGGTCTATGCATACTGTTGTTTTATATATTTTAAAATCACCCATATTCATAAATAACGTATATTTACAATACAAAGTCAGCAGGTATTTTCGCGCCAATTTTGTTATGATAATTAATCAGCTTATTATGTTTGTAGTCATTATCAGCTGCATATGGACTTTCCCTTTATTTCTATAATATATAAGCACTTAGTCTAGTCGTATACTGTATAATAAAAACGTGTAGAATACCACAAAAATTGAGATAAACTGTGCATATCCTAGGTGTTGGGTATAGTGATGTCTACAGTCGTAGCTCTGGCGCTAGTTCAGAAGCGTCCACCAGAGGTCTCAAAAGAATTGTTGGTAGGGAGAATTGCCAGAGGTGGGGTGGTGATTTAAAAGTAATTGAATTGACAGAGCAGGTGGTAGAGTTACGTGAGTGTGAAAGGCGTGAACACAAGTGTTGGAAATGGACTGGCGAATAATATTAATGCTATCATAAGGTTAAGATTGGCATACTCTTACCGGCCACCACTCCCCCCCCCCCCCCCACACCTTCCCCTTCCATTACTTTCAACCACATTACCATCTCGTATCGGATGGATGGGACTCGTCAGCCTCGGTCGGCAACCCATCTAGGGGAAACAACCTTAGAAAAATCTGGGAGGATGGGACTCATTATCTTTGGTCAGCAACCTGTCTAGAATAAACCTTATGCAAATTATCGAAGGGCGGCACGCTCATCGGTGTCACTTGCAGGTAGCGAACTCTATAATAGATACAATAGATAGATACACGCTCAGTTCGGCCTGTCCAGTCTCGGTACTCCACAGGCCAGTTACAGTTTAATTAGTGGGGTTAGTTTGATGGTTTGGACAGGTGTCTCAGTACTTCACAAACCATGCATTAAGAGGGGAGGATTGCTTTTAATGTCCCCCTTCTTCCTCATGTTTAGCCCCATTAGTTTTGAGATTTTAAGACGTTCACCCCATTTGTTTGGCGATTTTAAGATCTTTCGCCCCATGTATTTGTCAATATTAAGACCTTTCATGCAATTTAGGTGTCGATATATTTTTTGTCGAGCGATAGCAAGCCTATAACATAGTAGAATATATCGACAGAAGTACAAATATATCTTGAAGGGGGGTCTTGGGAGTGTTTTGTAAGCTTGATGGAGCGGCTCGCTTGGTGTAGTGACTAGCGTCTCGGACTTCCACCCAGAAGGCCCGGGTTCGCGCCCATGCTCGGCGCATTAAAGATTTTTCACAAGCACCGAGTCGTTACCATCCCTCATGAGCAAAGGGATGGGATAGTAGTACAGGACCCCAATGGAAATACGCCTAATCGGCCTTATTGAGCTATCCTTAGCTAGCTTAGCATGCGCTAGCTTTAAGAACTATTATTATTATTATTATTACTATGGAGGAAACTTAACCCGGGAACTGCAGGAAGACTCTTAAGAGTTCCCCCGGCGGACTGCGGGAAGACTCTTAACCCGGGAACTGCGGGAAGACTCTTAAGAGTTCCCCCGGCGGACTGCGGGAAGACTCTTAAGAGTCAGGGAAACAAAAAATCAATTTAAAACACCCAAAAAAAAAAAAAAAAAAAAAAAACAATTGCCCCTGGGCCATGCAAAATATCACTCCTCTACCTCCCCCACTTTCCTCCCCTCCTTCAGTTATCACCTATTTTCCCTGTTATTCCCTTATTCTGTGGTATATTTTCGTGCTAACATTAGCGAGTTGCAAGCAGGGCATTGTCATCACTGTTAGCAAGCGAGTGCAAGAGAGAGAGAGAGAGAGAGTATCGATCGACAGTATCTCTCCAGACTTGGGGAAAAGTGGCGGGAAAGGAGGTTGCCTCAGCCATACATTATGTAACTCCCGGCCTGTATCGCCGATTTTGACCATCCAAACGCTGTTTCCACTTATTTTATTGTTGTAACAGGTTAATACCTTTATAATCAACCTATAATAGGTGCATATGGAGAAGTATTAATGCTATTTATGGTAAAATAAATATTTTAGTGATGGAAACAGCTCAAATACATGCGCACAGGCAGAGGTGTCTCATACCCCCCATGCACGCTTCAGAGGTTAAGAGTCAGGGAAAAAAAAAAATCAATTTAAAACACCGAAAAAAAAAAAAAAAAAAAAGTTTGCCCCTGGGCCATGCAAAATATCACTCCTCTACCTCCCCACTTTCCTCCCGTCCTTCAGTTATCACCTATTTTCCCTGTTCTTCCCTTATTCTGAGGTATATTTTCGTGCTAACATTAGTGAGTTGCAAGCAGGGCATTGTCATCACTGTTAGCAAGCGAGTGCAAGAGAGAGAGAGAGAGTATCGATCGACAGTGTCTCTCCAGACTTGGGGAAAAGTGGCGGGAAAGGAGGTTGCCTCAGCCATACATTATGTAACTCCCGGCCTGTATCGCCGATTTTGACCATCCAAACGCTGTTTCCACTTGTTTTATTGTTGTAACAGGTTACTACCTTTATAATCAACCTATAATAGGCGCATATGGAGAAGTATTAATGCTATTTATGGTAAAATAAATATTTTAGTGATGGAAACAGCTCAAATACATGCGTACAGGCAGATGTGTCTCATACCCCCCATGCGCACTTCAGAGGTTAAGTAATATAATAAAACAGATAAATAAATAAGCAAATAAATACGCCCATCTAGGGGGTTAAGGGGAGATTCCACTTGAGGGATTTTTTCTGGACCCTCTTTTCCCTTATGTTTAGCCCCATTGTTGTTGATGTTCGCCCCATTGGTTTGGCAATTTTAGGAACTTTTGCCCCATTTCTGTCAATTTTAAGACGCTTCGTGCCATTTAGATGTCGACTGTTTCCTGGCGAGTGATAGCGAGCCTGTAATTTAAGAGGAACCGGCCTTTGGCCGGGACATTTTTCTACCGAAAAATTAACACATTTATCTTGAAAGGGGGTCTAGGGGATGTATTTCTAAGTTTGATGGAGGTCTAGGGAACAAACTAAAAATCTCCCCTTTAAGATCTCTTTCTCATCATAATTAAGATTAATTGATGAATATCTAGCAAAGCCTTGAAATACCAATAAATAATATGTTGTATTACATTTACAGATATCACAACTAATTATTTAACTTATGGACACTTTTTGTCAAGTTATATGCATCATTATTTATTCATTAATTTCAGTAATTGTCCCACTCCATTCTCGTTAACACACTTTTATCGTTCCTTACACGGGCATTCCTCATGATCAGATATTCTATTCTATTCCATTCATACATATTACCCAGACTAATTTTTGCTTTACCTTCCCATCACAATTGACCTTTAAAACATCTACAATTTTCAATATCTTTTATTCTACCCCAGGAACATAGTATAATGGCATACAATGTAAACTAAATTACAGTATATATAATGTATATCATCTTTAATCCATTATAAAGGCGGTTTAAATTAACAAGTCACCGAGTCATTGAAAGAAAACATACAACAAATAATTTGATGTATGAAATCAAGATAGAATAAGCTATAAACGTTAGGGGACGTTTATTTAGCTGAGTTAACCAACACACAAATGTTATGAACACTGTTTTTGCTTGCCCTGGCCGAAGTTAGTTCCTTCACAATATAATAATACCTTATTACTCTCACCTCTATTGGCTCATTTATCATATAATGTCAATTGCTGCATATTTGTAGAAATGAAAATATATGACATATTATACAAACAAGAACAGAGTAAAGAAACAGAAATGAAAGAGAAGGCAGAAGAAAAACAAAGCTTATCCTGAAATATGATCATACCACAGACGAAATTGCAATACAGGTCCCTATTTACGTCGTTCATAAAACTCACCTTATATTATATGATATTGATAAAAGAGAAAGGCACCTTCTCTCCCGTGACTTGCAGCACTAAACACTACCAACACGATCATCCCATATCCCAATTATCACCACTGATTACACTGATTATGACAAGTATGGCATTTCACAGATTAGGAGATTGTCAATACGAAATATGAAGGATATATATATATATATATATACACACACAGTATACGTATATCTATTCTATATACATATATAAGCGTGATAAGCTAAATTAGTTATGAAGCCAGATTAGATGATTCAGCCTCTTGTTCAGCTTATTTACGGTGATAGGTAGTCGTAAATAGTGCTTGAACAGTCTCGTTATCAGTGATGATTAGTGGAGGGCTCAATACTATTTGACTGGGGAGAATATACTGTAAATATACTAAGATGTAATGCGTAAAATAATGGGATGGAATATAATGGAATGGCAAAAATGCAGGGAAATATGTGCGACGTTTAGAATTGATAACAAAAAAAAGTACCGGTAATTAGAAATGAGAAGTCAGAATTGTTGGGAGCAAATACGGAAAGTGAGGACAAAGAAAATTTCACTAGCCATGGGAAGAACACGAAATGCTATTAACCTAAGAAGTGCGCATGGGGGTAATTAGACACCTCTGCCTGTGCTGACGTATTTGAGCTGTTTCCATCACTAAAATATTCATTTTACCATATATAGCATTAATACTTATCCATACGCACCTATTATGGGTTGATTATAAAGGTATTAACCTGAAACAACAATAACACGAGTGAAAACAGCGTTTGGATGGTCAAAATCGGATACAGGCCGCGAGTTATATAATGTATGGGTGAGACAACCTGCTTTCCCGCCAATTTCCCCCTAGGCCACTGAGACACAGTCGATCGATACTCTCTCTCTCTCTCTTGCACTCGCTTGCTAACAGTAATGTCAATGCCCTGCTTGCAACTCGCTAATGTTAGCACAAAAATATACCTCAAAATAAGGGAATAACAGGGAAAATAGGTGATAACTGAAGGAAGGGAGGAAAGTGGGGAGGTAGAGGAGTGATATTTTGCATGGCCCAGGGGCAATTTTTTTTTTTTCGATGTTTAAAGTTGATTTTTTTTTCTCGACTCTTAACCTAAGAAGTGCGCATGGGGGTAATTAGACACCTCTCCCTGTGCTGACGTATTTGAGCTGTTTCCATCACTAAAATATTCATTTTACCATAAATAGAATTAATACTTATCCTAACGCGCCTATTATGGGTTGATTATAAAGGTATTAACCTGAAACAACAATAAAACAAGTGAAAACAGCGTTTGGATGGTCAAAATCGGAGATACAGGCCGCGAGTTATATAATGTATGGGTGAGGCAACCTGCTTTCCCGCCAATTTCCCCCAAGGCCACTGAGACACAGTCGATCGATACTCTCTCTCTCTCTCTTGCACTCGCTTGCTAACAGTGATGACAACGCCCTGCTACCAACTCGCTAATGTTAGCATGAAAATATACCTCAGAATAAGGGAATAACAGGGAAAATAGGTGATAACTGAAGGAGGGGAGGAAAGTGGGGAAGGAGGGGAGGTAGAGGAGTGATATTTTGCATGGCCCAGGGGCAAATTTTTTTTTTTTTTTTTTTTTTTCGATGTTTAAAGTTTATTATTTTTTTCTCTGACTCTTAAGAGTCTTCCCGCAGTCCGTCGGGGGAACTCTTAAGAGTCTTCCCGCAGTTCCCGGGTTAAGAGTCTTCCCGCAGTCCGCCGGGGGAACTCTTAAGAGTCTTCCCGCAGTTCCCGGGTTAACAAATAATCTTTATCATACGAAAAGAGGAAATTATACGAATGAAGTCAAGAAACCTATGGTATGGCTGCTTGATTTAGAAACATGTGTATGCTTACAGTAGAAGGAAGATGATTTTCGTCAATTGTATATGAGAAACAATTACCTAGTTATTTGTATTAACCATATCAGACTTAGAAGTTATTCCTACAAATGGAGTAGACTTAATTAGTGTTAGCTTAGCTAGATTATAAATTAAAACTAGATCACACTGAAGTAGATACTCAAGACAATATTTTAACGTCCTTTTTTTTTTAGTTAATTCCCGATTTTATATAAAATGGTAAAATATGATGGACATTCTGGCTAATGTTAGACGAGTTTACTAAGCTTAGGAAGGAATTCTTGTAGCTAAGGGGGGACGGTTCATTTTTAGGTCGATATTTTCATATATATATTATTGTGCTAGTTTCCTAGACCTCCATCAAACTTTAAAAAAACATCCATTAGATCCCCCTTCTAGATAAATTTGTACATTTTTCAGTATAAAAATTTCCCGGCCAAGGGCCAGTTCTTCCAAAATTACAGGCTCACTATCGTTCGCCAAGACAAAAATCAACACCTCTATAGGACGAAAGATCTTAACCCGGGAAAGGCGCCAAGACTCTTAACCCGGGAACTGCGGGGAGACTCTTAAGAGTTCCCCCGGCGGACTGCGGGAAGACTCTTAACCCGTTGAGCCCCGGCTAGTTATAATATTTTGTTCACCCCAGTCCCAAGCCATTTTCACTTCTTTTTTTTTGTTTGCTAAAATGGAAGACAAGGATGAGAAATGAAAAAAAAAAAAAAAAAAAAAAAATCACCTCGGACATTTTTTTTTTGGGGGGGGGGGGCCTCAAAAAAATTTGTTGAACCAAAATGGAAGAGAATGGTGAGAAATGAATAAAAAACTAAAAAAAAACTCATATCGGTCATTTGGGGGTCGAAAGTTCGTCTCCCCCGCATGACCACCCGCCCGGGAGCACTAGGATAAAAACTGAGTATGGCATTGTACGGAATACATCCTAAGGAGTGTCTCATATAAATCTCAAGCCTCTAGCTCCCATACGACCGGAGTAATGAAGGTTCAAAGTGGCGGTGAACTAAGGGTGTAAAGTATCCCCACTAAGCCCACCACCACCAGCCGTGCGGCTGTCTCGGCCCGCTCACACCTACTGGCCCGGCTCCCACACACACTACGGTACCTCCCCCTCCTATTCTCCCGCCATTTCCTACCTTACGAGCCACGTAAGTGTTTTTTATATGTCGGACGCACGTGATGCGTCGCTGGGAGTTGGTGATCAAACACTGCCGACGCATCACGTGCGACGCTGGGTCTCACTGGGTTAAGAGTAAGGGGGAAAAACAAACATTTAAAACACCCAAAAAACAAAACAAAAATTGTTTTTATTTGTTTATTTTTGTATTTTTGTTTTGCCCCTGGGCCATGCCAAATATCACTCCTCCACCTCCCCTCCTTCAGTTATCACCTATTTTCCCTGTTATTCCCTTATTCTGTGGTCTATTTTCGTGCTAACATTAGCGAGTTGGTAGCAGGGCGTTGTCATTACTGTTACCAAGCGTGGGAAAGAGCGAGAGAGAGACTATTGCGTAACAGTGTCTCTCCAGACAAGGGGAGGGGAGGAGGGCAGGGAGGTTGCCTCAGCCATACATTATGTAACTCCCGGCCTGTATCGCCGATTTTGACCATCCAAACACTGTTTCCACTTGTTTTATTGTTGTAACAGGTTAATACCTTTATAATCAACCTATAATAGGTGCATATAGATAAGTATTAATGCTATTTATGGTAAAATAACGATGTTAGTGATGGGAACAGCTCAAATATGTCAGCACAGGAGTGTGGTGTCTCATACCCCCCATGCACACTTCTTAGGTTAACTACAGACCAGTGTCACTAACCAGCATAGCATCAAAGCTGCTTGAGGGCATCATCCGAGAAGAAATTGTGAAGCACCTAACAGAGAACACGCTAATGAGTGATGCTCAACATTGCTTTAGGAGTAAAAGGAGTTGCCTCACCAACATGCTTTGTTACCTGGATGACCTGGTCAATGCTGTGGACAAAGGGCAATGCATTGACATCAATTACCTAGACTGCGAAAAGGCATTCGACGGAGTTCCTCATCAAAGGCTGAACATAAAGTTAGAGGTAATGGGCATAGGAGGTAAAATACTGCAGTGGACTAAAAGCTTCCTCACCGATAGATACCACCGCGTGAACATCAAGAAGTCGTCATCAGACTGGTTACCCGTTATGAGCGGAGTTCCCCAGGGTTCAGTGCTCGGACCTGTACGCTTCCTTATCTACATCAATGATCTAGTCAACGACCTCGAGTCAGCAGCCAGCCTGTTCGCAGATGATGCAAAAATATACAAGATCATAAAGACCGAAGAGGACGTCGAAACCCTGCACCGTGACATGAAGCGGCTGGATAACTGGAGCGACAAGTGGCTGCTGTCCTTCAACGTGGATAAGTGCAAGACCATGCATGTTGGACACGACAACCAGCAGGCAGAGTACCAGCTGAAAGTGACAATGCTGGAAAAGTCATCACAGGAGAAGGATCTGGGCATCATAGTCTCTAACAACCTGAAGTCCTCAGCTCACGTTGCAAAGATCACTGCAAAAGCCAGCAGTCGATTGGGCATTATCAAAAGAAACTTCTCTGTGCTCAGCAAAGAAATACTGGTACCGTTATACCTCACCCTGGTCTGCCCAATTCTGGATTATGGAGCTCAGACCTGGTCTCCTAACCTGATAAGGGATATCCAGTCACTCGAGCGAGTACAGAGGAGAGCGACAAAGTTAGTCCCTGAGTTGGCACAGCTTCCCTACGAGGAGAGATGTCGACACCTAGATCTCCAGACGCTGCAAGATAGAAGGATCAGAGGTGACATGATAGAGACGTACAAGTTGCTACACAATTTCGAAGACATCCCTATGCTCGTTTCTTCCAGCTGAACACCAACGGATTGAGAGGGCACTCTCTCAAGCTGCTGAAGCCGGATCATTGGAGGACAACGTTAAAATGCAATTGGTTCTCCATCAGAGTCATCAACCATTGGAATGCACTCCCTGAGAGTGTAGTGACCGCCCCAACAATAGCCACATTCAAAGCCCGGTACGATAGACACATTACAACCATATAAACATGCTGGCTGACTAGTCTTTAGAGGTGAGGGACACCACAAGAAGCCTGCTTCTTAATTCCCCACTATTTATTCATAGGTAAGCATGAGTATATACATACATACATACATCAATGTCACTCCAGTATCCTCTGCTCTCCCTTCAACCTCTTTAATTTTTCCATCCATGAATAAATTGAACCGTGGAGACATGATTCACCCCTGCCTCAACCCAACTTTCCAATCAAAGAACTCGCTCAACTCGTCCTCCACGTGCACTGCCACCTTCATACATACTCTGTACTGCTCTCCGCAACTTATCACCTACTCCATATATCTCTAGGATCTTCCATATTCTTTGTCTCTCCACTCTGTCAGATGCCTTTTCTAGATCTATGAAAGCTGCATATATCTTTTTACCCTTCTCCAGATACTTCTTTATTGTACATCTCAGTGTAGGAATAGGTTTTTACACCATACCCGAAAGAGGAGTTATGGAGCTCCGATCTTACTTTCAACCATCTTGACAATTTTACCAACACACCTAAACTTCGTTTGATGCGAAAATAGCCTCCCGAAAATTTACCCTGGGAGGGAGTTGAATCCGGGACCCTTTGGCTACAAGGCAGTCACTCTACCAGTTAGACCAATAGAGATATCTCACTTGGCCTGGTCGGCTAAAATATATTTCCGCATCTTGTTTAGCTTAGGCTAACCTATTTTGACTGACTACATCACTTCACCGTCCAGGTAGCAAAGGCTCCGAACGAACAGAGGAACAAGCCTGAGCCGAAACGATCGTGAGTCCGTCAGACAGACGGGTCGGGAGAGGCGAGTCTGCCCACTGAGCGGTGCTTTACACGCACATTAACGGCCCAGCTAGCAACTCGCAGAAGAGCTGGCAACTCCATTCCAGAACAATCACAGCCTTGTTTGTGAGTCTCACAACACTCCCTGTTCTCTCCTATCCCTTTCCTTGTCCTGTATCAGGAATGATCACGACTCATCCCGCTTGTACTAGTTATCTTCAATAGAATGGGCCTCACACCAAGTATTCATCCACAACCTCTAATTTATCATCAGTCAGTCTATGGCACATATACTGTAGTGTAGCCTACAGTAGCCCACAGTAGTACAGTCAGCCTTATTTAAAAAAATATTATACTCTGGTTTTAAATAACATCACAACCAGACATGAAATTCTTGCATTCTTAACCCCTGCACCTTGGGGAATGTCTTAGGATGCTTAAGGCCCTTGTTAATGTCTTGAGTGGCATCTGGAGGGGGAGACACTCACTCAAACAGCTTTAGTGTAACTCTATTCAAAGTCGAAGAAGGTATTCCATGACACTCTTGTGACATTCACCTTAACCAGGGATCCTCTATGCACACAATATAACACAAAAACACAATGTATTCATCTCATTACCATGAGAATGTGAAGAAAGCTACAGAGCCTTGATTGGCATCTTTTTACAGAAAGGATACCATTCTTCATCATAAGCAACTTAAATGTTTTCCATATCCCTTTCCTTTAGAGATATAAAATGGCTTAAAAACTACGAACCACTCCAATTACGCCAAGGGCGTAGGGTTAAATTCCAGGCACTAGCCTACCCTCCAAAGTTAACACATGTAGGCAGAGGATCTGCTTAAAATCCACATAAAAATCAGTAAATGAATCTAAATTGTTTAGATTTTTTTTTTTTCTTCAATTAGTTTAACCAGACCGCTGAGTTTTGAAACAAAACTCTCATAGGGCTGGCCCGAAAGATTAGTCTAAATCTCAGTCAGGACGTTAAGGCAGCGTAAGAATCGGAGGATGGGGGACATGGAAAAGGACGGGGAGTCTGAGATGATAGTATCGAAGGTTTTATTACCAAAGCAAGCAATACAATGGGGTAAAGTGGCGGGGCAATCCATAAAGATGTGACGAATAGTAAGAGGGGCGGGGCACGAGGGGCAGACTGGTGCCTGGCCATGAGGGGAAGACATCAGATAACCATGAGTTAATCGGGAATGGCCAATTCTGAGTCTTGTCAGTAGGACTTCAAGTTGCCTTTGGGGCCACAACGAGGATGGCCATGGATAGACAGAGGGTTTTAATGCTCGAAGTTTAATAAGACGCGGACGAGCACTCCATTCAGATTGCCATAAGTCCATAACATATGGTTTAACCCGGGAACTGCGGGGAGACTCTTAAGAGTTCCCCCGGCGGACTGCGGAGAGACTCTTAAGAGTGAGTGAAAAAAAAAATCAACTTTTGACATCGAATTTTTTTTTTTTTTTTTTTTTTTTTTTGGGGGCCCCTGGTCCATGCAAAATCTCAGTCCTCTACCTCCCCTCCTTCCCCACTTTCCTCCTCTCCTTCAGTTATCACCTATTTTCCCTGTTATTCCCTTATTCTGAGGTATATTTTCGTGCTAACATTAGAAATCCGGTTGGAGGGTGTGGTCATCACTGATAGCAAGCGAATGCAAGAGAGAGAGAGAGAGAGAGTATCGATCGACTGTGTCTCAGTGGCCTTGGGGGAAATTGGCGGGAAGGCAGCTTGCCTCACCCATACATTATACAACTCGCGGGCTATATCTCCGATTTTGACCATCCAAACGCTGTTTTCACTCGTTTTATTGTTGTTTCAGGTTAATACCTTTATAATCAACCCATAATAGGCGCATATGATTAAGTATTAATGCTATTAATGGCACAATGAACATTTTAGTGACGGAAACACCTCAAATACGTCAGCACAGGGGGACGTTTCCAATTACCCCCATGCGCACTTGTTAGGTTAAGGGACGATATCCAATCATTCAAGGGCAGATGGGGTTGAAGTTGGGCCATAGAAACAGCTGCCTTGGCTGCCACGTCAGCATCTTCGTTACCTTTAACCCCAACATGAGCAGGAATCCAGCATAACGTCACTTGTATTCTTTGGATACGCAAGGCATGGAGAGATCGTTGAATGGAAGTCACTATAGGGTGAGGGGACGAGTAAGACCGGAGGGCTTCGAGGGCACTACGGGAGTCACAATAGATAATGTACGTCTGAGGGGGAGAACGGAGTACTGTATAAGGTCAATAGCCGAATAAATCGCCAATAATTCAGCTGTGAAAACAGAAGCCTGGCATGGAAGTGAAAACTGAAGGGTCTGAGTGGGGCTCACAGCAGCAAGTCCGACGCCTGACGAGGATTTAGACCCATCCATGTAAATAGCAGATGCGGACCTTTTCGGCGAATATGTTCAATGGTGTGCTGACGGTGATGACTAGGGACATAAGGATATCCTTTTGACAAGAAGGAAAGGCGGGTACACACTTGAGGGAGAGACATGGACCAAGGGGCCAGGCCAGTAATAACAGGTGGGATAGCAATATTTAAGCCAGTGGCGTTGAGGAGAAGGGTGGCACGGAGGGGGAAGCAGGAGTGTTGATGTCGGGAAAAGGAAGCGTCCACATCTCGGAAGAGGGAACTAGCAGGCGAGTCACTGTATTTAATATGCAGCGCACGACGCATGGTAACTAAAGCTCGGTGATAGGACAACGGTGGTTCGCCGCATTCAGCTAAGAGGGATGGTATCGGAATGCACCAGTACAGAGACGGATGTCTTGATTATGAATGGGGTCAAGAAGGCGCAGGACCGGGTCAGTAGCAGAACTGTAAATGGGGCAGCCGTAATCAAGAATGGAGAGAACAGTAGCTTTATACAGCATCAGCATGGTGGAACGAGTGGCACCCCAGGTAGTGTGGGACAGTTTTTTGAGGAGGCACAATGCCCGAGTACTTCTGCCTTTAATATACTGGATATGGTCTTTCCAGTTGAGATGGCGATCGTAGACCAACCCCAGGAACTTAACGCTGGTGCAAATTTGGAGTAAGGAGTTGCCCATGCGAAGTTCCAGAGAATGGCCCCATAACCAACGTTTATCCTTATAGAAGGCGATGGCCTTCGTTTTCTCAGTGGAGAACTGAAAACCCACTGATGATGCCCAGCCTGTAATTTTCCTGATAGATATATTGAGGAGACGCTGTGCATGACGAACTGTGCGAGAGGTACAGTAGATGGCAAAGTCGTCAACGTAGAGACTGCCATGTACACCGGGGGCCAAAATTGTTTAGATACATTCATACATGCATGCATGTGTGAGCCCAATTGGTCACCCAGAGGTGGTAGGCTACTCTTGGTACTGGAATAAGAGAGGGGAATCTCCAAACTGCAATACAAGGGTTACTTAGGTACCGATCCAACACCACTTTAATTGACCCTTCTAAAATTCTAGTCCAAATAATTTGGGGAACAGCAGCTCTCTTCAGGCCAACTATTTAGGGAGCCAGTGCACTTATTATATACCTACTGTATTATTATTACCATCCAGCGAAGTCAAACTGTCATCGGGGTAAATACCGGAAAACATTAGTGCCTGTTACTTTAAACAAGTCACTAGATGATCAAGTTCAAATCCTACTAAAACCTGTTAACAAAATATAGTTTCCTGTCATCCCTTTACTTCTCCTTCAGAACAGTTTGATTAATGTTACCTGCATATTTATTGGAAACAATATTTTATTGACATGTTATCTAGTGATATGGGTTCCTTATTAGGTACTAGGAAACAATGGATATTAATAAAAATTAATATACTTTTAAAAGTATATATTTTTAACATATACAATCACCTATTTCATGCTATCTATGTGCATTTTGAAAAATCTTTTAACAAAATATATACAAAACTATAAACTTTCAATTTACAGTCAAGAAACCTGTTGAAGGAAGAACATACCGATATAAAGTGGAGCCTTTTGGCTGCATGGCTCCTCATAGCTCAGGCACAAATGGGACAAGGTTGCACAGTTCACACCATAATTATAGGGTAGACTAACCAATTCCTATAGTGTTCCAATTACTGTAGTATGGGATGTCCAAATACAATGAGCAGAATTAGATTAATAATTGTAGCTAGTGTCAACATGTACCTTAACTATGATACAATATGATACTAAATTTATCATTAAAGCTCTACTAAATGATTTTGCAAACTAATTGAAGCACCCCGTACAAATTGACTAGTATATCCAATAAGTTTTTCTCCACTTTTCTTATGTTCTTTTCCTAACCACTTGGTTTCTTATTTCCCGGAGTAATGAGTTGGATGGACTTCTGATACTTATAACTCAGGGACCGGATACTCAAAAAATTTAGAACTTCACGTCAGGATGTCAAACTGGAGCAATTTTGTTTGAAGACTCAAATGGATATGAGAAGGAATACGAGGAAATTAACAAGAAATAGCATTGTACCCTGAAAACATCTGGCCCTAGATGGAGATTGAACCCGAGTCTCTGGTATAGCAAACTTGTCCTCTACCGATTGAGCTACGCACGGACGCACAAAATGTACAATGACTGCCTCTGAGTATCCAGGCAGAGATTAACAAACTCCAGCGATATCCAGATTTATCCAGATTTGTTCAATTCAGTTCAATACAGTTTTTAACTCACACAGGCCAGCTCTTGGGCAGCATGATGTGTGGGGGATTACAGAAGGATGGTTCAAGTCTCTCCTATCAAGAGCTTCAAGAGCCAGAAGTTGAAGTTCTACCATTAAGCAACAAGAGGGCCATATACAGTACTACATTACAATATGCTGAATATCATCACTAGATTTGATTGCAGTACGTACACAATACAAATTTTTCTGATTTATATTTTTGTTTGTGCACCAAAACTGCGAATTGCATTAATCCTACTAACAGACTATCTGTACACAATATCTGGAGAATACTAACAGACTATCTGTACACAATATCTGGAGAATTAGTTTAACTATTACTGCATCTATTACTATTATCTCATCATATTAACATCAGTAAGGCATCAGCATGTGTCTTAACCTGAATACCAAAGCATTTCTCAATATGTGCGCTCACGTTAATCATGATGTCCAACATTTGTGACAGATTTGTGCGATTTCTGGCTAGAATCAGGGTTTATGACCATCCTAAATCTTGCCATGACCCTAAAGTCATTACAAATCCTTACTTGTTGATCTTAAATTACCTCATTGGGCAAATACAAGCTTCTAGATAACTTGGGATGACATGTGCTGGGTGTCGAGCTATCAGTCACATATGTCAGTATATGGGGCCACACCTATTATCAATACTGTGCTCCTGCAATACTGAGCAATACCATGAACTATGTTAGTTGATAGATGGATTATTATAAAAACACTTCCTTAAGGGTCTTTCCCGCCTTCAAAGAATCACGCGCCGACATGTTCCGTGTATCTTGAGAAAATTATCCCGAGCTCTGTGTTGGACAGAGTTGCTACGGTATAGATACGAAGTGCCTACAGCAGACCTACGAAGCAAACGCTACAAAGCGCTGCTAGGAATTGATACAATAACTGTCATATTCAAATTTCAACGATCATTAACTGTCGAAGATGGCCTACGGACTACGGTGCACCTAAGATTACCTAAGAACTAGTATGAAACCCTAACAACCAGCTTCGGAGGATCACGCACGATACACTACAAAATAAAATTTAGTATTGAAATCAAAATTGTTTTTCAATTAACCTTTCCAAACAAATACAATTACTATAACAAAATATTATTTTGTACATACCTTGCCTGTTTCCCAGCTTGGGACTCTCACAATGTGATTTTTTTGTGCTGTGAATCGTTAAGATGCATCAAGCTGTGCTACAAAGTACTCAAGATAAACTAAGATTGGCTATTATTGCCTAAGATGCATTAAGAACCACTTATGGAACTCCTACAAAAATGGCCAAACTTGGCATGTGCGCAATTTTTTTAAAGCATGTTTAACAATTTTGAGGTGTTCCCCGACCCGATACGGTTCACCATGATACTACGCGAAATTTAAAGACGTTTCCCGAACGTAATGCCGATTAGACTACGATCAGATCACGAACCTCGCACCGTGACATGTCAGCGTGTGATACTGTAATTGTGATTCTCGAAGGTGGGAAAACCCTTATAGTGCTGTCTTTGTGCCGTATCATACCTTAAATCATGAGGATGCTTGTGGACTGAGGACAACATATAACATTGCCTGCCACTTCAAACAATTATAGGAAAACAACTCTTTTACAAAATATGCTTCTTTCTTAAAGGAAAATACCATCTTATAGGAATATGTACTACAATTGCCTCTTATAACAATTCACATGATAAATAACTCTACTAAACACAACTTTTCAAGCTATTCTTCATTTACACCAATAACTAAATTGTCGTAGTCAGCAAAAGAGATCAACAATATTTAAAATTTCATAATATACATACTGTGGGTGTGTACATTATACAGGTCTCCCTCACTATCCGATGCCCAAATTTATGATATTATTATAAGTTTTTAGGCTTTGGATTTGGGTTTTGGCTGGTCCGAGAATGCTCCCCATTTACCCCATTAATTTTAGGGTTCGCTATACAATTTTTTCATCTAAGATCGAGTTTACAGGAACGTAACCCAATCGTAAATCGAGGAAGACCTGTACTGTACATACTGTGTACAGTATATATATATATATATACACACACACACACTAATTCTTCTCCAGTGATAAACAAGTTTGAAATCTATCAATGCTCATGCAAAAAAAATATCCTGCAGCAAAATCGTATCCCCAATATACCAGTACAGTATAACACCTGAACTGCAAAAGTCACAAGCTGTGTGGCTTCGGATGTGCACGATTCAAACAACAAAGTAATGCTGCATTTGGGGTCGCTTGCTAACAAGGTTAACAATTTCAAGCCTTACAATATGCGACTGCCAGATCGAACAGCCTAGTGTTGCCATAGATAATACAAATATTTATACAAATATAGAACATAGAGGAAATCAAGTCTCTTAGTGTCTCTTAATTTTGTTTAGCCTACATGTGCGCCATGTAACCTACCTTCTGCTGCATCTGTTTACCAATGATCGTGGCAGGCCTTCTTACATTGACGACGGTATCCAAAATTTAAATTATACAACTATTCTTAGAGCTATGAAAGTAATATGGTAATTCTCCAGGTAAAAGGAATAAGGCAAATAAAACCTTGGGCAGAAATTGCTATCTGTTAATCTCCAATGATACTTCCCATAGCCAGTTCTGACTTTACTTTTCTCATCATTCTTGCTACAGATGACGATACGAAGGCTGACCCTGGGGGATAGACATCAAATGCCTGTGCTGTAAGGCTGGTAATAATTGCGAGAAATCAGGTCTAAGAAATAGGCAATGAAAATCACAGCAAGATGCAAAAGAAAAATACACTGCTCAGGGGAAGGCACCAGATGCGGATGAATAGTCAGGGACATTGGCTAAGGAATGTGATACTTCATCCAGCGGCCAAGAAGATACTGTCAGGTCTAAAGTAAACTGCCAACCGACAGGGTGGCATATGATATAAGTCGCAAAAGGGCAACATGAAGGAAAGTAAAAGCATATGTAAAAGAAAAGTCAGGAAAAAAAGAAAAAGAAACAATGTGATGAAAGGGAAGACAGTAGAGAAAAGAAAACAGGGAAAAGTGAAATGGAAGAAGAAAATAGTGAAGGCAACTAAATTTGAACCAAGGAAAAAAGGGCAGTGAAGAGCCTCAATTCCCTGGTTCAAAAGCCCACTTGCCACAACACGACAGCCTTCTCAAGGGGGTACAAGTCAATAGTATTGATGATGTAAAATGTTTATACTTTATACTAGCCTTCCGACCTAAAGCCACTTAGAAGGCCAGACCAATGATTTGTCGAGAAAGTGTAGGGACAGAACACATTTTTTTTTTTTTTTTTTTTTTAGAAGTTTAACTAGACCACTGAGCTCCCAAAAAGATCTCCCATAGGGCTGGCAACAGGTCAGTCAAAATTCATTGGACACATGTATAGTTTTTAGATAGGTGCGGAGTGGCGCAAAGTTAAAGTCAGGAGAATCGCAAAGCAATGCAGGAAGAGCCCTGTTACGAAGATAACGCAGTCATTCATACCTATATTTGTGGCATTTGCACAGAAGATGGGCTACAGTGATAACAGTTTGCCATTGATGGCAATAAGGAGGTGGGGACCTAGGTGAAGTCATTAAGTAGCCATGTGTCAGTCTGGTATGGACGACGCGAAGGCGGGCAAGTACAACCTGGTCAGCGCGCTCAGTGGAGGGAGGTGACTTCCAGGGGGAGATGTGGTCTTTGAAGGAATGGCGGTGGATAGTGGTAGGGAGATTATTCCATTCCTCATTCCTCGCAGTACGGATCTTGGACCTGAGTACCAAAAGACGTCAGGTAGGCGAAGCAATGTGTTGTCAGGAGTCCCCACCTTGCTAACTTAGCAAGAGAGTCAGCATGTTCATTTCCACTAACACCAACATGGGCAGGAATCCAGCATAACGTTCTGTGACGACCCACAACCAGGTCATGAAGCATGTTGACAATACTTCAAACGAGAGGGTCATGGGGTGCAAAGTAATGCAGAGCCTGTAGAGCACTCATGGAGTCACTACAGACTACAACATGAGGGACACTGCAAGGAAGGTCACTATTATTGAAAAATATAAACATGTTATGTACAGTATTTGGAATGGAGAAAGCTTGTAATGGATAAAAAGAAAGGCAAAGGTGGTATGGTCATCTGAAAACATTGGGAGAAGAGAGAATATTGTACCTATGAAGATTTGAAAATAAAATCTGTGTGAAAAGAACGATTATTTGTGTAGAAAAGCAGATCAAATATCACTGAATGAAGCAAATTATAGAGATGACAGAATTTTCTTTTAGACAATGTAAACTGGAGGCATTTCTACTAGAGTCATCCCATCTTGAAGTTGGTAGTTGGGAGGAACTGCAGCATCGGAGATTATGATAGTTAATGGTTTACTTTATATAACCCACTGACCTCAGTTTGATAACATCATTATAATCAAATATATTTTATGTTCACATTTAAAAAGAAAATAGAATTAATTCTATCGTCAAATAATATTATATACCCAATTTTTAATCCTTGTAGTAGCTATCAAAGACACCTAAATAGTTAACTATAATTGTGTTAACATTAAAAAATATGAAAGTAAATGCAACATTGTACTGTACTGTATGTAATTTCTTATAACAATAAAGAATACCTAGACATTCCTTGTAACACTAAAATTTAAAATTTCATTCTGTGTGAAAATTAATGAAATAAAAAGCAAATTTGACTTCATTGATAACAAATATGCAAGTAAAATGTTAAAACAACAAACGTGTGCGTCGCTAAAACCAATCAACACTGTTCCACAAGACACCGAGTGCTTTACAACCTGAGACAACATCACCACACTTAATATAAAGCCTCATTAACTTAAGGGCCCACCTCGCATTTTTTTTCTCTTTCTCTCCCTCTCTTTGGCTTGTATCCATTCGGCCCCATTCAGCCTACTGTTTTAAGATGTTTACCCCCATCCAGGTGTCAATATTTTCCTGGCGAGCGGTAGCGAGCCAGCATATATGTATATATTTTTGTTTACACCAAGCTAAATCTGTAAATTTTTCGATAGAAATATGTCTCTGGCGAAGCCGGATTTCTCCATACAATGATGGCTCGCTATCACTCGCCAGGAATAAATCGACACCTGGATGGGGATAAACGTCTTAAAATAGTTGGCTGAATGGAGCTGAATGGATACAAGCCAGAGAAAGAGAGAAAAAACAGGTGACCCCCCCCCCCCTTAACTTCAAACATACAATATGCCTAAAACATCATACATTTTGAGTTATCTTGCTATAGGGCCATTGGGGAAAACATGCGCATTTGCTTACCCCTTTGCTTTGCGTCTCTACTAATCAGCACAGCAGTCTCTATTTTCTAGTTTGGATTACCGGTACCTAGTGATTGGCCACAATTCTGGGTCTGATGAAATAGATCAGGTAAGGTTAACAGCTCAGCCCTAAGATGGAATGGGGTATCAGATTAAGTCAAATCAAATGTCTGACTCATGATAGATAGGGTTCTGGGTTAGGTGTACAGCCAAGCAAGGATTCATCGGCCTTGATAGGGATACCCCGTACAGTCACTCGGGCCGCGGTATGATTGAGCCGCGCACAATGCTCGCTGAAAAACAAAACAAACTCCCTATCATTGGCGTCAGTGCCAAAATTGGGTGTTAATTTTTTTGTTTTAATAAAATAGTTTAACCAGACCACTGAGTTCCCTAAAAGAACTCTCATAGGGCTGGCCCGAAGGAGATAAAGATGGACAACTAATTAAGACAAGATAGATACGGAAGGGCAGGAGGTGAACAAATCTAGTAAGGTGAAGACACGCAGACATTCCTCGCCATTTCACCAATCCAGCCGGACCACATGAGCTCCAGTCAAACTCTTATAGGGCAGGGCCGAAGGATGAGGCAAGAACTGCTACACTGCCGCACCAAGAATTTGAAGCTGTACCCACATGAACCATCAGACAGGTTCTAGGTTGGATATATTTCAAAGAATTTTGAATTGGATAGGATAGGCCTCAGTAGCTTTATGTCAGCTGTATTATATCCTGAGCCACGAAATACATTTCACTTGCCCTTTGAAGTAAGAACAAAATAATTATATGGATGGTACGTACACCATCTTTAGGGCACATGTAGCTATCAGGCATCTTTATTTGGAGGGGTAAACCAAGTCAGATGATATATGTGGGCATAATACTGACAAACAAGTTTTCATTAACAAGGCTTTATATTACAAATAGTTTAACCACTTTACTGTGTACCTATATCATACATAGTAATGAACTTATTTCAGCTCATATTTTCCTACATAAATATTTCAACAACTATCAAAATGGAATACCTTAACACAGGTTATGTTGCCATCTAGTTCAGCTAACAGTGCAACACTTTACACTAATATTAATTATTGTGCTCCCAACATAAAAACAATACATAATTGACCACTTGCAAGTTTTGGCCTATACAAAAAATAAAATAAAAAAATAAAAATAAAGTGGGTTCTTGTTATGTTGAAATTGATTTAATATGCATATATTAAAGCCTTTCGTATCATTAACTCCTGTCCACTCACCAACTCTCTGCAATCTCTCTCTCTTCGCCGCAATGTTGCATCTCTCTCGTTATTTTATCGCTACCACAATAATCAGTGTTCCTCAGAGATTTCCAGTGTATATCACCTCCTCTACGTAGGGTACGTAGTACCCGCCTTGCAACACAATCCCACCCCTACTCCGTGCAACTCTCCAACCAAAGAGTGAAACGTTATTCTCAGACTTTCTTCTATTCAACTGCTGAGCTCTGGAACTCTCTCCCAGAATCAGTCTTTCCCTCTTCTTATGACTTAAATTGCTTCAAACTTTGTGTGTCCAGGCATTTTAGCTCGAACGTCCCTTGATTTTGGCCCGGTCACTCTTTCAACTCTGGGGGAGGCACTCGCTGCAGGCAGTTATGCCTTTTGTCTCCCTCATTCACATAGAAAAAAAAAATAAATAAAAAAAAAAATATACCGGTATATATATATATATATATATATATATATATATATATATATATATATATATATATATATACAGTATACCGGTATATATATATTCTGTATATTGCTGTCCTAATTTTCCTTCTGGGGGAAGGGGGCTAGGAATCCTCCTTCCCTTGTAAAATTCACCTACTAGATGAGGCAGAGTAAGGGGCGCCCCGAGAGAACGCGAAAGTGATCCCGGACCCTAAGCATTGGAACTTTAAATGTTGTTTCTGTTAAGGCTCTGTCTCGAGTTGGCCACCCCCAGCTATGGGGTATGAGCCTGAGTAAATAAATACAGTACATACATACATGTGCAGAAGAAAAGTATTTCAGTTTAACACCCATCAGACGGATCGCCTCATACGAGTTACTAGATTCTGTGGCGCGCAGCGGGTTGACTCATATGATCACATGTATCTTTTTGTATTTACAGCGCTATTTAGTATTAACCGGTAGTACCAAAAGCCTGACTGGGTTACCAGAAGGCTCCATACTGATTATCTGCGAGAGCTCAGCAGTGAAGAGCTTGATAATTATCGCGAATAGACTCGCATTATTATACATAATTTATTAGGGAAAGTGAAGCTCTATGGAATCCTTATAATATACTCACATAGATTCCGTTGTGGTAGAATAGTTTTGATAAGTTTTGTAACTCGATTTTGTTGATATAAATAGTCCCGCGCGTAAACAAACTCAGTCCCACAATCTTGAGAGCTCTGCTACGGACGTGTTCGAAATGGAGTACACTCGCTACGGTAAAGTGTTATGTTCTACAAAGATGTTACTGTATGTCTAATATATGAACCCACAGTAGCTGGCATGCAACTTGCAAGGGCTAGTGTTGTATCCCACGTACTGGATCTAGGGCACTCTAGGGTTAGGTTAGGTTAGGTTGTTTGGTTAGGTTAATATACTAGGTCTCGGAAACAAGATTCGTAGTTGCGGTAGTATTTACATCAAAACTATAGTTAACTATCAAAACTATTCTCCCACAGTGGAATCTATGTGAGTATATTATAAGGATTCCATAGAGCTTCACTTTCCCTAATAAATTATGTATAATAACGCTGCGAGTCTTTTCAAAAAAATTACCAAGAGCTTAGTATAGGACCTTGCAAGCAGTTGAGCGTACATCGCAAGCACTATTAATTCAAAATGGGAATCATATACACTCCCACTTCCTCGCTTGATTGTAAACAATTCAGAACAGCTAAGATCCAAATTGTGATATCTACGTGTGAGCCAGAACACAAACTTTATACTACATAATGTTTCTTCCCGGTAACCCTTTGTGTAGAGTAAGTGAAAACACATGAATTTTATGAAAATAAGTATGCGGCTTGGAATACTCCCACATGAAACCCGTTCTTCACACCACCAGTGTTAAGTCAACAGACGACCTTGTAACGAGAACTCGATTTTTACACTTACTGATAATACAGTATATAACATATATATACCGGTATACAGTAGGCTAGGCCTATATATATATTTTTTTGCAATATCAATTTAATTTATAGATTTACTGCCACCACAAAAGCATGAAAACAGCCCGCTAGCGGTGATACGTCTATCATATATAACCCGTTCTTTGAGGGTTAAATGTCATCTAAATATCTATGTTAACTGCCTTTTTTTTTTTTTAAAGGAGACAATGAACGGAGGAAGGAAAAACACGGATAAAACAAAAAGGTCCATGTGCCTAAAGGCATCCTCCATTCATAAAATGTTTGTAACAACTGGATTTAAACTGTTGTAGATTGTAAGTTTGTGGAAAGCAACTCGAGGGAAGTGAATTCCAAATAGTAGTAGTTTTGGGGATAAATGAATTTGATAAGCAGAAGTTCTGCATTGTGGAGGAGAAAGTGTAAATTCATGGGCGCTCTCAGCTGCCCTAGTTCTACGGGGAAAGATGTGGAGGCGGCACAATTGAAGCAAGTTCTTCGGAACAATTGCTGTGAAAATATCTGTAGAATAATGCAAGGGATGCAACGTTTCTTCGTATGGATAATGTAGGAAAGTCCTGTGTGATTGCAGGGTTATTGATTAATCTAATAGCTTTATTTTGAATTTTGTCCAACTGCCTCAATGCAACCACTCCACAGAGGTGAACAGTAATCCATCTGAGAACGCGCACATGACTTTTATATATTACGGCCAACTGCTCGTCAGTGAAGAATTCTCGAATTCTGTACAGGAGTCCCAGTTTTTTAGAGGTATTCTTAGCAATGCTTCTAACATAATGTGTCCAGCTCAAGTTAGTAGTTAGTGTTACACCGAGAATGTCAATACTAGGGGAAGTGGGAATATTTACATCATTAAAAAATATATGGGAGTCAGTGAGATTCTGTCAGTTAGAAAATTGAATGTACTTGGTTTTCTGTGCATTAAAGGAAACTAGATTCTTTTGTCCCCATTCATTAATTCTAGAAAGGTCCTGGTTCAGAGAAATTGCAGTGTTTATTTTTGAATTTATAAGATCAGGTTGGGTGAAAGAATTGGTAAATGTGAAGGAACTGTGGAGTGTTGAGTCATCTGCGTAGGAATGTATTGGATTATGAGTGGTAGATATGAGATCATTGATATGAATGAGGAACAGAGTTGGGGCCAAAACTGATCCCTGGGGAACACCAGCATTTATTGAGTGAAATTGAGAATAAAGGCCATCTACCATTACACGTATTTTTCTGTTATGAAGATAAGAAGAAATTAGTGGAACTAATGATGCAAGGCTGTAGTGTGACATCTTCGACAATAAGGATTGATGCCAGACTCTATCAAATGCCTTTGATACTGTATATCCAGTGCTATTGTATGGGTTTCACCATGTTGGTCTGTAGCTTGGTTGATTTGATGTGTAAGAAGGCAAAGAATGTCTGCAGTTGATCGACATCGTCTAAAACCATATTGCCTATCACTGATTAATTTATTATTCTCAAGATGCTTAACTTCAGAGGTTAATTATGTGATTATTTAATATAATTTCAAAGACTTTACCAAGAGTGGAAGTTATAGCTATTGGTCTGTAGTTTGATGGATCTGAAGAGGCACCTTTTTTAGGAACTGGATGGATGTTTGCTTCTTTCCAGGATACTGGGAAGCATGAGGTATGAGTAGCCTACACAGACGGAAAAAAATTGCCAATACAGGAGCGAGCACCAAGGAGCAATTTTTAAGTACTATTGGAGGAATTTCATCTGGACCAGGAGCTTTATCTACTGAGAGATTCTGCAAAATAGTTTTGACATGTCTGGTGTGGATCTTAAGTGAGGGAATTTCAGGCGAATTAAAATTAAGTACAGGGACATCTTGATTTATTTCATCTAAGGTTGAGTTGGTGGAAAAAATATCCGCAAGAAGGTTAGCTTTACCTCGTGGATCACTTACAAGATTGCCAGTCGGAGATTTTAATGGTGGAATGGATGAAGCAGTAGTGAAGTTGGATTTGAATGAGTTAAGAGTAGACCAAAATATTTTGTTATCATTTGGATTATTTAGAAGTTTATTTGCCTGCTTGTGGAGAAAGTTTGATTTAGTTAGATTTAATACAACTTTGGCATGATTTCTGATGTTTCTAAAGTAATTAAAGGCTTCACGTGTTTTTGATCTTGTGTATGCATTGTAGGCTATTGCTTTTTGTTCAGTTACTCTAGCACAATTATGGTCGAACCATTTAGGTGAATTAGATCTTTTACTGTACTTTTGATGAGGAATAAAAGTTTCCATTCCAATTTTTATAAAATCTTGCATGTGGCTCAAGGTGGAGTGTGCATCATTAAAAAAGAAAGAGGTCCAGGGAATATCAATAAAGAAATCTTGAAGACCATCCCAGTCTGCCCTATCGTAATGCCATTTAGTCACCAAAACAGGTTCAGAGTGTGGTAGGTGATAGACAGGTGGCCTGTATCAGACAGTGATAGTGACAGCTTGAAATTCCTTATGGCCTAAACATAGCAAGTGGTCTAATATTGAACAGAATAATAGTTGCTACAAACTTAAAGGAAAATCAACTTGTGGTGATACCCGATTATATAATAAGCACACTGACAACACCACATAAACATACCCCACTACATCTGCCAACACTCGGACTCCAACTCAGTTTATATATGTAACTCAAAACTGGACATTTGTACATATGGCAACACCAAACATAGTCTGCTTGACCCTCTACATACATACAATACTGCACTCAAAGTTTTAAAATTTACTAAATCATGATTAGTCTAGAGATTGTAACAAATAGTCACTTGTAACTGGAGTATCAGGCAGTAAATTTCCATATGTAATTACTGTTCGGCTTTTCCCAAATAGTAGAAAAATCATCTTGATTGGTTAAGTCCTTTTGAGTGAGAGAGGTTGGAGGTGGTGATATTTATACTTATCATAAGGATACAGTTTAGATTAGGCTAGGTTGACTACTAAAGGTGTTGCCATATGTACCAACTACTCAGCTTTGTTCCATACAATTCTCCAGCTCAATGCAAGAAGAGTCAATGTCCAAAAATGCCAATAAAGACTGGCTGATTAAACCATGTCTAAGGATCTGTATGTTTAAGTGAATATACAATAAAGGGCCATTTTCCTCTTCCAATAGTAGCATGAATGCTACTACTGGAGGAAGAAATTGGCTCTTTTACATAATAACATACTTATATTTGGACATGGTTTTATACAGTAAAGTCTTTATAGGCATTTCTGGACATTGGCTCTTTCTGCACCTAGCCAGAGAATTTACGAGACAATCATATATAGAGCTGACTGTCATTAAACTTTATACATCAGACAGAACAATCTATATATCTTCAACAAAACATAGTCTAGGCTTCAGCTGCTATAACTCATAATGCATCATTCGTGTCATTCACCTTACTTACATTAGCACAGACACGTATGTAGTTAAGTACAGTACACGCTACTGCTCACAAAAGTAAATTACCCGGTAGTTGCAATCTGAATAGTACTCTATATAATTTACAGTATGCTACCAGTCACAAGAATATAATCTGTTGTATAGATATGATTGTAGCTCTTATTTACAGTGTAATTACTTAATGTCATTAGAAACCTGACTATTCTCATAGAGCATAACATTTGCCTAAACAGGAATCCATCATTTCACAGAGATAACGAGACAATGATTACAGGTCTGTGGCGCTTGATATGTGCAGCGGTGATATGGGACAACACTGGGGTTACACTAGACAAGGCCTACACAGTCAGACAACTACTACGCAAAATGGATAAAAGAAAGAGTCTAATCAATATACGATAGTTAAAGAACATTGTGGTGCTGAATTTATCAATATACAGTACACTCCCGGTATTCGCGCCTAGGTCGTACCGGCCCCCTTCCGTGTATACGTGGGCACTATTAACATAGGTTTCAATGGGAAATAGACTTAAGTCATACCAGGCTCTCCCATCTTGGACCCCTATTTCCCCACAAATACATCCAATAAATACATATTATTTTGAGAATACTTATAAATACATATTATGTAAAGATTACTTACCACACAGACTTTACTTGAAATCAGTCATATATATCGCATACTGTAGTCTAAATCATCGGCATAATTTCGCCGCATTTGTCCGACTGTCCGACACGGCGTCGGTAGGCTTGACCACTGACTGGCCTTTGCTCTCTGTTTTGATGGTTCCGAGCATTTAATTCCTTCATTATTACTACCAGGCCCACTGCCCCTATCACTGAATGCACTAAAGGCCCTAATAAAAGCAGGAGATACGAGGTTCGGGCAGAAAAAAACTTGTAAACAGGTAGTTTTCCAACACAATGGTGACTTAGTGGGTGGGCTGTGAACTGCAAGATGGCCGACCAAAACAAAATCGGGATGCGTATCTGCTCGCCCGATTCAAATTCGTGAATAGCTGGTATTCTGTGGGGTTTTTGCGCGGATAACGAGTAATGGGATATTTAGGGGTGTCTGCAGATTAAAGAGTTTCGCGAATGCTTGGACCGCGGATAACGGGAGTGCACTGTAATGCATTTACTCATAATATTTTGTGGTTATTTTTTCTATTTATGTTGCGTACCAGCTGGCCGACCACATAATAATTGTAAGGCCTACCCTACATCCTAGATAACACACATGGACAGTAAGCACCTTAGCCCCTTCAGTATATGAGGGTGACCTTCTGTTGGGAGGCACATTAAGGGGATAGTGGTTACTTTTTGGTCTTCTTACTTATTTATGTATATATTTTTTAGTTTCCTCAGTAGACCTCCATCAAGCTTAAAAAAAACCCCACATAGACCTATTTTCAAGATAAATTTGTACATTTTCCGGCCAAAGGCCGGTTCCTCTTAAATTACAGACTCACTATTGTTCGCCAGGATAAAATCGACACCTAAATGGCACAAAAGGTCCTAAAATTGCCAAACTAATGAAGCAAAGTCTTAAATCTCAAAACTAATGGGGATGAACATAAGGACAAGGGGACCAGAAAAAAAACAATCATCTCCTCTTAACATTAGACGATTTTATGAAACGTAAGCCAGATCCCTGGGAATCAAAGTGGTGATAATAACCTCGATAAACCCTTTGACACACACAGGTCCTCTCAAAACTTAATGATATTTTTTAATGATAACCAAATTGAAGAAAGACATCATCATAAACTGAAAGGGTTAATTATTGATAATATAATGGCAGGACTTACAGAGTTCAGGACAGGAGTATATTCGGCAATTACAGGGAATAGGCTCGCACTCGTATTTTTCATGTTTTTTCCTCCATATTTTGAGAAATCAGTGTTTTTATGGTTTTAGTAATAATTCCAATGTGGGATACGAGATGGGTTGAGTCCCCCCCCCCAAATGACTTATTAAAATCATCATCTATGTTGCCAGCAGGGGGTATACTGTATATCGATTATACTGAATTTGTAAAACTTGCAAACTAAACAAACCAAAATTGGGACAAGGACAATATAAAGTCAAATTAAATTATCAAAATCGCTATGTGGAAACAACGCTTACTAAAATGAAATCTATGAAATAAAAGAACACAATCCACCACATAGGGTGTACATTACTACATGAGCAAGTTAATCTGTTTCCCAAGCAAACTAATCGCACACATAACAACGCACTATCGTCACGTTCAAGGAATTAGTCAAATTTGGGAAGTCCGGGATGTTCTGGTAAATTTTTACTAAACTCTGCATGAATAAAGAAACTACATGTAAATGTCAAACTATTAATTTAAAATCAAATTTGCAACATGACAAGACATTAACAATAGTACAAAATACAAATATTGATAAGATATCTATATTATTACAAAATAATATATAAAATATTAATAAAGAAGGCGTTTGTAAACCGTGAGGATGTCCGAAGGAGCGCTGTGAATGATTAGACTGCATTTTTTCTATTAATATTGGGTTTTATTTATGTGATCAAAATAATTATCCCACAGTGGATTATACATGAGTACAGTATAAGGATTCCATAGACCTACATTGTCCCTAATAAATTATGTATAATAAGGCGGTGAGCCTATTCCCTATACAGTAATTATCGTACTGTATATTCAATAATTCATTAAAATCATGCATGTCTAAAAATTCAAATAATATGTAAGCTAAACTCTCCAGTTAGAAAATCTGTAAAGAAATGTAAGCTGAATAATTTCCTTGTAATTGCAAAGCCAAACTGTTGTGGTGCCTAATAATCTAATAGTGGATATTCTGTACAGTATCCTGCAATATCAACAAAGCTCCCTTACTAAGAAAAAATATACAATTGCATTGTTGTGGCATTGCACCGAGATATTCTTGGTCTTAAAAATGCAAAACGAATATCAAAGAAAAGCTAAAGTTTGAGCAAAATATTATACAACTTTGATACAATAAAGTAACTATTACATAGAGCAGATATATTAAAACTAAATCTCATAATCTAGGGTTCTTTGAGTGTATGTGACAGTACACTGTCCCACAGTTCAGAGTACTTCACTACTTACAGATAGTAAGTGAAACAGTTGGGATTAATTGTTGAATCAATATCTTGATCTTTGTGGCCCCATGAACTGTAATATATCAAGATTTACTAGTACTCTAGCCCCTTTTACCATTCTCTCATTACCCTCTCCTTGCATGTACACTCACAGACAAAAGCGGAGCCCCCCCCCCTCTTGGTCCTATAATGAACCCAAGTCGATGGATAATATGTCAGTGAAGCAGTGAATCAGGTTCATATGGTACAGTCTGGTCATTATGACCCGCTTCACTGACACTTCACTTACTGTCTTGATAGCGTAATGCTTAGGGTGCGGAATTTTGGTGTGAGTATCCTAGGTTCGAGTGCTTGGAGTACCCCATGTATTCATTACTTTCATTGATTTCATAAGTTAGGTTTATTTGTAAATTAATTGGTGGGTTGGTGAAAACAAATATGAATATTATCTACCGGTATTGATTTGAGTTTATCATAAGACCAACTGAGGGGACATGAGTGTACAGCATCCATTAACAAATTTGCAGGTAATATTAATCCCTGTCAATAAATCTATCATATATATGAACTCGACTACTGTAGGTGAGAATGGATAAAATCCTGAATATCTCTAATGATCAACAGCAAAGTTCTGGAATGTAATTATGTCATTATCAAGGAAGAACATGGTCCTCTTACAATAATATCATAAAATTTGTAGGAAGAACTGATGGGATAATGAATGAAGTACAAAATTAACTCCCATGTAAGAAAACACAGCCAAGTTGGGAAGTAAACAATATAAAACTATACAGCAAAGTCTTCTTAGTTTCTCTGCAACATGATAAATGTGAAAATCTGTGAGAAATGGAATTATATATCAAATTGACAAGATCTTCAAGTTTTTTCTCAATATAGATATTACTTTAATACTGCATTGACATTAACTGAAATATATTTGGCCCCAAGTTTAATAGTGCATGTACCAATATACAGGTTATGATTCTTATCTTTACCTTAAATCCACTTCACATTCATTTGTATTCAGATTAATTTATCTAGTACAGTACGTACAACATTACTATTCCAAGAGCTGTAATGTGTAAGTTACAGTGGTGGTACTCTTCCACATGTAAATAAGTTTTACAAGCAATTTATATAAAATGGTCCCATCTGTATAAAATATATGGTAGATATAACTCTGATTCTTAGATGATTTCAGTTTCATATGAAAGATATGTAGAATTAACCTTTTAGTTTCTATTATGAATTTTCTTAATAGCTACCAATAGATTATATTAATCAGCTAAATGGTTCAAGGTGTTAAATGAGGAGGTTGAGAGTGTGGTGTTACTTCCACACTTTATTGAAGAGGTCCATGAAGCTGTCGTAGATCATGAAGGTAATGGCTACGTCCAGACACACGCGACTTAGCCGGGGCACCGTACCCTTGTAGAATCTGAGATGAATTATATGATAAGTTAGTTCATAGTTTCAGCTCAATGTAAGCAGGACATCTGTAGTATACTCTACAGTAATCTAACACTCTAAGCTATTAATATAGAGGAACTAATTTATGGTTCATAAAAAAGTAATACTTGAGAGCATTATCGTCCGTTATCGATGTTAAACAAATTTTAGCAAAATTTTGGGGCAAGAATGTAGTTACCGGGTGTACCGCCCGTCTTGTTTACACTACGCGGACGCTCACCATCATGTTCCCGTCTATTTTGACTGCCTTTGGATACAAAAATACATTACCCTAACCAAACAACCTAACCTAACCTAACCTAACCTAGTATTATAGATTTATAAGTATTTATTTTATTATAAGTATTTATAGATGATTTATGTTGTATGTCGGTAGTGGTACACCCGGTAACTACATCCTTCCCAATTTTGGTAATCTTTTGCACTGTTGCTGGAACTAGATTGAATATATCTGTCTATTGCCAGACGACTTGATCCCCGAAGGGAATGAAGTTCCTCCATGCAGCTCTGTCAGCTGGCGCCCCTCCTCCCACCAAACACCACTCTCACTCATATAGCTCTCAACTTCATCCTCCCACCTCACTCTCAGTCTGTCTCTTACTCTCTGCCCTTCCATCTCACACTCGTACACGCTTTCTCTGCCTTTACACCTCACACTCGTACTATCTCTTCGTCATTCTCTCGCTCCCCATACATTACACATGACCGAACCACCTCAAGGTGTTCCTTTTCACACTCTCCAGCACAACCACATCCACACCACAATACTCTCGTACTTCCTTATTCGTCTGTCTATCTCTCCATGTAACTCCACATGCACTTCTCAAGTACGGTAACTAATTTTCACCCCTCTCACTGAAGATATTGTATATTAACCCTGTAATCCTGGTTGACGGCATATGGCATCAATAGGGTTAAGGGAACCCACCTCGCTTTTTTCTCTTTCTCTCCCTCTCTCTTTGGCTTTTATCCATGCCCCATTCAGCCTACTGTTTTAAGACGTTTACCCCCATCCATGTGTCAATATTTTCCTGGCGAGTGGTAGTGAGCCAGCTTGTAGAGTTTTGTATAGTTTTTCAAACCTCATGGCTGACTCTACACATGCTTCAGGGCATACCCTTGACCTGGTCCTCTCCCAGAGTGAATCCAACCTTGTAAATAATAAGTTTTTCCTATCGGCCGTAGCGTGTCTGACCATGACATCATCTCCTTTAACCCTCCCGCCCCGGCTACGCATTACATAAATATTCCCCAAAATCCGGGTGTTTTGGCCGAAAAACGTCTAGGCTAGGCTACCGTATCATTGTTATGCTGACTGCTTCCCGCATTCCCGCGCATCCCCAAGCGTAGCTGTGTTATTTACCTGTAGAATGGCGTTAAGTAGAGCTCTCTAAGTCAAGTGCTTGATTTGTGATGATGATTTCATTGGAGATAACTTTATGGCCAAAACAGCCACTTTAAACTACTTTTCGATACTTAACAACAACATACAGGCACACACGAACAAGCGACGCTCTCCTTCTTGTGGCCGGAGATGCGGGGCGTCGGTCCAGCCGGCTGTTGTTTACATGCGTCGGACCGACGCCTCGCACACGTAGCTCACAGGCTTTCAAGCAATGGTACAATGTTGTACCACCCGGGTTCCTGGGGGCAAAACATAATGGTACACACGTGTACCACCCGGGGTTGAAGGGTTAAAGTGAATGCACCAAAACCCTTATCTTATACCAAGAAAATAACCTTTCGTAAATATTGTAATTTGGATCAAGAAAATATAAGTCGTGATATTGAACTTTCACTTAACACGGTCGATATTACATCATCAACAGTAAATCGGTTAGTTCATACTTATAACACCTTCTTCCGTTATATTCAAGACCGTGATTGCCCTGAGATTGACAAGGAGATAAGAATAAAGGATAACGCTCCATGGTATGAATCAAGTGTAGTGGCTTTGCGCAAGAAGAGGAGACGGGCAGAGCGTCTGTGGCGCCGGCACAGAACTGAATCCTCTCGTTTAGATTATGTCGCTGCTCGTAGAGCTATCACCGTAAAAATTACACAAAGCAAGATCGAGTATTATACTGGTCGAATTGATTCCTGCAGAGGTGACCAGAAACAACTTTTTTCAATTCTTAACAACTTAACAGGCCAGCGTTCTTCTCAGGTTCTCCCCTCATCTGTCTCAGCTGCTGATCTTGCATCAAAATGTTCAGCTTTCTTTGCAGACAAAATTGCTCAAATCAGATGTGAGTTTGACAATACCCCTGCTCTTGGAGAATACTCTGTGGTCCCTTCTCAGCCGTTGGCTGTAGACTCTGCCTTCACACATTTTCAGCCGATTAACTCCATAAATGCCTTGACATACATAAGAGAACTCAATAAAACATTCTGTTTATTGGACCCGATAAATGTATCAAAGATAAGTACAGTTTATGAGACTGCGTCACCTTTCATTGATTCAATTGTCAATCGTATCTTTGAGGAAAATTATTTTCCAAATTCTGAAAAACATGCCTTAATTCGGCCTTTACTGAAGAGGGCAGGCCTAGATTGTGATAATTTGGTAAACTATCGCCCTGTGTCTAACCTGTCATTTCTGTCTAAGATTGTCGAGCGTGCAATACTGGACCAGTTGCTGCCTTTTCTGGAGCGGAACAGTGTCATTCCCCAGTCTCAGTCTGCTTATAGGAAGCTCCACTCAACGGAGACAGGCCTGAGCAGGATTTATAATGATTTAGTCTCGAATACATGTTCTGGACGGTGTTCTCTTTTGGTTTTGTTGGATCTGTCTGCAGCGTTTGATACTGTTGATCATCAGTTGCTCCTGAGAGACCTTTCTGGTTTTGGTGTGCAGGGAGATGCACTCCTGCTTCTTCAGTCATATATTACCGATCGCAGTCAATGTGTTGTCATTGGTGGCTCTATGTCAGAACCATCGTCGCTAAAGTTTGGGGTGCCTCAGGGATCAGTTGTTGGCCCTGTGTTGTTTATTATCTATGCCTCTAGTCTTTCATCCCTACTGGATGCACATGGTGTTAAGTATCATTTCTATGCAGATGATTCACAGTTGTATATTGAAATTAATAATATCGATGAGGTAAAGAATAAATTTTCATCACTCTTGTCAGACTTGAAGATCTGATGACTTGAAGGAAGCTCAAATTAAATGACAACAAGACAGAGATTATAGTCATAAATGGTAATTTGAGAAATAGTGTCCATGAAGATTTTGGATGTCTAGAATTCAGTGAATCACAGCTCCAACCTTTGGAATCAGTGAGAAACTTGGGCGTTGTATTAAACAAAAATCTGAACTTTAACCCCTGGTACCCGGAAGGGCTCTGAGGAGCCCATAACAAACTAGGGCCCGAAACACGGATGGGCTCTTCAGCACCGTAAGCTTGAAAGCCTATTAAGCGTGTTTTGAAAGCCATGCGTCCGACGCATGTAAACAAAGCTGTCTTTGCAACACCGCACCTCCGAAACCAAGAAGGAGACGTCGGATCAAAGTTGTTGTTGTATGCATTGATGAGATTAGTGTCTGCAAATGTCCGATATCGCCAACATTTCCTCGAAACTTTCTCCACGGAAATCGTCATCACAACTGAACCAGTTGACTTAGAGAGCTCTACTCAACGCCAGTCTACAGATAAAAAACACATCTACGTTTAGAGATGCAAGTGAATTCTCTAGCAGTTAAAATAACAAAGATACGGGTAGCCTATTAAAGACATTTTTTGGCCAGATCACCCGGGTTTCGCGGATATCCTATAGAAGGCGAAACCGGTCTGTGAGGGTTAAGAATCATATAAATAGTGTCATGAAGAGTTGTCACCTTTACATTCATAACCTTTATGCTATAAGGAAGTTCTTAAGCAAGGAATCTCTTTTGACCCTCATTCATATATTTGTTATATCTAGAATTGATTACTTTAATCATTGATCATTGGTCTACCAAATGTTACTTTGAAGAAACTCCAGTCTGTTCTCAATAGGTGTGCTAGACTAATATTTTCACTTCCACCCAGAAAACCCACCACATATTATCTAATAGATCTACACTGGCTTCCCATCAAGGCCAGACTAGAGTTTAAAATGTGCTTACTGACATTTAAGGTGCTGAGGTTTGGTGAGCCTAAGTATTTGTTGGATCTTCTATTTCCAACACATAATGAGTCAGATGTGAATTTGCGTAGTGGTGATGACCCATATCGCCTTTATGAGCCCAGAGCCATTGGGGAACGTGCTTTTGCTGCTAGATCCTTTTTTTATGTTGCCCCACGTCTAATCAATCGACTTCCAGTGTCACTTAAGCAGTTAAATTGTGTCGACGCTTTTAAGAAACAACTGAAGTCGCACATATTTCCGAGGGCTTATGATACTGGGGAGCATAGAGTTACTGATGACTAAAAGCTTTAATTTTTTTTTTTTTTTTTTTTTAAATGGAAAAATTTAAGTTAATGCGAGCGCTCGTGAATCCACTTGGAGTATTGGCGCTCGAACAAATAAAATACCAGCATATTATTATTATTATTATTACAGTAAACCCTCGCTATTTCGGACTAATTGTCCGAAATGTCAGAAAATCCTAGATGTCCGAGGTCCGGCTGTGTCCGATCTAAAAGAGGACAAAAAACCGACCTGAAAGAAAAAAATCCGACGAAAATCGAATAAGTAATAGTGAAACGAGAACAAACTTCACCGAGCGTACTTCATGCATGTGAATAAATGCGACCTCAGAAGAAGGGAAACGTGAATGAACTTCATGCACCCATGACAACGAATAGGCCTAGGCTAGGCTAGGCTACCCTATTCGTACTTTAGGTTAATATACTGTACAGTAATAGCACATATAGTAATGAATATGAAACAATAAGTTCAGTTGATGGTCGAAAAATAAGAATCAACACTCACCGCTTCATTGCAGGTCCACCCCTTCACCTCTCTCCACTTCTCCACCTCACTCTCCTTGACCACCTCACTTCCCTTCTCCATTTCAAGTGATATCGAGGTCACCTTACGCTTTGGGAGGCATGATAACACGGGAATATATGCGGAGGAGGTAACAATCACACAAGATGGCTACCCACTTAAACATAACTGACGCCCGTGACGTCACTTCTCGTCCAGGCGGGTGACTCAGAGCCCAGCCTGTATATCGGCGCTCCGACGGATCCCCGTTTTGACGGACATTCACCGGGGATGGGGGCGCGTCATACGACAACGTCGGAACGATGACGGAAATGTCCGAAATACGGAAGTACGTGTCCGGGAGGTGCCGGCAATCCGGCTAGTACGGGTTTCCGACGATTAGAGGTCCGAAATAGCGAGGGGTTACTGTATATTTTTTTGTTTTGACAGCAAGCTAGATTTGTACATTTTTTGATAGAAAAAATTTCTCCGGCGAAGCCGGATTTTTCCAAACAATGCTGGTTCGCTATCACTCGCCAGGAAGAAATCGACACCTGGATAGGGATAAACATCTTAAAACAGTTGGCTGAATGTGGCCGAATGGATACAAGCCAGAGAAAGAGAGAAAAGGAGAGAAAGATTAAAAAGAAGCCGGTGACCCCCCTTAATGGGCAGCCCCCCGGACGACGCCATATGTTCCGTATTAAAAAAAAACCCAGGGGGTAATGGGGCCTTCATTTAATGGTGGAGGAAAAAAGAATATTCCTCACGCATCCTACTGCGTGTCGTACAAGGCGACTAATAGGGGGGATGGCGATAGACTTGTGGACCAACAGTCATTATTATGCAATAAAGTATTCATCTTAGCACTGTCTTGGTATGGCACTACCGAGGCTGATTGAGTGCGGATAGGTGCCACAGGGGACTGAGTCTTACCTGGGCGCTGTTTGGCACCACACCTGTGTCGGCAACAGTGTTTGCATATTGGAGCAGTGTTGGGGCAGGACTTTATTGTTCTATAATTCAAATTGCCTAATATACAGTGGAGTCTTATTATGGTGTTGTCTTTTTGTAACACTGTTAAGGCTGGTGTGGTTGCAGATACTGCAGGTGCAAGTGCTGCAGGGGGACTCTGTTGAGTCTTGCTGAGGCACGGTTAGCCCTATACTGTACCAACATCAGCCACAGTGATGACTTGGTGAGGCAGTGCTGTGGCGGGACTTTATTGTACTACAGTACACTCCAACTACTGAAAGGCAACCCCGTCTGAGCCGTTACAATGCATGTAATGGAAAAATGACGTTAAACCATTGTATTGTTGTATTGTATGCAAGCTAACTTAGTGCTATTGGTTCTGATAAGCTACACAAGTATAACATTATGATATCCTTCGTAAGTAGCCATTTATTGTTTGTCCAAGCTAAATTTTCTTTATTTCTGGTTTGTCCAGTATCTGGCCAAATAGAAAAATCCACTGTCTGTTGCACCCATATTTCAGAGCAGTCACATATTACTCTCATCAGACTGGCAAATGAGACTTTTATATTTTCTTTGTAAGCCTTTCATCTCCCATTCGTTCAACATGTCCATAGCAGCATAGCACCTTTCTGTCCACTCTGGCTGATAAGGGTTCCTGTTGTCCCACTCTCCTATGTACCTTTTCATTCCTCAATCTGTCTCTATGCATTACTCCACACATACTCCTCAAGCAGCTCATCTCCATCACATCCAACTTTCCTTTCTCTTGTGCCTGCAAAGCCCATGTATCAGTCCCATACATCACTGTTGGTACAACTATCCCTTCATACATTACATTTTCAGCTTTCATTCCAAGATTTCTCACCTTCCACACACTTCCCATTGCTCCGAAAACTTCCTTCACATACTCTGTTTTACCTCTATTTCCATATCTCCATTCCTGCTTATCTTTCCACCTAGATATTTAAAACACTCCACTTGTTCCAGTATTTCCCCATCCAGCCTCACATCTAGATTCACCCTACGATCACCCCTATTACACACCATCACTTTACTTTTATTGACGTTCACCTTCAGCTTCCTCCTCCCACAAACCACACCAAACTCTTGGACTACTCGCTGCAGTTTCTCCTCAGAATCCGCCACCAACGCTGCGTCATCAGCAAACAGCAACTGATTCAACTCCCAATCTCTAACATTCTTTCCTACTAAAACCAATCCTCTACCCATAGTTCTCATTTTCTCCTCCCTCACCACACCATCCATACAGTATATACATTAAACAGCCACGGTGACATTACACAACCCTGTCGCAGACCTACATTTACCTCATACCGTTCACTCAACTCATCATTTCCTACTCTAACACACGCTCTGCTCTCTTCATAAAAACTCTTAACTGCTCATAACAAATTTCCTCCAATTTCATAAATCCTTAGCACCTTCCACATTGCTTCTTGATCAACACGATCATATGCTTTTTCCAAATCCATAAAAGCCCAAAATATCTCCTTATGCTTCTCTTAATACTGTACTTCTCGCATAGCTGTCTTACTGCAAAAATCTGATCCACACACCCTCTTCCCCTCCTAAAACCGCACTGCTCTTCTCCTATTGCACCTTCCGTACCTTTTATTATCCTCTCTATCAACACCCTGCCATACAGCTTTCCAACCACTGATAATAAACTATCTATCTATAACTTGAACACTCCTGACATGCACTCCTCCAGTCTAGTGGAACCATTGACACAACAAAGCACACATTGAATAGTCTCACCAGCCAATCTATTATCACATCTCCACCATTCTTAATACACTCCACAGCAATACCATCCATACCTTCTGCTCTTCCCGCTCTCATTTGTCTCACTGATTCTTTCACCTCATTTTTCCTGATCCTTTCATTCATTCCCTGCCACCTAGGTGGCCTGGGTAACCTATCTCCATCAACCACTGCTTCCCTTCCATCTCTTACATTTATCAAAGATTAAAAATACTCAGTATATCTTTTCCTCACTTGCACTCCTTCCACTAGTAACTCTCCATTTGCATCTTTCACCGAATCTTCCCTCTTTTGTCCTCCTTTCCTTACTTTATTTACCTCCTTCCAGAATATCTTCTTTCGTTCCTCAAAATACTCACTCAACCATTGACCCCACCTTTCATTTGCATTTTTCTTCACTTCTCTAATCTTCCATTTTGCCTCTCTCCTTTTCTCCTTGTACCTCTCCCATACCTCATCACTACCATCCTGTAAAGCCCTTTCAAAATATCAGTAATAAAATTAATATGGAGAGGTATTGCAGAATGGGGACTACATAGAGAGACAGCACAAGACTGTGGGAAAGACCTACAAATGCATTATCGAAAGTGTTGCGGACGGCAAAGGAATTGATGACTAATAAAACAGTTATTGATAACTCACGCTTTAGGTCCCTCATTTCTCCAGATCTTTTGGAAGCAGTCCCAAGTGTTCTTGTATTTACTGGCCTCTAGCCCCTGCATCCTGGTCTTGACCACATCAATGGGGGTGTTGCCGAACACTGACACTGCTCCGGCAAAACCTCCAAACAAACCTGATAAGTGGGGTAAAGGCAACAGTAAACAATACTACAACAACAACAACAACAATAACAATAACAATAACAATAATAATAATAATAATAATACAGTAATAATAATTAATAATGAGGAGCGAACTTTACGTTAGATATAATTTATTATTACTCGTCAGCCTTGGTCAACAACCCATCTACGGGAGACAACCTTACAAAAATCTGGGTGGATGGGACTCATCAGCTTTGGTCAGCAACCTGTCTAGGGGAATATACCTTATGCAAATTACTGAAGGGCGGCGCGCTCATCGGTGCCACTTGCAGGTGGCAAACTGTACAATAGATTCAATTGATAGATGCGGGTGAAAAGATAACATTCCTTGAGAGCGTCAACCTCACAATTTTGGTTGCACCCAGTAAGTACGAGTTTACTCACATAAATCTAAAGATCTTTTTACTGAGATGTTAAGAAAGTAAAAGACAGGCATTTACATTTTTAAAAGAATTAAAGAAAGATTGAATGAAAGCATATTTCAATGGCTTGAAGTTGAAATTAATATGAAATAAACTTCAAGTTGTGACTAACCAACAATGAGCTTGGGCACGGGTTTGGTTGGGTCTCCTCCTCGGTACTTGTCCTTGCAGGTCTCCATGACGTAGAAGCGCATGGCCTGGTTACTGCCCTGCTTCATGATGGTTGCCGTCACTCCCTGGTATGTGCCACGGAAACCTGTATTGAAAATTAAAACCTCAATAAAATTATAACATTTTACTTAACTGTATACTTAATTTCTTTCTTTTCTCACTTTACAGAGTTAAGGTGAGATCTATTGGTCCTCGAAACATACACCAAATTAATTACAGATATTCTTATAACATATTGAATTAAAATGTAAAACTTGCAAACTAAACAAACCAAAATTGGGACAAGGACAATATAAAGTCAAATTAAATTATCAAAATCGCTATGTGGAAACAACGCTTACTAAAATGAAAATTATTAAATAAAAGAACACAATCCACCACATAGGGTGTACATCACTACATGAGCAAGTTAATCTGTTTCCCAAGCAAACCAATCGCACATATAACAACGCACTATCGTCACGTTAAAGGAAGTAGTCCAAGTTTGGGAAGTCCGGGACGTTCTGGCAAATTTTACTAAACTCTGCATGAATAAAGAAACTACATGTTAAATGTCAAAATATTATTTAAAATCAAATTTGCAACATGACAAGACATTAACAATAGTAAAAAATACAAATATTGATAAGATATCTATACTATTACAAAATAATATATAAAATACAGTACAGCACTCACTAACGATAGTGCTATCGGGTAGGTACCTGTAAGCATAGCATGCCTCAAGTGACCCCTATCAATAACTACCCTACAAATAACCTACATTTATAGCAAAAATAAACTAAGGAAATCGCAAAAGTAAGCAATTGATACTATCGACAATGAATACATATAATATAGAGAAATAATTGCAAAATATGAAGTAACAACAGATTTAAACAAAGAGTACTCTTTTAACAAGAACAATAAATTTAAAAAATCATCAATATTAATAATAATAATAATAATAATAATAGAAAAAGAAAAAGATAAACAATAAATACAGACAAAAAGTAAGCAGAGGTTATACAAGAAACTTCAAGTTAAAAATGAATTCAGTTTTCCTTATTCAATCAGCAAAGGTGAGCAACATACAAAATAAGTATTACTTCTCTTCTCAGTTAGCATGCTATATAACTTACATATCATTTGACAATGAAGGGAAGCACAGCAATTTTGCAAATTGCTCGCATTTTCTCAGAAGGATATTCTGAATTATTCTATAATTATGTATAATTATGTATAATTCCTCCCTAACCCCCCCAGGGGGTTTTGTCTCTGTAATTAAATATGTATTGTATATTATATGGCTAAATAAAACATTTCAATTTCAATTTCAGGGGGTTAGGGGGGCCTCTACCCATGTAGTAGACGAAATAAAAGCATATGCCACGAGTCTACTGCACGTCGTAGGAGGCGACTAAAAGAGGGATGACATAAGTCCGGGCCACCATTCATCCTATTTGTTCCATTTCAGCCTAATGGTAGCTGTGGGACACCAGAGGGCCAAATCTAGTCTCTGGAATGGCTGCTTTTGCCCTGAAGGGCTACCTTGGGGTATTTGGGGTGGTTCATGCTTGCATTGAACTGGAGACATTTATAAATAACTTCACCCCCTATCTATCATGTCTGTCTATCTATCTTTCTCTCTCTGTACGGTATGTACATTTTATGTATACATGTGTATACTGTGTGTGAATATCTATATCTATCTATCTATATATATATATATATATACAGTACAGTATATATATATATATATATATATATATATATATATATATATATATATATATATATATACTGTATATATATACATGTATACAGTATATATATATGCATGTACAGTATGTGTGTGCACATCGGATGTGTACAGTATGTGTGCGCTTCGGAGGGAGAGATGTGGGTGGTTAAATGGATATAGATGGGTAGACAGATTGATAGATACAGTATAATGAACCTCCAGTTCCAAGCATAACATTTAGGCTTTAGTGTATAGGATAGAATAAACATCCATTTCCAGCCATCACATAAATTCAGGAGTTAGTGTAAAGAAATTCACATCCTTAGTCCATGCTCAACTTGTAATTTGGGACATGGTAATGATGGGTACACTGTCAACATACCTATACTTACCTGACAAGGGTTGAATGGAAGCAAATCCATACCATCTCGTATGTATTAGATAGACACAATATCTATATCCATAAATATGCTCAATGGAGGTTACGATTAGGAGGAACTGTAGTGCGAGACTGTATTCATATTTGTCGATGTATTCCTTACAGTGTGAGTGTTCCAAAGAAGGTGCGGTTTCAGTCTCACATACTAATGGCGGCGTTCCAGACAGCCCTGTCAGGTTCCTAAATTTGAAAACAGAGCATATAGTCTAATCCCACATCTGTTTAGGTTTACCCCTTGGTGCAGATCCCTCCACTTTCAAGGACTTTAATCTTTTCACCCGTTTAATTCATCTCTACATACCCAAACTATCGAAGCCTGCTTGTATGTATCTCATCACTAATACTCTTGATACTAAACTGTCTACTCAGTTCTTCACTAGATATCCTGTCTTGTGGTTTAGCCCCATAAATAGCTTACTATTCTCACCTTGTTACGTTCCATTCTGTTGATATCATCTGTTTTGTCAGGCAACGTGTTTTAAGCATAGGTCATTGCGCTTCTATTACATGAACTGTAAACCTTTCCCTTCAAGGGAAGTGGGAGTTTTCACATGGTTAGAATTTGCACAATTGGTATTCAGTGTTAGATCATGTACTGTATACATATAAATATTACAGTGTTGGAGGAATGACACAACTCACCCTGTTCTCTTAGAATGCACCTGACACCATGGTAAAATCCTCGAAATTTTGGATTAGGTGAACGTTGATCATTGATAAATTTAACCTTGACGGTCTCCATGGGTGTGACAGCAAAGATGGCCTCTGTGACTCCGGCCCCCAGACCACATAACAGACGCTTCGCGGGAGATAAGTTCCCTCTCTCGTCAACACTGTGTTTTTTTAACTGTTCGAAGGCACCAAATCTGAAAAAGAGAAAAGGTCGCAAATAGCAAGTGAAACGTAGAAGGGAATGTAAGGAATGTGTTTGATGTCAATAAATGTTATCCACTCACTATTGGCGATTTCTGCCCACAATCTAATGACAAGAATTATTTGTTTCATGAGTATTTCAATGTTGTGTAGAGTCAAATTCAATAGTACACCAAAAATATTCCTACAAATTTTTGCCAATTTGTAGTTACTGTCACTTTTCTTTTACAATCCTCAGTTTCTAATAGCCTGTGATTAGTACTGTTTAGTATATGCTCTAAAAATATCAAGTTTAAGTCCTTTTCCCTAAATTTCACACATATTATAATTAAGTTTGGGCAAACTATTTATTTTGACGATATATTAGTCTATTCATTTATATATGGAAACTTTGAAATTGGTCATACAATTTACCCAGTCAATATTCATTGTATGTACCAGTATGTATGTATGTACAGTATATACTCAGGCACATACCCCATTGCTGGGGGTGGCCGACTCGAGACAGAGCCCGAGCAAAAAGAACATTCAAGGGTTCCAATTCTCAGGTAAATGGACCACTTTCGTGCTCCCTCGCTCCTTTCTCTGTCTCAATGAGTAGGAGAATTTTACAAGGGGAGGAGGATTCCTAGCCCCCAGCCCCCTATTCACAATTAATGATAATATCTTATATGGTCTCAAATGTAAGAATTTGACAACTAAGATAACCCAGAACATGGTTATCAGGAATGCTGCCATCAGGACATGCAATTTCAACCATATAGTACTTCTTTTGGATTGCTCAGTTATTCTTTGAGCATCAGAGTAGCTAGTTGAAATAAACAGGCAAAAGGGAAGGCATAAGTTAAGCTGTGCTTTACCATAGATCTCATTTCCTTGACTTTGCCCTATAGAGCCTGTGGATGGTTATAGTAACCCACTATAGATGTCCACAAGGATAACTGCATTATCCAGGTTAGTACAATTTACATTCATTGGGTTTGTTACCAGGTAGGAGGCTAATTGAACACCTGATTTTGTTTGATTGGTGGGATGTATCATGAATACCAACATTTACCACTGTCAGTACCTGCAGGCGGACTTTGGTATAGAGCCATAGACCAAGACGGAGAGGCCGCGGTAGAGACCTAAGACTCCATGACTCTTGACGGTCTTCTTTACACAGTCTACGATGCCATTGTACCGTCGGGAGCCAACACCCTTCTCATCAAGCTGTAGTTGGGTCTTCACATACTCCGTTGGGAAGGTGATGCAGATCTCTATACCTCCTGTGATGCCACCTGTAAAAATAGTTAAGAGAGTTGATACTGTAGTTGCAATATCTCCAATAAACATTTGATTGGGATGGTTTCAACGTTTGACATGAAACTAACAAAAATGGGCAACTGACACCTACAGAGATAAAACCAGTCTGTATATAAAAACAACTAGGCATACCGTACTGGTGACAACTCTGAATTTACCAGTAGACATCCTCCTGTGGAATCTTGACATGCAGGGAATGGGAATGCAAAATACCTGTAGCCTAATTACAATTCCAATGTTTAACACATGGTTCTATCTTCTCTCTTAAAATCTCATATACTGTACTCTGTAACCCTTTGACGAAAAAAGTCTGACGGTAGCTTGAATACAGGACAGTACTGTATAAAGTGAGCTTATAAGTTTGAATTAATACTATAGATATATGACTCACCCATAGCATTCAATGATCAAGGTAACATATATTTTATGATGCTTGTACGCTTAACCATTCTAGAGAGTGGTGATGGGCTGGTCTATCAGAATGAGAGTTGAGCGTTCTCTGCCATACCCATAGCTTACTCTGACTGTTCCTTTTACTTATATATTTTCTAGATCTCAAGTGACGGCGTCTTTTCCGTGGATTGGCCTCCCTACTGCCAACCCTGGCAGATTTTTTTTTTTTTTTTTTTTTTTTTTTTCTTTTTTTAAAGAGACAATGAACGGAGGAAGGAAAAACACAGATAAAACAAAAAGGTCCATGTGCCTAAAGGCATCCTCCATTCATTGGGAGCCAAAGCGTCACATTTTTCCTTTGCCTCTCAACTTTCCCTCTATAATTGCTGAGGGGCACAGGGCCTTGGTTGGGGCTTTTGTTTCCCGGGCGTTTCCGCACCCTCCTCAGCTCCCCGCCTTTGAGTGGCTTCGGTCACCTGGGCATTATTAGTGGTAAGCTGGGAGGGTTCTATGGGGGCGCTCGGTTATGGCCTTGGCCTTGCTCGGCCAGACAGCCTGAGGAACAGCAACAACAACAACCATTCTAGACTTTGCATCTTTTCCTAATAGGAGTATATGTTAAAATTTTATTTTCATAAATTAAATTCTGTAAAACATTTTATGATGCTTGTACACTTAATAATTTTGTAGACTTTGCATTTTTTCACAATAGGAAGGTGTTAAGACTGTATTTTAATAAGTATGTTAATTTGTTAAATAATTTACTTTTTCAGTTAGAGAGCACAAGTTTGGTAACCATCAACAAGCTAGCTATTTAAAGAGCAGCCATAAGTAAAGCTAAACAATGAACCAAAAGAAGCTGCCTAGATTAACTGTCCACTGTATTCTTACCATCACAGAACAATGACTTGACAATGTTAGCCTAAGAGTTGCTAAGTAGGCCTATACAGAGAACATAAAACCTCAAAGACTAAATGGAGCACAGTAATGTTTGTTGTCTTTATATTAATGTACAGTATTTTAAAGGTGTTTCACTATTTAGGTACCATTATAATATACAGTAGTAGGATAAGGCAACAAGACTAGTGTGTGTGTGTGTGTTAACAATTGTGGATGTTTGTATAATTATATTTGGGTAAGTGTAAATAATTGTGGGAGGTTATTTATTTGTGTGCATATGTATGGGCGAGTTGTAAATTGTATGATTGTGTAAGTGTTTGTGTGCTTATAATAATAATAATAATAATATTTATTCAGTTAGCAATTTACAGATTTGGTACCACATAGTTTGTTACAAATATGACGTGTACCAGCCTTGCATAATTCCAACTAAGGATAACCCAATAAGGCCGTTAGGCGTATTTCCATTGGGGTCCTTGTGGGATTAGGTTAGCTGGGGAAAAATGGGGAGGATAAAGAAATAGATACTTTAGAGAAAGTATTTCTAGGGGGTTATTTTAAGATACCTTACATCCTATAGTAAATATCCGTAATCCGTAATCAGTAATAATTTCAGTTTGGTTTGTCTATCTATTATGTCGCATTTAGTAGTAGACATAAGCTTGGTGCTCCCTTCTCGCAGCTGTCCGGTTCAGGTGTTCCTTCAGGCTACGTCTGAAGGAATACAGTGTTCTCTTTTCACGGACTGACTGGGGTAGGTCGTTCCAGTCTTTGATGGCGGTGAAGAAGAATGTTTGCTTACCCTGTCCTTGGATTCTTAGGAGTTACTCAGTTACTTGTTCGTCAAGGGGAATCCACGCAATGCGAGCTAAGCTCATTATTATCGCGCCTCCTTAACTGGGAATGTATTGCGTGAAAATGCATGTTAAGTGTTTTATGTACTGTTGGAATGGCTGTGGATGTGTGTGTAGTCTGTATTTTAGCCAATTGGCGACATCGGAAACGAAGGCTTAGGGTGGATCTGTATGGTACCATTCTCACTATAGACGGTACCGTCTCGCCCGAAGGCTTAGGTAGCCATCAGCTTAGGTGAACCATATGATACCCATCTCGCCTTGTACCATTTTTGCCAACCCCAGATGGGACGTCACAACGTCGTCCACTTATTCCAGGTACCTATTTACAGCTAGGTGAACTGAGGCTAACACATGAAAGGAGACGAGCCCAATTTGTCTCCGCCCGGCCGGGGATTGAACCCCCGACCCCTCGTGTGTGAGACGAGAGCTCTACCTACTAGGCTACGGGCTGTGTATGTGTGTGTGTACTGATGAGGGAGTGAGTTAATAATTGTGGGAGGGTGTACTGTATGTTTCTATGCTCATGAGTGTGTGGGTGGGTGCTTGTGTTTATTAATGTGTAGATACAAGTGTGTGTGCTGTTGAGTATAAGCTAGGGTGGATGTTGTAAGTTAATGGTATGTACGGTATGGTATTATTTGATCAATAATTGGCATCAGCCATTTTTAAGCTTCATTTCTTCATATCGAGTGAAATATACATGCATGTTCCTACACTTATTAACCACCCTATTCAAAATATGACAGATATTAATACAGCACAGAGCAAGCCAAACATAATGACAGCTGGGACATGACTTATTAGCGCGACCATACTTAACTAAATTTGGTCAAAGGGGGGTTTTTTTAGACCTCCCCTGTTTAGCTCCATTAGTTTGGAGATTTTAAGAAGTTTCACCCCATTAGTTTCGCTATAATGAGCCGCTTAACCTCTCGGCTGCGCATGGGGGGTATGAGACACCACACTCCTGTGCTGACTTATTTGAGCTGTTCCCATCACTAACATCGTTATTTTACCATAAATAGCATTAATACTTATCCATATGCGCCTATTATAGGTTGATTATAAAGGTATTAACCTGTTACAACAATAAAACAAGTGGAAACAGTGTTTGGATGGTCAAAATCGGCGATACAGGCCGGGAGTTACATAATGTATGGCTGAGGCAACCTCCCTGCCCTCCACCCCTCCCCTTGTCTGGAGAGACACTGTTCCACAATAGTCTCTCTCTCGCTCTTTCCCACGCTTGGTAACAGTGATGACAACGCCCTGCTACCAACTCGCTAATGTTAGCACAAAAATTAACCACAGAATAAGGGAATAACAGGGAAAATAAGTGATAACTGAAGGAGGGGAGGAAAGTGGGGAAGGAGGGGAGGTGGAAGAGTGATATTTGGCATGGCCCAGGGGCAATTTTATTTTTTTATTTTTGGGTGTTTTAAATCAATTTTTTTGTTCTCCCTTACTCTTAACCCGTACAGCCCCAGCGACGCGCCTGACGCGTCGGCGATGTATGTAACGCACAGCCCCAGAGACGCGCCTGGCGCGTCACCCTAATTGCGCCGACCGTAACCTCAGGTGTAGCCACTCAAGAGGGCTCAGATTTGTATGGGAACTGTGTACGTATCCCACGCAACCGTGCCGATGGTTGAAAACTCTCAAAGTCCACGTGCGTGCGCGCGAGCGCGCAATAAATTGTTTTTTTGGGGTAATTGCCTTCAATTTTTTACTCTTGTAAAATACGTTTTCGGGGGCTCTGTAGGACCATTCTTTAAGCTTTTTGAGCGGTTTTTCATGGTTTTTCCTTCATTCCTAACCCATTCGCTATTGTTTCTGGAATAAAACCATTTTTTGAAAACCGGCCGGGTTCTGGTGAACAAACATTACAAAACTAGCCGGGGCTGGACGGGTTAAGAGTCTTCCCGCAGTCCGCCGGGGGAACTCTTAAGAGTCTCCCGGCAGTTCCCGGGTTAAGTTTGCAGGAAGCCTGGGAATGCGTTTTTGTTAGCCTAACTAACAAACTCATATACATTGCTTGAAAATGGCAGGAGCAAGCAAAATCCTCAAAAATAATACAACAAAATATCCTAATAACCCACAAGACGTGGGACCAGCCAGTGTTAAGTGGTGTTTGTTGAATGTATCATGTATGTGGTATAAGTGACTACCTATTTATAATTGACTGATATAGATAATGGTAGAGTGCCTTTATATAGAGAGTGGAGACATAGTGGGGTCAAGGGAGGCAGAAACAACATAGCGCACGGGACATAAAAAAACAAAAACAAAAAAACACACACACACTAGCTCAATGTATGCAGACAAAAAATACAATGAAACCTAAAAACAATTAAATGCCCTGATGGGTAATAGAAGGACTGATTGCGAAATAAAAGAAGATATAAAAGCATATTAAATGGTATATAAGCTGAACATGAAGTGTAAAACTAATGGTGAGCTATGGGTAAAGCGTGAGGTGGAAACAAAATGGCGTCCAAAAGTAAATTAGACACTACCCTCTAATACAGGTAACCTAGGTAATGGGTGCATGTGACTGTCGAGAAGCTGGTCTACCTCGCTCTGGTTAGAAAAAACACCCCTGTAAAGTTCACTATAGAAGGTTGTCTGCATTGATTACATAATGCACAGTTGCCCACATACGTTATGTTCCTCGTCGTGGTATAATCATCTAATATATGAAACAAAATTTAGTATATAATGAATTGCAAGTGTGTGTGTGGGTTTTTTTTTTTTTTTTTTTAATTATCAATAATCAGATGAGTTAACCACTGCATAAGAAACAACAGTCGTAATTCACTCATGCGTATTATATTTCCACGTATAAAGTCACGGAGAGGAACAGAACTTATGTGGGCAACTGTACATGGTCTCTCTTTCTCGCTCTTGTATTTGTGGAAGCTTTCACATATTATAAGATCTGTTCTACCTGGAACAAACTTCCATCAGAAGTTGTAAACACTTCTGCAGTAGAGAAGTATAAGAGAGTAGATAGTATTTTGCACGCTTTATAAATAAGTGTAGTACAATAAACCACCTCCTTCCATTTTGAGTATCTCCCAGGAATGGACAGCAAGGTCTTTGAGATACTAACTATTCCTTGTAAGTCATTGTAACTCTCTTGCTCTAACTCTCGCTCTATCTCTGTTTATTTATCTATATTGTATCTATTAATCATTCAATCAAAATATCATCTTACATATGAATATATTTGTCTGTGTGTCTGTGTTATCGTCAACAAACGTAAACATTTATCTTGTGACCGTCTCCCAAACAGTAATAATATAACAGAACAAGGCCATGTATTTGATTTGTTCGTCACAAAAATTCCCCACACACTCGTACGGTCGCGCTAATAAGTCATGTCTCAGCTGTCCTTACATTTGGCTCGCTCTGTGCTGTAATAATGTCTGTCAGATGTTGAATAGGGTGGGTAAGTGTAGGAACATGTTTGCATATTTCACTCGATATGAAGGAATAAAGCTTAGATATTGCTGATACAAATTATTGATCAAAACATACATGGTGCCTAGACATCACTTATTAGCGCGATTGTACATGTCACTCTCCCACTAATTATATAATACTCCATACAGTCCTGCGATCGCTGGTGTAATAGCTACTCAATGGATTCAAAAGGGATTAACCCCTTCTGTACCGGTGATGTACTTTTAATTTAATTCTGGCAACTATTAGACGATTTTATTCAGCTTAGGAAGGACGTCTACCCATTAAAAGGCTACAGACTATCTCAATTAACCCTTTTAGTCATGATATACCCTTCCTAAGCTACATAAAATCGTCTAAATGTAGCTGAAATCAAATATATAATACCCGGTACGTCAGCGGTACGGAATGGGTTAACTCTCTCTTTATGTAGATTCAGTGGGTTTTTTGCAACCATCAGACGATTTTATGCAGCTTAGGATTAGGAAGTACTTTTGAGACAAACTTTAGAGTTTACCCCTTTGACTCCATTGTTAACAATGATACAATCAAGGGTAAAATTAATAGAAGTCATAAAATATGTAATTGGGTATGTTGATAATTATATGCCTTTCTACCCTTAGATTAGATGGGTTTATTTCTACCAACCTAGGGCTACCTTTATAATGGCAAATAATTATAAACACTTTAATTACCATGTTCAAACCTTTACATTCATAATTTTTAACAGCGAATCAAAGGCCTTTCCTTAACTGAATAAAGTTGTCTAGTGTTGGCTAGAATACAATGGGAAGGATGCCGGAGTACTGAAGGGGCTATATTCTGCCTATGACGTCATCGTGATTAGTCTTTTATAGTGGAGATGAGTGATACGGTAGGGGAAGAAGGAGGGGAAGAGGAAGAAGAGGAGGAGGAGGGGAAAGAGAAAGAGAAAGAGGAGGAGGAGGGGAGAGGAGAGAAAGATGGAGAAGAGGGAGAGGGAACAGATGAGGAGGCGGGAAACGAGATGGAGAAGAGAAGCAGGGAGGAGAGGGGAAGATGGAAAAGAAGGGGGGGGGAGGCAAGGGGAGAAGGCGGTGGTGGAGGAAACGGAGAAGGGAGAAGAAAATGTATAGATAGAAGGACATGACAGATGAAGAAAACGAGGGGGAAGGCATTGGAGAAAGTAAAAGGAGGTGAAAGGAAATTAAAGAAAAAGAAAACGAGGTTTAAGGAAATGAATGAAGAAAAAAAGGTTTAAGGAAATTAATGCAGAACAAAAGGTGGATGGAAATGAAATAAAAAGGTGGATGGAAATGAAATAAAAAAGGTGGATGGAAATGAAAGAAGAAAAAGAGGTAGGAGGAAATGAGATATAAAGGTGGAAACAAATGAAAGAAGAAAAAGAGGTGGGAGGATATGAAATAAAAAGGTAGAAGGAAATGAAAGAGGTAAAAAAAATGCAGAACACACTGGTGAGGAGGGGCTGAGAACTGAGTAAACTTGGGTGGCGCCAGACGGGATTTTTCTTTTTCTTTTTCTTTGAGGGGGCGAGGGGGGGGGGGTTGAAACACACGGCAACACAGAATAGGAATAAGAAATAGTGTGTAACTTATTAAAAGAAAGCGATCAGCATAGAGCGAGCGCATATATATTTCTGATATGTGAGCAATCCTTGGGAGAAGTGTTGCATGCAAGCTATACCAAAATTGATTGTTTCAACCGCCCACCCACACATTCCCTAAACCCTTCGTTAACTGTAATTAGTACACCATATAATATAGAATACGAAAAATCTTGAAAATCGAGCAAAAACGTATTTTGTGTTATTTAGGGAAGGTGGGGGTGGCTAAAATGATACATAGAGGGCCTCGGAGTCAGTCGGACCCTAAGTTGAGTGGTAAATCCTGTAAGTCCTAGAATTAACTGGCACAGGTTGTCCTTCTCATGGGGGAGAGGTCCGCTTGGAGGCGTTTTGTGTATGGCCACCCTCATAAAGGGGAGTAAGGCGTCTGACAATAAATAGATAGATAGATATATAGATAGAGATAGCTAAATCACCGTAACGTAATAGTGTTCATAATTGCTAAAGTGTATATATATTCCGTAAAGTTGTAACAACTTCCTATGTGTATTCATGAAGTTATCGAGATGGGTAGCTACATCCCCTTGACGTAATAGTGTTCATCATTGATAAAGTGTACATTCTGTGAAGTTGTAATGACAACCCACGTGTGTTCATAAGTTATTAACCCGTTGAGCCCCATCCGAAAAGTGACTTAATGTAACACCAAGTCCCAGGCATTATTCATATTTGTTCATTTCTAATTAAATATTAAACACAATGGGGTGGCCCAAGGTGGTCTCTGTGGGCTGCCAACCTTGACCCATATCTCAAGCTACCATGTGTACAAATTTGAGACCCATATGAGCATTTTGGGAGGCCTAAAATTATTTAAATAAGGCGAATATAGCCGACATCCAACAGACGTCGCTGGGGCTGAATGTGTTAGAAGGGAAGCCTACATCAACTTGGTATAATAGTGTTCATCATCATTAAAGTGTATATTCCTGTGAAGTTGTAATGGCATCCCGTAGACGTCCATACTGTTAGTAGCAAGGGCAGCAATATCCCCATCTAGATAAAAATGAGCACAGCGAAGGCTAGAGCAACAGCAAGTGTATTCCCCTTTATCCTAAAAAGTAGATTCGCCCCAGTCGCTCATTTATTTAAACGTAAAGACCGTTTGGTTCCCCCCCCCCCCCACCTTTCCCCGTTTTTCGCTGTCCTTTTGGTAGTCCATGCAACCTGCCTACTCAGCCTCAGTCATCTCCCCCACCCCCACTGCTTGTGCTTTAACACCTCACGAGCGGGGGGGGGGGGGGGGGGGGGCTATTTTGGGCATATTCAGGCCCTCCTGAATGATCAATCTAGTATCTGCATGAAAAGAAATTTATTCAGCAAAAAACTAGGCGCTAAAAGCTTCAAAATGAAACCAGAACGAGCTACGTAGCACTCGTCGTTCTCAGGCAGTGGTACCACCAACATGGGAGTTTAGCGTATAGCGGCATATTTTTTCCAGCTACGCTCACTACTGGCTACACTGCCGGCTTCTCGAGAACACAGGGAGGGCGAGTCAGTGGGCGGCGGTAGGCCCTGGGAGTCGGACGTGTGGCCCGCTGCGCTCCCGGCCATTTGCACTCGATTTTAACCCTTTAAAAGCCTTAATAATGCTTGTAACTTGCTGCAAATTGACGCCTGGCTATAGCCGGGCGCTGCTCTTTAGGGGTTAAGTAACGCTACCGTACCTGTCTTATCGCCTCCGACCTGCTCTCCGTCCACCTCACCTGTCTCTGCCTCCCGCTCCCCCTTTTGCCTCTGATAAGAGACTGACTCCCAGTGTTGCCTCTTGCTATTTACTAGGCCAAAGGTTAATGTCCTTTCAATTACCAGACAAAAATAAACGGTATCACACGACCCTCTCTCTACGGACTCATATGGGTTTTTAGGTATTATTGCATAAGGCTGTAGGCCTACACATTGAAGTCTATTGAACTAGACATACAGTTTGTGAAATATTTCAAATTATATGTTCTCTACACTAACCAACTTTACTCATAAACTCGGTTAATGAAATTAACAAACACATGTGGCAGTCCGGGGCTTCGAACCCAGGACGCTCACACCGAAAATCAACACACTTATGCATTGCACCACGAAGACAGTTAAAGAATGTTGCACAAGCCTACGATAACAGTAATAGGGAAGGAAGATTTGCGGAGTTGTGTGCCAGAGCCTGCCGCTATTAATTAAATATATACCGTACTGTCATAAGTGGTTTTCCCTTGGTTTAGAATTGGACAGTTTAAGTGAGAGAGTGTGTTGAAAAAAACATGAAGGCGTAGGGGCATACAAGAGAAGGTTAAAACCATTTTGGTTGTGTATTCAATGATAGGAAAGGGTGTGATGAAACATTCCAGAGAATGATAAGCTAGTACATTGGAGAGAGTTCGAGATGAAACGTAGACAAATTTAAAAGCTTTAACCCTTTCTCTGCGGGGTGTTTTGGGCTATTTAGGGCATATTCAGGCACTCCTGAATGATAAATCAAGCATCTGCATTAAATGAACTGTATTCTGCCGAAAACTAGGCGAAAATAGCTTCAAAATGAGACCAGAACGGGCCTCGTACGTGGCCTGGTTCACCCGCAGCGGTGCCAGAGAAACGCGGGAAACCCGCTATTTGTTAGCACTCGCTCGCTTGGCTACACTGTTGTGAGAGGCAGTGAGAGACCCGCGCGAGACACAGTCTACCTCAGTGGGCCGCTGGCTGCTCTGAGGATCGGAGGTGGGCCCCTCACGCTCCCGCTCACTGACACTCGATTTTTACGTTTTTACAGGCTTTTAAAGCCTGGAAATTGCTGCAAATTGCCAGGACGTTCCAGAACGTCACCCGCAGTGAAAGGGTTAAACAGTGTGCATGTTTAACAACTGTATACAGATGTGAACAGTAGTGATGTGTGTGTGTGAGAGAGATAGAGAGAGAATGCGCGAACGTGCAGGTGTGTATGTATGTGGTTGCGTTGTATGTGGTTGTGTATTATGCGCGTGTGTGGGTGAGGGAGTGTTTGGTAATGTAATGTAATGTATCATATGTATGTGTGTGTGTGAGGTTGTGTATGTGGGTGTCACTGTGTGGGCGTGCGTGTGTGTCGCCACGCACTCATAAACATTGGTGGGCGAGATAAGTGGATTTAGCTTCAATGGTAGAAATGGGAGTGTGAGGCTCTGCGTGGTGTATGGTGCATGGTTTAGTGGTGTAGCATAGTATGAGGCTCTAGGTATGGTGTGGTGGTGTAGTATAATGTAAGGTTCTGGGTGTATGGCGTTGTGCGGTTGTATTAACAGTGTATTGTGGTGGTGATGCTGGTATAGTGCAGTGGTATCAATGGTGTGGAGTGTGGACTGTGATGGTGTAGGTAGTGTGGTATTATGGTAGTGTAGTTAGCGTAGTTGCAGTATTATGATAGTGTAGTGTGAGGATATTGCTGGTATAGTGTAACGGTGGTATCATAATAATGTGGTAATATGAGTACATTTCGTGGAATGGTGTGTGTGTGTGTGTGTGTGTGTGTGTGTGTGTGTGTGTGTGTGTGTGTGTGTCTAGCAGTGTTGTGGTAAACACTAAACTTGGAGTAGCAACCAAATGTAGTGTTCTGGAGGGATTCTGATGGTGTGTACAGTGTGAGGTTGTAGCACTCTACTACTGCAGGTACAGTGCTATGATTGTGTAATAGTGTGATGGTATGGCTAGTATACTTGTGGTGATAGTGTAGTGTGTGTAGTTGGTATACAATCAATGGTCTTACGGTGTAAACAGTGTAGTTGTGATGGCCGTGTGGTGTGTAGAGTGTGAGGGTGTAGTAAGTTTGTTGTGATGACTGTAATAGTGTGATGGTGTAGCTATGGTGATATTAGGGAGTGTGTAGTGTGATGGTGTTAATAATGCTGTTTTGGCGGTATTGGTATGGTGTGTGTGATGTGACTGGTGTAGTTGAGGTGGTATTATTTTGGTGTGTGTAGTATAATGGTGTAGCTAGAAGAGTGATGTGGTGATATAATGGTGTTGTGTACGTAGTGTTATGGTGATAATAATATAGAGTATGTAGTCTGCTAGTGTAGGTGGTCTAGTGTTGTAGTGATATTATTATGGTGTGTAGTGTGATAGTGTAACCAGATTAGTATTATGGTGGTTATATAATAGTGTGTGTTAGGTGACGATGCAGCTAATATAATGTAGTATTGTGATGGCAGCTTAAGTGTACAAGGTATGTGTATTGTGACAAAGCAAGTAGGCCCTATAGTGTTGAATAAACAGTAGTGTGTTGGTGCAATACATATTGTGTCACGGTGGCATTATACTGATGTGTGTATTGTGATGGTGTAGTTGTATGGTGACGTAGAGTGATGGTAACTTTTTATGCTAGCTAAGGTTGTCGCC
>CM064496.1:41851016-41885509 GCA_032716605.1 Paralithodes platypus | reverse complement strand
AGGGTATATGGCAGTCAAAGGGTTTATTGAGATACACAGTAGTCTTTATCCCTTTAATCCCACAGATCCTCCCTAAGTAGTATAAAATGAATAAACTAGTAAAACGCGTCATGATCCTCAAGGGGTTAATAAATTCATCCAAGTATAGCCAGAATAAGATAAATAATGCGTCCTAGTTTACTGAAAGGGTTAAATAGACGGTAAAAGGGTCTTGTCTTCTTTATTGAAGAACGACGAGTCCTTACTCGTCGAGTGTTGATTAATAAAGTAATACCTAATATTATCAAATTTCTTAAGGCGGGTGACCTGCTTCTTTTCTCTCCTATTATCTCTTTCTCTGCCTTGTATCCATTCGGTCAACTGTTGTAAGACGTTTATCCCCATCCATGTGTCGGTTTCTTCCTGGCGAGCGATAGCGAACCATCATTGTATGGACAAATCCGGCTTTGCCGGAGAAATTTTTCTATCAAAAAAATTACAAATTAATTCAGCTGTCTAAAACATAATCCAAAATATGCTGGCTCGCAATCGCTCGCTTGGAAGAAATCAACACCTGGATGGGGATAAACGTCATAAAACAGTAGGCTGAAAGGGGCCGAATGGATACAAGCCAGAAAAAGAGAGAAAATAAGCAGGTCATCCCCCTTAAGGCTTACACATTCATTATTATATATTGATTTCGCTCATCACCGTGTAGGATTCCCCTGTTGCACCCTATAACCCTTTGACTATGACGGAGGTGGTTTCTTTGACAACGCCTTGACCTTGGAACCACCTTGAAAACCTTACCACTCCACTCACCACCCCTTCAACCAGACCATTTATTTACTGTATTATTGATACAGCTAGAGAATTTGTCAAAACTCAGGAAGCACCCCTCTTTAGTGTTATATTATAGCTAACCCTTTAATTACACTTTCGCTGCCCATTATTTCCAACGACGTTATGTAATACTGTTTTCAATGTATTATGTATTCCATATCTAGCTGCAAAATGTTTCTACCTGACCTTTTGTGAGTAATCAGCATAATTCCGACGGTAGATAAACTGACGAAAGGAAAAAAACAAATAATAATAATACAAAAAATAAAAAATAAACAAACACACCATATTTTCATCATTCGTTTTTGTACGGTAATTACTAATATGAAAAATATGTCGAAAACATAAACTGGACGCGATTCTCGACATACCGAGTTCCTATCACTGCTAGGTAACAGACACATGCGATACGAGATCCACTACCCATCTCTTATTGCCGAGATATCGACCCGGCGACCTTTCCATGTAGGCCTATGACGACTGCCCGCATCACTGGGTTACTAAGCATAGATCCCGTAAATCAAATGACACCTTTTGATACTATTCTAGCAACCAACAAACGACTTTATTCAGCCTAGCAAAAACCTGTCAGGATGAGACAGGAGTCTTTAACCCCTGATTCGCAGAGGTCCTTCTTCAGCCGAGTAAAATAACTGGGAATGTTTGATTGACGGGGTTAATGTCTTCTACTTACACCTTTACATTACTATCTACTTATACCTTAAAATTACTGTCTACTTACACCTTTACATTACTATCTACTTAGACCTTAAAATTACTGTCTACTTACACCTTTACATTACTATCTACTTATACCTTAAAATTAGTCTACTTACACCTTTACATTACTATCTACTTATACCTTAAAATTACTGTCTACTTACACCTTTACATTACTATCTACTTATACCTTAAAATTACTGTCTACTTACACCTTTACATTACTATCTACTTATACCTTAAAATTACTGTCTACTTACACCTTTACATTACTATCTACTTATACCTTAAAATTACTGTCTACTTACACCTTTACATTACTATCTACTTATACCTTAAAATTACTGTCTACTTACACCTTTAAATGACTGTCAGCCCCATCCACACGACACCGCCCCTTTCAGTAGACTGGTTAAAAATAGGATATTTTATTCACCTTATATAGGACTTCCGAATAAAAGAGGGTTCAAATTGTCTCAATTAACTCTTCGACTCCCACAGATCCTTCCTAAAATTAATATAATCGTCTACTGATCTCCCCCCCCCCCCAAAAAAAAAAAAAAAAAAAACTTATCGTCTAGAAGGGTTTATAATTGGACTATTACGTCACTTCTACCAGCACTACTGCAAACATACATTAATAATATAAAACGATATTTAAAATAATTGCTCTGTAATTGTTGGCAAGTGTGGGGAGGATCCACCCATACCGCATTTCTGGAAAGAGTAGAGTCCAAAGCATTTAGTCTCATCAAGTCAGTTCCTATTACTAGTTCCCTACAATTTAATTCTACACGCCGCAGTGTTGCATCTCTTTCAATCTTCTATCGCTATTACAACAATCGATGTTCTTCAGAACTCTCTCAGTCCCTTGCGGCGTGAGGCACCTGCCTTTCAACGCAGTCCCACTCCCCAACCCAAGAACTGGCAAATTTTCTCAAGTCTTTCTTCTACTTAACAAGTGAACTCTGGAACTCACTCCCTCAATCAATCTTTCCTTCATCCTATGACTTAAACTGCATTAAACTTCGTGTGTCCAGGCATTTTGATTTTTGACCCCAACGTCCTTTGAATATATAAATTTATTTCGATGGAAGGTTTTGGGGGTACTTTTAAGCTTAGAAAGAAACTAAAGGAAATAATATATAAATATATAAATGAACAAATTAATACAAATCTGCCCTTAAGCCCGGATAAAAGGTTTAAATAAGTCAACCTGAGCGATACATCATCTAAGAGGGTTTGTGACGTCACTGTTGTTATCATGGTAATCTCTTTAGTTCACTGCTGGCATCTTGCTATAGTACCTCTTATCACCACTCCACCACCACCACTACTATATCACCAGCTTACAAACTATGGATAATTAACCACTACTAAGTATTGCCAACATTTAAGGGGAGACGGTCGTTTTTCTGGTCCCCTTTCTCCCTCGTGTTAAGTCCCATTAGTCCCATCTGGACCCCGTGGTGGTACTAAGTAAAAGGCACAAACAAATACATTTTGGAGATTACGGTCGAGAGGCTATTTTATCCCCGCTTGTCTTCCAATTCACACTACAGGCAAATTTAATAGGCAATGTGAGAACTCGCTCGTATTTAGAAACTTATTCTATGACTACTCTCACAATCAATACATGTATATACTCAGGCCCAATCAACACTTTCCTTTTTTTTTGTATTTTTTGTATTTTTTTTTTTTTGGGGGGGGGGGCCGACTCAAGACATGATCAAAGTAAAAGAATAATACATTATTTTATCTAGTTTATTATGTAGCGTGGTGCATGTAAGTTGTCTTGTAATCCTGTTATCAGTATACAGTGTGAGACAAGCTGGACTGATCACCTGATAAGGAGAGGGCATGGCATTTTTTTTAGACAGATGACTATATTATCTTGGTACAGTCAAAATTAATTGTTCGCCGAAAGCCTTGATGTGTGAAATCTAGAGAGAGGAACATTACCTTAACACTTCTATGACGTGAAGCAAATATTACTATAGTCTATTTTTTTGGTATCACTGAAGATTCCTTTTTCAGCCTTAGTTACATATTTGTGGGTGTTCCCTTTTCAAGGAATATAATGATTTATTGTTGTTTATCATTATGAGTGAAGAAATCCTCCACTCATAATGATAAACAACAGTAAAAAAATTCTTGCCTTAACCTACCTAACCTAACTTAGTGTCCAAATTGGTGGCTACAACCCCGCTAACTAACCTAACTAGCATGTGTTGTCATTATCTAACTTATCCTTCACGGGGGTAGATACTTGACTATGATTATTTATCAGTCGTGGGACTATATATTTTCGGTGATATTGAAGTTTTAAAGACGTTGATAACATAAAACCTCCATGCGGATTATAGTGGGAAACTTATGGCGAGTCCATACGTTCCCATTATCCCTAATACTGTATATTGTTTCTAATAACGCCACGAAAGGAATAGTCCATGGTACTCAGGGCGACCATCGGACCAAGTGCAAACTAACCAGGTTAAAAAGGAACAGTGATAGTAATTCAAGCTTATACTGCGTATGAGCAAAATATTCGTCAACTCTTGATTTTAACTTTACCACCAGAAACTATAGTATATTATTATTGTTGTTGAGATGACGAACAATTGAGTCATCATCCCCACCTTAATGATTTGGTTACTACAATATTGTGTATAGCCAAATACGGTATTAACTTTGAAAACTTCACATCAATATGATTATGATAGACATAACAGTTTTATATATTCCCATCAATTACCGAGGATCAACTGATAATGTAGTTAATTCTTCGCCATCTGTTAAAAAACCAAAAAATATATAATATATACCGGTATATATACTGTATATGCGAACGTCTGAAGTTACTGTAGGTACTATATTATATACGTTAAATAATCAAGTCCTACCACAGACAAAACCAAAGTCACCCCCAAACCTAAAAGTCATAGCCACTCTTTGGTGACACTGCGATAATAAGTGTCTCGTATGTACAGTCGGCTCCAAAAATCATGTAATACCTCTACAGCTCCGACTTGACTTTTCTCTCAACGCTCACCACTTTCTTTACGGTGACTTGATATGTTCTATCACTCAGGGTTTCATTAGTTTTTTTTTCAGTTTAGGAAGGACCTGTGGGAATCATAGAGTTAACTGATATAGTTTGGGAAGGACCTGTGGGAATCATAGGGTTGACTGATATCATTTGTAGTGTCCTGTAGCTCTTCCCTTCCCTGAGGTCTTTCCTAAGCTAAATAAAAAAAAATTGTATTAGCCAGAATAATAGTAAATTACCACCATCGTCATGAAAGTGTTAAAGGTGAAGCAGCGATACTAATAACAATACATAACACTAATAACAATGGTGATGGCTGGTCTATCAGAGTGAGAACTGAGCGATCTCTGCCATACCCATAGCTTACTCTGACTGTTCCTTTTACTTATATATTTTCTAGATCTCAAGTGACGGCGTTTCTTGCGTGGATTGACCTCCTAATCTACCAAGATTGGAAGCCAAAGCGTCACATCTTTCCTTTGCCCCTCAACTTTCTCTTCATAATTGCTGAGGGGCACAGGGCCCTGGGTGGGGCTTTGGTTTCCCGGGGGTTTCCGCACCCTCCTCAGCTCCCCGCCATGGAGTGGCTTCGGTCACCCAGGCTTTATTGTGGTCGGCAGGGAGGATTCTGTGGGGGCGCTCGGTTATGGCCTTGGCCTTGCTCGGGGCCTTGGGGCTGTTCGGCCAGGCAGCTTGGGGAAAAACAACAACAACAATACAGTCGTGATCAAAAGTAAGTCAGCAACGCCATAATTCACACTTCTATTTTTTATCTCCAAGTTTCATATTAATATATTTTGTATTATGCTCGAACCAAAAACACTACAAAAATACATCATTGTTCAAATATCTTATGGAGTTCTAACCGGCAAAAAATACAAAACTCATGAATTTGAACTAACTCTACCGTGAAGGTAAATAATCAATAACAAATTTAGTGAATAATAAGGGAAAATAAATAAATAAAATTGAAATTATGAAACCAAACAGAACTATAAACCAACACACAGGAGATAATAATTTAGAATAATATTTAGAAATTATACTAACCTACATTGTTAATATTTTATCAACGTGGCACCAAATAAGTGACTTTGTGAATTTCACACAATCTAAATTTAAACAGATACAATAGGCCTATATACTATACGGTACGTCTTACAGCTGACTATGTTATAATAGCTAATCAAAGAAATACAAAATTTATAACTAGTTGATATGGCAACATCATGATGGCGTCATGACGTCAGCACTGATAATATCATCTTAATATTCCCAGCAAAACAAATACGGTTAAATACGGCACATAATCTCCGCAAAACTTCGCTTTGGCCAAGATAGACATTAATACAATCACATCATTTTCGCTAAGCTTCGTTCGGCCCAGTTGAACCTGAATGATAAAATTGTAAACACTAGTCATGCTAAATCGACAAGGTCCATCCCGATTAACTGTCCAGGAGATCGTATAAACGAAATGCACCCCAGAGAGAGTTTATCCCAGGGAGGTCTTGGAAGAATCAATATTGGGGTTATCCTGAAGACATTCTAATTTTTTCCTTGCTAACATTAGACGTGTTTACTTAGCTTAGGAAGAACTCCTAGTAAGCAAAGGCATGAACAGTTTATAATTTAACTTTGATTCCCACATATCCCAATTAACTGTAATGTGAAGCATAACGATAGAATAAAGCTAGCTGTAATAGCACTGAAAGAGTTACTACAGAATACATGTTTTGTTTTGTTTTTTACCTAGCAGAAAGTTTCATCCCCTAGCAGTTGATTTCTCGATACTTAATGGAAAAATATGAAACTGCTGTCTGCATCATATTATAGACAGGTGTTCACAATTAACACCATATTTGGCTATACAAACTTTATAATAGCCGAGTAATTGAGATGAGGATAAGTCAGTTTCTTGCCAGCAAAATAAAAGAAAAGAACAAAACTAATAAAAACAAGCTATAGATAGAAATCGCCAAAAAAACACAAAAATTTCAAAACTAGTATACAAAATGGGCGAGATGTCAGCGTCAGAGAGAGTTTATCCGAGGGAGGTCTAGTGAGAATCAATACTGGGGTTAACCAGAAGCCGTTTACAAGGTAGGGGCCAAAGGTCACTTGTTGTATATAGGGTAGGGAGGAGATGAAGGTTGGCTACAGACACTTACTAAAATTCGTGGAGTCGTGGACCCCTCATATTATTCACTATGAAAGTATATTTATGGTAATTTGTCTGAATGTACGTTCATGTAGATATAATAATAAAACATGTCATTTAATGTAAAGCAAAACACAACTATAAACCAATCATGATGACTGTACTATCATAAAGTACAGTACATGAGGTTAACGATTTTTGTGGGTGACTGTACATGGGATTATGGTGTATCACAGAAGGTTCCGTTGATAAGTTATACCTAGAAAGATCTTTCAAAAACTTATGAACAAATTTTACCACAATCTGGTCTCTATTAACATAGAATAGTCTTGATGTGGTGTTTGGTGGTTTATAGCTGTGGTGACAAATAGTGGTGGTAGTTGTGGTGCTGGGGGACTGACTGTGGTGTGGTGGGGGAGAAAGTGGTGTTGCTAGGCTAGTGGTGTGGGCATGAAGTTATGTTGTGTTGAGGGGTTATAGCTGTGGTGACCCATAGTGGTGATAGTTGTGGTGTAGGTGAACTGACTGTGGTGTGGTGGGGGAGAAAGTGGTGTTGCCAGGGTAGTGGTGTGTGAATGTAGCTGTGTGGTGCTGAGGGTTTATACCAAAAGCAGATGGTGGTGATAGTTTTGGTGAGAGGGTTGATGGTGTTTTCAAGGTGTTGGTGTGAGGATGAATGTATGTTGTGTTAAATGTTTATTATGGAATGGTGGTGTAGAGAGAAGGATTGTGTAATGGTGGTTATAAGGAACTAACTGCAGGAGAAAGGGACAGAAACACAGGACAAACATCGATCAAAATATATTAACCATCGAAGAACAGAGTGAGGATCTTGTGGTGTTGACAGTATGGTGTAGTGGTGTGTTAAAGAAAGGTGTGTAGTGATTGTTAGTAGTGTGGGGAAGAATCACTACAATGTATCGATATTGTACAGGGGGATTATGCATTCATATTATAGAGTGATAGAGAGGTTGTGCTGTTTGCGTTGTGAATCTGATGCTGGTGATAGATCTGTTCACAAGCATACATGAATTAGGGATATGAAAGAGGTATCGTGTTGAATACAATAATGAGGTACTTGCGTAGATTCCCGACCAACTCACCCAGTAGATCTAACCAGTGCCAAATCAACCAAGGCCAACTATATCATTGCCTAATTGAAGTGTTGTCCAATCTCGATCTAACCTAACCTAACAGTATTGGTCGACCTGATACTGGTTAGGGGGGCCTGGTTGAGTTATCCGTTGACCCTTGTGTTGTAGTATAGCTAACAGTTGTGTTAAGCTGAATATGGTTTGTTTGACAGTCTAATGATGCAGTGGTAGTTAAACGGGACACCAAATAAATAACATCATTGTAAAATAGAAAACGTAAACTTACACTTGTTATCAGATTGACGTCAATTTGTGTTTCACTCTACCTCCACACGATGTTAATCAACTAGTAAGTAAGATGTACCTACCCGAATTAGAGGGTACCTTTAGAAACTTTTCGTACCTTTCAATTCCTAGAGGTTCTTCCTACTTGGAGATAATCCTCTGACTGTAACCTAAATAATGTAAGACTGCTGCATATTCAGATGGAAACGAAGACAAACAACATATTTCGCTTCTACCTAACCTACCTACCTCTCTCTCTCTCTCTCTCTCTCTCTCTCTCTCTCTCTCTCTCTCTCTCTCTCTCTCTCTCTCTCTCTCTCTCTCGCTAGCCCTATTAAAATCAATTCCTTACCCCCTCGCTTGGACCGTAAAGCCTGTGCGGTGAGTGTATCTATGTAAACCATGTAAACCTCTGCCCACAAGGCCACCCCAGCCACCAAAGTAAACACACGGACGGACTGTACCCATTTCCTGACTGCCTTGTACCATATTATAATAGTTCTTAAAGCTAGCGCATGCTAAGCTAGCTAAGGATAGCTCAATAAGGCCGATTAGGCGTATTTCCATTGGGGTCCTGTACTACTACCCCATCCCTTTGCTCATGAGGGATGGTAACGACTCAGTGCTTGTGAAAAATCTTTAATGCGCCGAGCGTGGGCGCGAACCCGGGCCTTCTGGGTGGAAGTCCGAGACGCTAGTCACTACACCAAGCGAGCCGCTATCATTTTATTCAGAAAGTCAACAAAAACTAGCATATCAAAGGATGGCCTACTACTGTATATGAAAGTGGCGACACACGGGTAATAATAGTGGCGGATTATATAGGAGTGGCAAAATTTGAGTAGAAAAGTACCATAGGCTATACACTGTATACAGTCATCCATCCATCCATCCCTCTCTCTCTCTCTCTCTCTCTATTTATATATATATATATATAATCGATAATGTTGTCAAATCGATTGAAATACAGGATTGCTAGACTAAAATATGTTGCTGAAATGACTCATGTAAGACAGTGTTACTTTACCAGAGACTTCAGACGAACTGCATGACTATCCTGAACACTTAATTGGAATTAAGCTCATGGTAATTCTATAAATATGAAGGATCCTTTGTATACAGAACAAATATTCACATTCACTCTGTACGAATACTTTTTAAAAGAAAAACAATAGAGGGAAAACATTATTGACAAGATATATTTGAAAACATGTATAACATAAAAGTTTAAGGAATATAGGCTATGGTACTGTGTAACGATAACAAAAAAACTTCCTATGACTTAAATTGCTTCAAACTCCGTGTGTCCAGGCATTTTGGCTCGAACGTCCCTTGAATTTGAACCCTGTCACTCTTTTAACTCTTGGGGGTGGCACTCGCTACAGACAATTCTGCCTTTTGCCTCCCTCACTCACACAGACAAATAAAAAACACAACTAATTACATTTTACTTTTTCTATTGCACTAGACATATCGAAAGCCTTCGATAGTCTGGCATAAATCTTTAATTTCTAAACTACCCTCCTTCGGTTTCTATCCCTCCATCTGTGCCTTTGTCTCTAATTTCCTTTCTGGCCGTTCCATAGCCGCGGTTGTGGACGGCCATTGTTCACTTCCTCGCCCTATAAACTCCGGTGTTCCTCAGGGCTCTGTCCTATCTCCTATTCTCTTTCTAATTTTTATAAATGATCTCCTTAACTGTACCTTAATTCCCATCCATTCATACGCAGACGACTCAACCTTACACTACTCCATTAGTTTTTCAGAACGCCCCAGCCAGCAATCCCTCAACGACAAACGTAATGAAGCCATAGAACTCTTAAATTCTGATCTAAATACTATTTCCAATTGGGGCAGAGAAAACCTTGTTAACTTTAATGCTTCCAAAACCCAATTTCTCCATCTATCTACCCATCCGGATCTCCCAGCGGACTATCCCTTATTCTTCAACAATACAAAAATCAACCCTTCATCTTCTCTCAATATTCTTGGCGTCTCTTTTTCTTCTGCTCTCATTTGGAAGGACCATATTACCAGTCTTGCTAAGGCAGCCTCCCAGAAGCTGGGTGTGCTCAACCGCCTTAGGGGGTTCTTTACCCCTGCACAGCTTCTTGCTCTGTACAGTGCGCCCTTGTATTGAGTATTGTTCACATGTGTGGAGAGGTTCCTCTCACACCGCTCTCCTAGACAAAGTTGAAAGGAAGGCCTTTCGTATCATTAACTCCCGTCCACTCACCAACTCTCTGCAATCTCTCTCTCTCCGCCGCAATGTTGCATCTCTCTCGCTATTCTATCGGTACTATAATAATCAGTGTTCCTCAGAGCTATCCCAGTGCATACCACCTCCTTTACGTAGGGCACGTGGTACCCGTCTTGCAACTCAATCCCACCCCTACTCTGTGCAACTCTCCAACCCAAGAGTGAAACGTTACTCTCAAACATTCTTCTACTCAACAGCTGAGCTCTGGAACTCTCTCCCAGAATCAGTCTTTCCCTCTTCCTATGACTTAAATTGCTTCAAACTCCGTGTGTCCAGGCATTTTGGCTCGAACGTCCCGATTTTGGCCCTGTCACTCTTTCAACTATGGGGGAGGCACTCGCTATAGGCAGTTATGCCTTTTGCCTCCCTCAATCACATAGATTTTTTTTTTTTTTTTTTTTGTACATAGGTACGTTCACTTTCAACTACTCTAAGGACATAGTCAAGACATTTAAAACATAAACATACAATATAAAAAAATAAGAGGTAAAACAATGGAAGCTTTCCGATACACTCGATAACAAAACGGATATACAGCCACCTCACATCCACGCTCACAAAAACTACCTTAGCCTCAGTTTTTTGTCGCTGTCGAGAGATTTTTTTTTTTTCCGTAAACTTTTCCTCGGTAAACTTTTTCACAATTTGTTTTTAGTTATATATATATATATATATATATATATATATATATATATATATATATATATATATATATATATATATATATATATATATAAAGTTTGAAGGGGGTCGAGGGGGCACACTATAAGAAAAATAGAAAACAATATTTATACAAAATAATCAAAACTTTTCATAATAATATAGAATAACACAATCGACTCCCCAAAGCGTCCGAGTGGCAAGTGTTAAGTGATCCTGCATCGATTGGTCGAGTATAAATTCCTGGAGGAGGTAAAATGCCGAGGACCAGAGCCACTCTAAATCACTTTAGATAGGATACCGATATATATATCGATATACAGTATATATATATATATATATATATATATATATATATATATATATATATATATATATATCTACCGTATATATATATATATATATATATCGATATACAGTATATATATATATATATATATATTATATATATATATATATATATATATATATATATATATATATATATATAGATATATATATATATATATATATATATATATATATATTATATATATTTATATATATTATATATATATATATATTATATATATATGCTCAACTACATAAACAAGTATATACCTGTAAAATCATTGGGTTTATTGATTATGATTTACCTTGATATCCTTATAATAGATGGATATATAGCTACTACCAATATTGGCCTGACTTCATAAAGGTACCGGTATATTACAATATTACAGACACATTAAATACTACTTTTTCATACCTCATTTAAACCCATATATATTTGACAGTTTAGGTAAAAACGTAGTATACAGATATAGGCCTAGATAAATATATAAATAGAGAAGGAGATAGAGAGATGGAGACAGGTACAGTATAAACAAAAACACAATATACCATTCGTAGTAAATAAACATGGCTAAATATAAAAAGAGATGGCCAAGCTAGATAATATAAATATAAAAGTAGGTAGAGAGATAGAAATGAGTATAAACTATGTCTTGATAATAAATAAACATAAATATAAATATGATGTGAATACAAAAATTACGGAAATACTGACCACAATAATGTTCCTGTTTGTGTCACATGTTCCTTATATTGTGTTGACGTTACTCCAAGACTCGGCACCTATTTTCTTGAATTATCTTCAACTAAATTCTATACAATATAAGTAAATTAACTTTATTAAGGGACCCCACCTCGCTTTTTTTCTCTTTCTCTCCCTCTCTCTTTGGCTTGTATCCATTCGGCCCCATTCAGCCTACTGTTTTAAGACACTTACCCCCATCCAGGTGTCGCGAGCCAGGATATATATATTTTGTTTTGATAAGCTAAATTTGTACATTTTTCGATAGAAAAATTTCTCCAAGCCGGATTTCTCCATAAAATGCTGGCTCGCTATCGCTCGCCAGGAAGAAATCGACACCTAGATGGGGATAAACGTCTTAAAACAGTTGGCTGAATGGGGCCGAATGGATACAAGCCAGGGAAATTGAGAAAAGGAGATAAAGATAAAAGAAAGCCGGTGAACCCCTTAAAATTACAGGCCTTTCACCCCATTTCTTTGTATATATTAAGACAGACTTTTCGCGTCATTTAGGTGTCGATCGATATACAATGAAAGAATGATTCCTGGTATACTGAAAGGGTTAAAACTTATACATCCAGCCCTTAACCCCTTCTATACCAGCGCCGTCTTTTTAACTTTATTCAGGCTATTATTAGACTATTTTATTCAGTGTAAAAAAGGCCTCCAGCATTTAACAGGCTTCGAACTCTCTAACCTAACCCATTTAACAGGCTTCGATCTATCTCTCCTAACCCATTTAACAGGCTTCGATCTATCTCTCCTAACCCATTTAACAGGCTTCGATCTATCTCTCCTAACCCATTTAACAGGCTTCGATCTATCTCTCCTAACCCATTTAACAGGCTTCGATCTATCTCTCCTAACCCATTTAACAGGCTTCGAACTCCCTAACCTAACCCATTTAACAGGCTTCGATCTATCTCTAACCTAACCCATTTAACAGGCTTCGAACTCTCTAACCTAACCCATTTAACAGGCTTCGAACTCTCTAACCTAACCCATTTAACAGGCTTCGAACTCTCTAACCTAACCCTTTTTACTACCACAGATATGGTGTAAACTGCACAAAATCGTCTGAACATAGCCAGAATAAACTTAACCCTTTCAAGCTCCAATACGCATTTCTGTTTTGTTTTCTGGTAATTATTAGACGATTTTATTCAGATGAGGGTTGATTGAGAGTCTTAACCCTATTAATACCTACAGATCCTTCCTAAGCTGCATAAAATCGTCTAATGATAGCAAAAATATACTGCTAAAACGCGTCAAAGCTTCAAGGGGTTAAAAAGACGTCGCCAGTATAGAAGGGGTAAATTATCTCTCAGTATCTTATACGATGGCGTTGTTCTGGGTAACACTAGGCAATTTTAGATTACGCAACTCAGCTTTGTTAGGCCCTGTAGGAATTAAGGGGGCCCACCTCGTTTGTTTTTCTCTCTCTCTCTCCCGCTCTCTCTGGGTTGTATCCATTCGGCCCCATTCAGCCTACTGTTTTAAGAAGTTTATCCCCATGCAGGTGTTGTTGTTTTCCTGGCGAGCGGTAGCCATCCAGCATATTTTTTTAAATCAATTTGACAGTAAATTTTTACATTTTTCGATAGAAAAATGTCGCCAGCGAAGCCGGATTTTTCCATACAATGCTGGCTCGCTATCGCTCGCCAGGAAAATATTGACACCTGAAGTCCTAAAACAGCAGGCTGAAAGGGACCGAATGGATACAAGCCACAGAAAGAGAGACAAGGAGAGAAAAAAAAAAGGTCACCCCCCTTAATAAAGGTATAAAGTATATCTCCATCAACCCTCTGACTACCACGATTCATTGCGAAGTAGAATAAACTCATATAATAGATAACCGGAAAAATAAGAAAACAAAGAGAGAGAGAGAGAGCGAGAGAGAGAGAGAGCGAGAGCGAGAGCGAGAGAGAGAGAGAGCGAGAGAGAGAGACCGAGAGAGAGAGAGAGCATCCTTTTCCAGTCGACTATAGTCCCCGACGTCAACCCATGTCCATTAACATTCCCCGCCCTCCTCCAGCACCTCAACATTACATACCGGTATTATTCTTTAAGGGGGATCACCGGCTTTTTTTTTTCTCTCTCCCTCTCTCTTTGGCTTGTATCCATTCGGCCCCATTCAGCCTACTGTTGTAAGACGTTTACCCCCATCCAGGTGTCAATATTTTCCTGGCGAGCGGTAGCGAGCCAGCATATACATATTTTTGTTTCGACAGCAAGCTAAATTTGTAATTTTTTCGATAGAAAAATTTCTCCGGCGAAGCCGGATTTCTCCATACAATGCTGGCTCGCCAGGAACAAATTGACACCTGGATGGAGGTAAACGTCTTAACCCTTTGAAGCTCTGACGCGTTTTAGCAGTTTATTTTGGCTATCATTAGACGAATTTATGCAGCTTAGGAAGTATCTGTGGGTATTAAAAGGGTAAATACTATCTCAATCAACCCTTTGACTTCCATATACCGCTAATAATCTGAATAAAATCGTCTAATAGTAGCCAGAAAACAGACCAGAAACGCGCATTGGCGCTTGAAAGTGTTAAAACAGTAGGCTGAATGGGGCCGAATGGATACAACCAAAGAGAGAGGGAGAGAAAGAAAGCGAGGTGGGCCCCCTTAACAATATATGCTATATCTACGTGTGTCAGTACTTCCATTTGACTATCGTTGTTGACTAAAATCATCTAATGTCAGTCAGAAAAAGATCCAACTAGGCCTAAAGCCGCTGTCAAACGAGCGATTTTTCCGTCAAATTTCTATGAGCAAGTTTTTTCTCGTTATATTTAGGTACTTTTTGCACTGGTATCGGTAACTAGACTGAAGGTAGAGTATGTAGGGCGGCTGCATTATGATAAAGTGTAAAATTTGAAGCTGACAGACCATAATTGCCCGTAAAAATTGCTCGAAAAACGGCTCGTGTGACTCCGGCTTTACGCCATCGTGCTGAAGGGGTTAATAAACAGCCCCAACATCGTCTACGGACAGCCAGAATAAAGCTGGTATCACACGAGAGCTTTTATAGTCAACATTCGATGACCCAACATTTTTTCTGGCAACATTTCTGGAATATTTTGCACTGCTATCAGAAACTATACTGATGGTAGATGAATTTAGGTGACCGAAATATGTTAAATGTTGATCTCATAAGCTGCCAGATCAGTGTTGAGGATAAATTGTGAGTGAAAATGCGTTCGTGTGATACCGGCTTAAAGTGGAAAAGGCGTCCTTGGCTACTGAAAGGGCTTAAGGGGGGGGGGGGGGGGGGGGGCACTTTTTGGTCGATTTTTAAATGTATTCATTATTTTTGGATGTATTCATTATTTTTCTAGTTTCCTCCCTAGACCTCCATCAAATTTAAAACAAAAAACATCCATTAGATCCCCTTCTAGATTAATTTGTACATTTTTCGGTAGAAATATGTCTCGGCCGAAGGCCGATTCTTCCAACATTACAGGCTCACTCGTTCGCCAGGGAAAAAATCGATACCTAAATAGCACGAAAGGTCTAAATATTGACGAAGAAATGGGGCGAAAGGTCTTAAAATCGACTAACTAATGGGGCAAACATCTTAACATCTGAAAACTAATGGGGCTAAACATGAGGAAGAAAGTGGTCCAGAAAAGCGGCCCATCCCCTCCTTTAATGACACCTCTACTAACATCCAAGTCACGAGCATCATCATCACGTTCCCCAGCCATGTTATATATAGTTAAGGGGATAGTGGCTGGTTTCTTTTGGTCTATTTATTCAGCTATTCATATAATTTTGAGTTTCCTCGCTAGACCTCCATCAAACTTTTTAAAAAAATCTCTAGACCCCCCTTCAAAATAAATTTGTACATTTTTCTGTAGAAAAATTTCCCGGCCGAAGGCCGGTTCCTCTTTAAATGACAGGCTCGCTATCGCTCGCCAGGAAAAAATCGACACCTTAATGGCACGAAAAGTCTTAAAATTGACAACGAAATGAGGCGAAAGGTGTTAAAATCGTCAAACTAATGGGCCTAACGTCTTAAAATGTTAAAACTAATGGGGCTAAACATAAGGAAGAAGGGGGTCCAGAAAACCGGCCCATCCCCCCTTTAATGACACCTTTAACATTCAAGTCACGAACACCACATTCCCCGGCCATTTTATACCCAGAACACAGGATAAGCAAGGACATAATAATAATAAGGATAAACATAAACAAATAAATAAAAATTGTATATATATATATATATATATATATATATATATATATATATATATATATATATATATATTGTACCGTATATATATATATATATATATATATAATTGTCATGTATCCTTCTTTATTACTCAGTTAAAACTAATATATTTTATAGTGAAATATTCTGTAAAGTATGAAAACTCTGCATTAGCATTGCAAATACATAGTAGTTCCATAATGTCCATTAAATATGGAGAAATCAGCTAGCCTACTTAAGGTGTAAGCTTCCTGCCAGGTAAAACATCAAATACAAAATAATAAAAATATATATAAACTAAATTGTCTGACCATTAAACGTAATATTATAATTATCATACATAATGTACGGTACCAATTATTTTCAAACTGCACTTGCGTAATTGCACACTTGCGAAATTATTATCCCAAAACGACTAAATAATAACAGGATACTGAAGAAATAACAAAGTCGACTAAGCTGAACAAATGATAGACCAAAATGTTGCAGATTCCGGCATCATATGGAAGAGAATAAAAACGTCCAGCTACTTTACAAACTATCCCGAGTCCCAGACTATTTTACACAACTGCATTTTCTGGCGGAAGTTTAATTGATCTTATCTGAGATATTGCGGTGTGGGTGTGCGTGTGTGTGTGTGTGTGCGTGTGACGGGGGGGGGGGGGGGGGGGAGGGGGCTATGTAGGTTACAGGAGAATTCGCCCCGAAACCAAATCACCCCGCTCTTGGAGAACGAGTTCGCCCCGTTTGCCCCCCCCCCCTCCCCCCCCCCATCCCTGGAGCTTACCACTTATTTCCATCCCTCCCCTAACCCCTGAGGTCTTCTGTAGTAAAAACTGATGCAAAGAAGGAATTGAGGACATTACTCATTTGTACTAATTTATTAGGTTAGGTTAGGTTAGGGTTAGGTTAGGTTAGAGAGATGAATAGAAGGGGAATTCTTCAGTATTCTTAGGGGGGAGGGGGGACATTAACGGGGCGAAATCGTTTCGGGGCGAATTCTCCATGATTCGCTATGTATGGGCACCTCACTGGGACAACCAGGAGCAAGCAGAAAGCGTGGGATACCATCTCGGCGAAGAAAACTCAAGAAAATCTCCTAACCAATGCAGACCAGGTTGCAAAAGCACGCATCCAGGCAGCCGCCCGTTCGGAGAGTGGCTTGTGGTTACACGCCATCCCCATCCCACCTCTTGGAACTCACTTGGATGCTGAAGCGCTCCGGGTTGCCATCGCGCTCAGAGTGGGTGCGGCAGTTTGTCACCCACACACTTGCAAGTGTGGTGGGTGGATGGATGCTCAAGGTCACCATGCCTTGTCATGTAATTACAACGCAGGCCGCCTGCCAAGACACTCTGCACTAAATGATGTCATAAAACGGGCCCTGCAGAGTGCTAACCGTGCATCAATCCTCGAACCACATGGACTTCACAGAGATTATTATTATTATTATTATATGAGATGCCGAAGTCTCCAACCAGGGTGCAGAAACACCATCAAGATCAATCCACACAAAACACCCGGAGGCACTGGAGAGAGACTATGGCAACTTAGGAAAAAATAAAAACATACACTGTATACTGTACTGTACATATACACATATTAAACACAGACAACATATTATTATGCAGTGGAGGATATCAAGCTTAAATATAATACAATACAATAGAATAAAATAAGTTTAAAAATTAGAATTAATGCTGCAAAAAAGCATTAACTCTAGACTTAAAAATGGAGATACTAGCTGAATTGACTAGCTCATTTGGCAACTTATTCCACAAGTCAACCATGGCCGGCACAAAACACCGTGAAAACTGTAGACGGCAAACGGCCAGATGGGATGACCACTTTCCCTTACAAGAATGGCTGGTGCCTCGTGTGGGATGCCACATGTGTTGACACTTTCTCCACAACCAACATCGCCAGAAACGACGACGAAGCAGGTGAAGCCGCCCGGATAGCAGAAAATAAAAAGCGAGAAAAATATCAAGCCATCGCCAGAAATCATCAGTTCGAGCCCCTGGCATTCGAAACTTCAGGAGTCTTCGGCCCTACCACCCTTAAGATGGTGAATGAAATAGGCCGTAAAATCAGAGAAGTTTCAGAACCCCGGGAAACCCTCTGGCTCAAGCAAAGACTAGGGATGGATATCCTCCGGGGCAATGCCACCAGCGTCATGAGCTCAGTTCGACAGGACTGAGTCATGCCACTGTGTGAGGCCCGGGCAGGAGTGGTGTATCCGTAGTCTTTCCACAGTAGGGTAAAACAAAACATAAACTTTATTTGTATGTAACATGTGTGATGCACATAAATAAAAGGGGATGTGTCGGATGGTTGAAAGCCACAGTTGCTCGCGCGTTTGGGGCTAGCAACACTTATTATGAAAAACATGCATCCTCCTTCATTCACTGTCCCCTCCTTCACTCACTCAACCCCACAATTTGCCGGAGGATAACAGGTTTTTCACAATACGTAGACGGAGGTCTTTATTAAAAAAAAAAAAAATGGTTATAGAGTTGTTGTTCTTGCGGGGTTTGAAGGCAGTGGCTAGAGTGCTCTGTAGACTGCCCTGGCGAAGGTCGGTAGGTAGGGTGCAGCAGAGATTGGAGTAGCGTACGGTACTCTCAGAGCCGGTCTTTATGGGGTGGATACTCGCATGTTAAGAGGAGGCAGACCGTTTTTCTGGACCCCCTTCTCCCTAATGTTTAGCCCCACTAGTTTTGAGATTATAAAATGTTCGGCCTATTAGTTTGGGGATTTTAACACATTTCGCCCCAGTTCGTTGTCAATTTTACCTTTCGTGCCATTTAGGTGTCGATTATTTCCTAGCGAGCCTGCAATTTTAAGTGGAACCCACCATCGGCCGGGACATTTTTCTACCGAAAAATTTAAAAATTTATCTTTAAGGGGGGTCTAGGGGGTAGTTTTCTAAGCTTAATGGAGGTCTAGGGAGGAAACTAAAAATAAATAAATGAATGAATAGACCCAACAATCGGCCAGTCTCCCCTTAACACCTGGTCCACACATAAACAAACAACCTAACCCCGCACCACTGTCACGATCTGCTGCTTTACTTCCTGTGCCTTGGTTATACAGTCACGGTCTTTAATCTTGTATGTATGTATGTATGTATAAATGTATGTATGGATGTATGTATGTATGTATGTATGTATGAATGTATGTATGTGTGCATATATGTATGTACGGTATGTATGGATGTAAATAATCAGGTGGCCGACACGAGACAGAGCCCGAACAGAAACAACATTTAAAGTGCCTATTCTCAGGGTCCGGGACCACTCTCGCGTTCTCTCGCCCGTACATAAATGATCTTGATTCAGGCATAAAGAGTAGGATCAGTAAATTTGCTGATGATACTAAAATAGGTAGGATAATAGTCAGTTAGCGACAGGGAATGTCTTCAAAATGATATCGATCACTTGCACGAGTGGTCCATAAATTGGCAGAGGAGTTTCAATGTAGACAAATGTAAGGTATTAAGGATTGGAAATCGTAATTTAGATGCTAAATGAGGAGCATATAGGAACAAGGCCGCATAAGCCAATGCCCCCATATTCTAAAATCACCCTTAAATTCTGCACTAAACATTCATGAACGAAATATACAGAAACAAAATCTAATGCTCTGTTTGAAACCGAATGATATTTAGCCCTTTATCACAAATGTGGACTCCGTTGTATTGTCTTCGTTTGATATAGGGTTAGGGAAGCACTTAAGTGCGGTTCTAAAATACGGGGATGAGTGCTAATTTGTGATTAAGGTCTAACTATCATTCAGTTTCAGAAAGATCACTATATTTTGTTCCTATTTATTTAATTCATGAAGATTTAGTACAGCACTTAAGTGTGGTTTTCGAATACGTGGGCATTGGCTTATGCGGCCTTGTTCATCTAAGCTCCTCAAATACAAACTGGACAATGTAGAATTGGATAACTCAGAGTGTGAGAAGGATCTGGGGGTGCTCGTTAGTAATGATCTGAAACCCAGAAAACAGTGTATAAGTGTTAGGAACAGGGCAAATAGAATTCTAGGATTCATATCTAGGAGTGTTAGCAACAGGACTGCTGAAGTTTTCTTAAAACTATACTTAGCTCTAGTAAGACCCCATTTAGACTATGCTGTTCAATTTCGGTGCCCTTCTTATAGAATGGATATCGACCCTTTAGAGGCAGTCCAAAGAAGAATGACCAAAAAGATACATAATATTAGAAATGTATCGTATGAGGAGAGGTTGAAAGTCTTAGGCCTGCACTCACTAGAGAGACGAAGATGTAGGGGAGACATGATAGAGGTATTTAAATGGATAAAAGGTTTAAATAAGGGCGATATAGATGAGGTATTAAAGCTAAAGAACGGCGACATAACCCGCTCAAATGGTTTCAAGTTAGATAAGTTTAGATTTAGGAAAGATATAGGAAAGCACTGGTTTGCAAATAGAGTTGTTAACATGTGGAATGCACTGCCCAGAACAGTAATTAGCTCAGAAACAGTTGAAAGCTTTAAGCATAAGTTGGATTCCCATATGGGTGATATGGGCTGGGTGTGAATGGGAGCTGCTTCATGTGGGCCGCATGGCCATATGCAGTTTTCCGCGATCTTATGACTTTATGTTGTTATGTAATTGGGGTTGGGTGTGACAGGGATCTGCCTTGTGTGGGCCGATCGGCTTTTTGCAGACTCCCATTTTCTTATGTTCTTATGTTTCTCTGTCTCGTCAAGTTTGATAATTATACAAGGGGAGGAGGATTCCTAGCCCCGCTGCCCCCAGAAGGAAAAGTAGGACAGTAAAAGAGACAGACATAAACAGCTAAGGCTGGGTAGAGGATGACAAACCTCACTCTGAATAGGACAAGCCCTCACCTTAATATACACATTTTCGAAGCTGTGTCGGACTAAACTGATCTCCCTAATAATTTTGTTCACCAAATATTTGGAATTCGGTGATTTGTTTAATCAGTTCAAAGTTTTTGTTTTGATTGAGCAGATTATCAACAGCTGTTAGTAATTGTGTTGATAAAACAGATCAAACAGGCTGGCAAATGAAACACTACCGGTAATTTAAACCAGTCCTAAAGTAGATTCCCTTAGAACAAATTGCTATACAAATATTCATTGATCAAATGAATAAGTGCATAGCAAACTACAAATCTAAGTCAATTACCGGTCCACTATTTGTCTTTCAATACATAACGTCAAGGAGTGGTTAAAATTCATGTGGGCAACTGTACGATAATTAAAGCCTCCCAAAAAGTGAGATATAACGTGGAAACAGAAGACAATAATTATGTGCAGTAGGTCGTATCCAGAAAATATAGAACACATTATTTCCCCACAGACTCCTCACCTTGCCGCACACGCACGCGCGCGCACACACACATTCTGCACTTCAAGTTTAAGTTGGTTTAGCTCTTTTAATCGTTCTTGTATGATATATTTCCAACTCAAGAATCATATTACTTACTCTCCCTTGAACTGTCTCGAGTTTGTCAATAGCACGTGGCGCTCATTGAGAGAGAGAGAGAGAGAGAGAGAGAGAGAGAGAGAGAGAGAGAAAGAAGAGAGAGAACTCTGGCTTGTAATATTAGAAAACTGTATGGCATGGAGGACTAGCTAATGGAATGACGAGAGGGGGCAACAGAAGGCCGATTCCAATGTTCCAGCCACACCGTTTTTTGTTTTTTTTTATCTTTATCTCCTTTTCTCTCTTTCCCTGGCTTGTATCCATTCGATCCCATTCAGCCAACTGTTTTAAAACGTTTGTCCCCATCCAGGTGTCATTTTTTTTCCTGGCGAGCGATAGCGAGCCAGCATTGTATGGAGAAATCCGGCTTCGCCGGAGAAAATTTAGCTTGCTGTCAAAATAAAAAAATATATATATGCTAGCTCGCTACCGCTCGCCAAGAAAATATTGACACGTGGATGGGGGTAAACGTCTTAAAACAGTAGGCTGAATGTATACAAGCTAAAGAGAGAGGGAGAGAAAGAGAAAAAAAGCGAGGGCTCCCTTAAAAAAAAATCATACCGTAACGGTTCCTTGAGTCTAGCAACGAAAAATAGCCCGAAATACTGCCAGGATTAAAGGTTGTTCGAAAAGTAGGTATACTGTACATGAAAAGGCGTTTGTGTGAATCCACCTAAATATAAAGAACACTTGAAGTCATATAATGTGAACAATAAGTACCGGTAGTAATGTAGTTATATAATGCAGTCAAACTACAGAAGGAACATAACATAACATACAATACTTGGAGATGACAATATTTATGAAGCTTTAGTATGCTCGGTACGGTACCCAAAGGAAAAAATATGAGACCTGACTCTACCTCAAATTTGGCAATATGCTTGAATTAGAGAGCAATGTTCACTGGATGCTGCATAGTAGGGTATATTATGTTAGAAGATTACCGTACCATAATGCAGTATGTGAAAACTTAACATTTGGCTGAGAGACACTACAACGTGATTTAAAAACAAGTCAGATAAATTCATATTATCACAAACCCACCATTTAACTTACACACAAACCTAATTAATGAAATCAATAAAACTAATGAATACACGTGGTACTCCCAGGATTCGAACCTAGGATACTCACACCGAAATTCCGATAACTAACCATTACTCTATCAAGACCGTTAAAGGTATATGCATAAGCTCACGATATATTATCCATTCTCGAATAATATATAATGGATATTAATCTAAGCATGTACAGTCGTCAGGATTAATTCGTTTCTTTCCCTGGACTCAGGCGTTAGTAGCACTGCACGGTGGAGAGGTATCCCCTCCACCTCCTCTCCTTGTTGTTACCATACCCCCACCGAAACCCTCCCAATTTCCTCTACAATCCCAGAACTACACCCACCCACCCTTCTCTCGCTCTCACCCAGTTAAGGGCTACTTCTGGACCTCACGCATGTATTCCGAACACCTAATGAAGGAATGCAATGTATCGTAGGCAGTCAAGTAGTAGCTTTACTAAATTTGAAAGAATGAAAGTGAGAGAGAGAGAGAGAGAGAGAGAATGGGAGGGGGGGGGGGATTCATATCGATACATTTACCATTGACCCCGTAAAAAGGTTCATACCGATGTACTGATGGTAAGTACTGTATTATACTCTAATATACCTGCCAAACTAACCCACGTGAAGTTGTATTTCATTTCCATCGTTGTAATGGCTCAGTCCGGGCTACGTAACAAGCTTGAGACAACGAGGACCGTCTGTGTCAATTCCACCATGAGTCTATCCCAGTCTAGCTGGGTGAGAGTGAGAGAAGGGAGGGTGGGTGTAGTTCTGGGTCGGAGAGAAAATGGGAGGGTTTAGGTGGGGGTATGAGAACAACAAGGAGAGGAGGTGGAGGGGATACCTCTCCACCGTGCAGTGCTACTAACAGGGAAAATGAAACGAATTAATCCTGACGACTGTACATACAGTATACCCAAAGTATATATACTGTAATACCGTACGTATATACATTGTACATATACCCAACTGCACTATGAGGGCCTATTGATTACACGAATGGAAGGGGTAATTGATGGTTAACCACGAGGGAAGGCCTCTCTTAAGAATTAATCCTGAACCTGAACACATTCATATCAAATGAGAAAACAAAATATTGAAAACAAAGATATAATGGAAATCAAAATATTACAAAGAAATGGTTATACATGATATATATATATATATACTGTATATATATATACCCAATAATGAAGATACAGAGAAGAAATTCCGAAGTAATCCATCAACTAGACTCACTAGAGTCATGGTAAAGATCGATTGTATTGGTTTAGAGTCGTATTATCAGTTAAGATTACTAGTCTTATCTTTGACTGGAAATAAACAAATAAAAACTCTCTCTCTCCTGCCGCAATGTCTGTGCAGTTTGTGTATCTATGTCACTATGTAACTATCTCTTTCTCTCTCGTCTGTAACAAACAAACACTCATACACTCACGCACTCCTTTATCTTCGACTATAACACACATACAGTACACTCAATCAACACCTCACTCTCACACACACTCTCTCTCTCTCAAACACGTATACATGCCTACACATACTGTAACATACAGTATGCACCATCTTTCACTCTGGCCGAAACACTCACTTACTCACTCTCTCTCTCTAATGACCACCGATTCTAAAGTAGTCACCGTTTTAGGCCTAACCTGAACAGTGACAAGAACACCTGAACAGTTTATTTATAGGGAATAGCGGAACCTAAATCTCACTCACTCACTCACTCACTCACTCACAGGTAAATAATTATGTTTCTAAATAATACCCTGTACATATGTGTGTACAAACATTTGAATGTGTGCGAGAGGCGCGCGCACACATACACAAATAAACATTAACAACACTTTTTACCTACGCCAACGAAATTGGACGGATGTTTCGCCTCCGTTTGTTTGTTTGTCAGTATCGTTATAAACAAGATATCTTACAAAGTTATGAACCGATTTTCACATTTGGTGGGCAGATAGGATATGCGCCAATGAAGAAGTGATTCAATATAGGAGGCCATCTGGAAGTTTTCTCAAAATTTGGTGGGAAGATAAGATACCGGTAATTGTTATGAACCGATTTTCACACAATTTGGTGGGCAGATAAAAGTGTTTCAATTAGGCTACGGAGGCAATCCAGAGATTTTCACGAAATTTGGTGGGCAGTTAGGATATGCACTGAGGAAGAAGTGATTCAATTTAAGAGGCAATCCAGATCATATCCTGGAACCCAGATCCAAAAGAAAATTAAGGCCGATAATATTATGGTAAAGAACCAGCCAGCGTAGGCGGAGATATGCGCTCTACCAAGTGCCCCTCTAGTTAAGGGAGCCCACCTCGCTTTTTTTTTCTCTTTCTCTCCATCTCTTTTTGGCTTGTATCCATTCGGCCCCATTCAGCCTACTGTTTTAAGACGTTTACCCCCATCCAGGTGTTAATATTTTCCTGGCGAGCGGTAGCGAGCCAGCATATATATATTTATGTTTTGACAGCAAGCTAAATTTGTACATTTTTCGATAGAAAAATTTCTCCGGCGAAGCCGGATTTCTCCATAAGCTGGCTCGCAATCGACACCTAGATGGGGATAAACATCTTAAAACAGTTGGCTGAATGGGGCCGAATGGATACAAGCCAGAGAAAGAGAAAAGGAGAGAAAGCGAAAAAAAGCAGGTGACTCCCCTTACTTGTTTTACCTTCTTGGTACCTAAAGGACCTACCTAAACTGGATAAAATGGTCTGATGATAACCATAATGCAAAGCAAACCGACGTCAATGTACCGCACTGAAAGGGTTAAGATAAGAACTCCAGTTGTTGTAAAGTCCAGTTTGGCTGATTAACCCATTCAGTACCGGTGACGTCTTTTTATATTTTATTCTAGTTACTATTAGACTATTTTATTCAGATTAAAAAGGGCCTCCAGCAATTCACAGGCTTCGAACTATCTCACTTATCCCGTTTTACTACTACAGATTCTTCTTAAGCTGCATAATATCGTCAAAATATAGCTAGAATAAAATATAGCACACGTCGCTGGTACTCAAAGGGTTAATGTTTGAGGTCCAGGTGTAGGCGACTCTAGTGGGCGAGATGTGAACCTTAAGGGGAGGCAGACCGTTTTTCTGGACCCCCTTCTCCCTCATGTTTAGCCCCACTAGTTTTGAGATTATAAGACGTTCGGCCCATTAGTTTGGCGATTTTAAGACCTTTCGCCCCATTTCGCTGTCAATTTTAAGACCTTTCGTGCCATTTAGGTGTCAATTATTTCCCGGCCAGCGATAGCGAGCCTGCAATTGATTTCATTGGGGGTGTTTGGTGTTGTGGTGAAATTAATAAAATATAGATTATCAATAGGTTCAGGGATATTTCGTAGCAAGGCCGGTCTATATGATCTGTGCCCCATGAATATTCTTTCCTCTCACTTAAACATTAGGCCTACCATAGCGCGGTTGGGAATATGATAATGATTAGATTAATATCCAGTATTCGAGAATGGATAATAAGTCGTAGGCGTGTGCATAAACCTTTAACCGTCCTGGTGGTGTAATGGTTAAGGTGGCAAAAATCTGTGTGTGATAACCCAGGTTCGAATCCCGGTGGATCACATATATACTTTAATTGATTTCATTGGGGGTGTTGGGTGTTGTGGTGAAATTAATAAAATATAGATTATTTTATGAGGAATCGGCCTTCGGCCGGGAAATTTGTCTACCGAAAAATGTACAAGGGGGGTCTAGGGGGTGTTTTTCTAAGCTTGATGGAGGTTTACGGAGGAAACTATTAACAAATATATGAATAAATTAATTAATAGACCAAACAAACGGCCAGTCTCCCCTTAAGCTAATCCTCCTGAGTGTGGGGGTGGTGTGTAGCCTAACTTTATTGTTCTGTTGAGTTTTGAACAGAGGTGTGTGTGTGTGTGTGTGTGTGTGTGTGTGTGTGTGTGTGTGTGTGTGTGTGTGTGTGTGTGTGTGTGTGTGTGTGTGTGTGTGTGTGTGTGTGTGTGTGTTGTGGTGTGTGTGTGTGTTGTGTGTGTGTGTGTGTGTGTGTGTGTGTGTGTGTGTGTGTGTGTGTGTGTGTGGGTGTGTGTGTGTGTGTGTGTGTGTGTGTGTGTGTGTGTGTGTGTTGTGTGTGTGTGTGTGTGTGTGTGTGTGTGTGTGTGTGTGTGTGTGTGTGTGTGTGTGTGTGTGTGTGTGTGTGTGTGTGTGTGTGTGTGTGTGTGTGTGTGTGTGTGGTGTGTGTGTGTGTGTGTGTGTGTGTGTGTGTGTGTGTGTGTGTGTGTGTGTGTTGTGTGTGTGTGTGTGTGTGTGTGTGTGTGTGTGTGTGTGTGTGTGTGTGTGTGTGTGTGTGTGTGTGTGTGTGTGTGTGTGTGTGTGTGTGTGTGTGTGTGTGTGTGTGTGTGTGTGGGTGTGTGTGTGTGTGTGTGTGTGTGTGTGTGTGTGTGTGTGTGTGTGTGTGTGTGTGTGTGTGTGTGTGTGTGTGTGTGTGTGTGTGTGTGGGTGTGTGTGTGTGGTGTGTGTGTGTGTGTGTGTGTGTGTGGTGTGTGTGTGTGTGTGTGTGTGTGTGTGTGTGTGTGTGTGTGTGTGTGTGTGTGTGTGTGTGTGTGTGTGTGTGTGTGTGTGTGTGTGTGTGTGTGTGTGTGTGTGTGTGTGTGTGTGTGTGTGTGTGTGTGTGTGTGTGTGTGGTGTGTGTGTGTGTGTGTGTGTGTGTGTGTGTGTGTGTGTGTGTGTGTGTGTGTGTGTGTGTGTGTGTGTGTGTGTGTGGTGTGTGTGTGTGTGTGTGTGTGTGTGTGTGGGTGGTGTGTGTGTGTGTGTGTGGTGTGTGTGTGTGTGTGTGTGTGTGTGTGTGTGTGTGTGTGTGGTGTGTGTGTGTGTGTGTGTGTGTGTGTGTGTGTGTGTGTGTGTGTGTGTGTGTGTGTGTGTGTGTGTGTGTGTGTGTGTGTGTGTGTGTGTGTGTGTGTGTGTGTGTGTGTGTGTGTGTGTGTGTGTGTTGTGTGTGTGTGTGTGTGTGTGTGTGTGTGTGGTGTGTGTGTGTGTGTGTGTGTGTGTGTGTGTGTGTGTGTGTGTGTGTGTGTGTGTGTGTGTGTGTGTGTGTGTGTGTGTGTGTGTGTGTGTGTGTGTGTGTGTGTGTGTGTGTGTGTGTGTGTGTGTGTGTGTGTGTGTGTGTGTGTGTGTGTGTGTGTGAAAGAGACACCCACACACCCACCCACACTCAAGCAGTTTGCATCTAAGCTGCTTGTTCACCCACGACACAGACTTAATTAATAATATATAATAACTGCCTGTCACACCATATACACGCGCCCAACTTTAGTAATTTATGCATAAGTGTGTGCGCGTGTGTATTAGTATATATATATATTTATTTGTTTGAGTGTTTATGTATATATATGTATGTATATGTATATATGTGTATTTATGTGTGTACAGTATATATGTATGTATGTGTGCGTTAATTATGTATATGTGTATGTGTCTATAGTGTATACTGTCTGTGGTTCGAGCCCGGCTGAGAGTATCAGGTGGATAAGAGCATATATGTATGTAAATGTGCATATATTTATTTATGTATATGTATGTCTGTGCGTATGTGCTGTCAATGGTTCGAGCCCGGTTGAGAGTATAAGGTTTATAATATGTATATGTACTGTATGTGTATTTGTATAATCATGTGCACATGTGTATGTAAATATACGTACATATGAGCGAGAACATTTTGCTCACTAGCGCAACTTCTTACTATAAATTTATGTATACTAGTATCTATTATTAAGTGTTCGTGTATCTTCATCCATGCCTTTCTACAATAATGCACAGCTTTTCCACATTTCGCCTTCTCTCTCTCTCACTCACTCTCACACACACACACACACACACACACCTATACTAAAAAAAATCCTATATACTATAATTCCCCCAAGCTGTCTCCACATATTTTATATCCCTTTTTGTTTTCCTACCGAAGATTAACCTCCCTTTCTAATAAGCTTTACCTGACCCAACCTGTATGGACCCACAGGCCATTTCCCCTTTGCCCTTTTCAAATTCCTCATTTGATCTCTTCCGACGTTTGACATTCCATGACCACAGTCCGTTGACTCATTAACCTTTTTTCCAATTCCTTCGTCTAATCTCTCCCGAGGATTTATCTCCTATAATAGTCTCACCTGACTCCACCAGCACAGTTTTTGTATATATGTATGTTTGTTTGCATACGTGAGCGTTTATAGATACGGGGATTTGCGCACTTACTGCATGTTCTTATATTCTTTTGTACTGTATATATAATTGTATATATGTATGTATGCGTATATATGTGTGTACGTATGTGTATATATGTATGTTCTGTATATATATATAAGTAAAATAAATTTGTATATGTACTGTATATCACTTACTCTCATGGTTAATTTATGATCATTTGTATTTTACACTAGCATCATAATTTTATTTTTTTATTTTTTTTATTTTAAGTATATTATACTCACACATTGTAAACTGAGCTTACCATTTTCATATCTGTATATCTCATGTCCATCCACTAAATTGTAAAATGTGTATTTTCAGCTCATCAGGCTGCCATTATTTAATAAACCGTTTATTATTATTATTATTATTATTATTATTAGCCTACACACACTCTCTCTATGTGGGCGAGAGGTGACCCTAAGCTAATCCTCCTGAGTCTCCCGAAATACATTATGGTTGTGTGGTGTGGTGCTTTATTGATCCTAGAGGAGTTTTCTAGTGGTGTGGATATGAGAGAGAGAGAGAGAGAGAGAGAGAGAGAGAGAGAGAGAGAGAGAGAGAGAGAGAGAGAGAGACAGAGACAGAGAGAGAGAAGAGAGAGAGAGAAGAGAGAGAGAGAGAGGGAGAGAGGAGAGAGATATGAGAGAGAGAGAAGAGGGGAGAGAGAAGAGAGAGAGAGAGAGGAGAGAGAGAGAGAAGAAAGAGAGAGAAAGAAAAGAGAGAATAGCGAGATGGAGAGAGAGAGAGCAAGCGAGAGAGAGAGAGAGAGAGAGGAGAGAGAGAGAGAGAGAGAGAGCGAGAGAGAAGAGAGAGAGAGAGATAGAGAGAGGAGAGTAGAGAGAGAGAGAGAGATAGAGAGAATGGAGAGGGAGCGAGAGAGAGAGATAAGAGCGAGAAATGCTAAAGAGGCACAGAGAAGAGAGAGGATAGAAGAGAGAGGATAGAGGAAGAGATAAAAGGAAAGAGGGATAGAGGAGGAGAAGAGGAAAGAGAGAGAGAGAGAGAGAGAGAGTGTGGGGTGTGTGTGTGTGTGTGTGTGTGTGTGTGGTGTGTGTGGTGTGTGTGTGTGGTGTGTGTGTGTGTGTTTTGTGTGTGTGTGTGTGTACAATCCCTACAATGCCATTGCACCCACACATTTCTTTACATTTATGACATGCAAGGCAATAAAGTTATTTGGTTAGCTTGATCGATATATTATGATTGTGAACGTAACTAGGACATAATTTCAGTTGTAAAATATAGAATGGTAGTAAAATTTACATTTCCTTTCTCTCTGATACGGTAGAGTGCATGTGCAAGTTAAATTCATTGACTTTAACCCGTTCAGTACCAGGGACGTCCTTTTTTGTATCATATTCTGGCAGCTGGCAGACAATTTTGTTCAGCTAAGGAAAGACCTCTAGCAACAATAAGGCTTCAAACAATCACAACCAACCCTCTTAACTACCAGAGATCCTTCCCAAGCTGCATAAACTCGTCTAAATATAACTAAAATATAAACACACGTCGCTGGTACTCAAAGGGTTTAAGTATCTCGAATGCAATTGCGTCCTTGTTTAGCGTGAAATATTGTAGCCTTCTTTAAGCTGGGTGTCGGAAACAAATTGAATGTGAAGAATATGTGTGTGTGTGTGTATTTACCTAATTGTATTTTACAGGATTGAGATTACTCTCGTAGTGTCCCGTTAGCCTTTAACTTATCATATGTGTGTGTGTGTGTGTGTGTGTGTGTGTGTGTGTGTGTGTGTGTGTGATAATAATATCGGAAACAGTAATAGATATTTGGGCTACCGATTATATTTAGCTTCAGATTTTTTTGTTATCATACATGACGATTGTATTATGGTTTATTAAGTGCAAGTGTATATTGCATATATAAAATTGCAATTGTCTATCTATCTATCTATTGCCTGACGCAGTGATCCCCGAAGGGGTGGCCACGAACGAACCGCCCCCATGCACCTCTGTCCCCAGTCAGTCGACGCCCATAAGCCCAACTAGCACCGCCTTCGTTCATGTACTTCCTCACTCCATCTTTCCACCTCTCATTCGGTCTACCTCTCCCTCTCTGTCCCTCCACCTCGCTCTCGTACACCCTCTTAGTCATTCTCTCGCTTTCCATACGTTCCATATGGCCGAACCATCTCAAGTTGTTCCTTTTCACACTTTCCAGCACATCTACCTCCACACCACACCTCCTTCTTACTTCCTCATTAGTCTGTCTATCCCTCCATGTAACTCCGCACGCACTCCTTAACCCGGCAAGCGCGATAGGCCTCACGGAAGGCTTCCTATAGGGAACGCGATAGGCCTCACGGAAGCAAGACCATAAAAAAAGACTTCCAAAAAATAAAAGGGCCTATCAAAACAAAGGAATTTGTCTCTAGGTGAGATAATTCCCCTCCAGTACTCATCCATGTAAATCCCCCCCACTTCTCTCCCCTCCTTCCCCACCTTATTCCCCCCTCCCTCCCCTCCTCAATTATCACCTATTTTTCCCCGTATTATCATCATTTATCGGTATTTTTCTCTCCCGCGATAATGTATCATAAGTGGGTTGCAGAAAAGATCGTTATGTAACACCCAGACACCGGCCCACACCGCCCCGCTCGTCTCAGTTACCTCACAGACAGTGAGAGAGGAGGGTTGCCTGTGGCTCTCTCTCGCCTGAGATTATGACCGGGTGGCCAATATCTTCGTTTTTCACCACCCAAATGCTTTTCCCCCCTCCACTTATTTTAGCACTCTTGAAGGTTCATATATACATCATATATGTAAAATAAAAGCATACCGAAAACAAATAATGCTCTATATTGTAAATATAACGAATTCTGTCAGAATCCAAGGCTAGAAATGCACAAATAACTACCCTAGCCCCTAGGTCTATTTCGTGCTTGTCAGGTTAAGTAATTCATTTCCACTGCTCTCACTCTTGGTCCGAGTCTCTCAACCAACGTCCATGCTTCGCTTCCGTAAGTCAGTGTCGGGATTACCACACTGTCATGCAAGGACTTCTTCACTTCCATACTGACCACCCTATTTCTTGTTACTGCTTTTAGCGTTCCTACAACCCTCTTCCCCTGTTGTACCGTCTCCCGAACTTCTTCATCCATAGTCCCATCTTTACTCAACACACTGCCCAGATACTTAAAAGAGTTGACGATCTCCATAGCCTTACCGTTCAGCTTCACCTCACACTCTGTGACTTCACCCCTTTCGAAGACCTTAACCTTGCTCTTCCCCGCATTTACCTTCAAATTCCGTTTTTCGCACACTGTTCCAAACTCATTTACCAGACCCTGCAACTCCCATTTCATTATCACTCATCAGAACTGTATCATCCGCAAACAGCAGTATAGGTAATTGCAGTATTGCAATTGTACGGTTATATAATTGTATAATAAGTTATTCTTACCCATCGTTGGATTTGCACCAGGGTACCCTAATCATATTTTTCATCGTATATGTTTGTTTGTTAATCCTTTCAATTCTTATGACGTCCTTTGATTTGTATTATGGATAATTTTAGTAGAGTATATTCAGCTTCTGAAGGACTCAATGACCTGATAGCAATTAAAAGGTTGCAAACTATCTCAATTAAAGTTTTGACTACCACAGATAAGTCCTAAGCTGCATACAAATCCACTCAATATATCGAAAACAACCTAAGAAAAGACGTCACCCGTGCTGAGAGAATTAATTTAACAAGACATGAGAGAAAACTTAAGGTCAGGGAAAACCACATGCCAGTTGACACCCAAGACCAATATTATAGCCTTTCCGTAACATCACTTATATTTCATTCTAATATAAAGCCATTTCACAAAGTCTCGAGCGGACCTCTAATTGTCAAACTGTAATACAAATAATTATCCCAATTAATTCCCTCAAATAGTTAATAAAGCAACTCAAATGGAGTTGCTTTCCGAAAATTTACAACCCACAACAGTTTAAGAGTCCAATTGTTACAAACATTTTCTGGATGGAGGATGCCTTAATTAAGGCACATGGACCTCTTTGTCTTTGTTTTTCCTTCCTCTATTTATTCCTTTTTAAATATATATATTTATCTTGCTATTAATATATTGTGTTATATTATTATTTTACTTCAACTACGGGAACGGTAGCTATCCCTAAACAAGCTAATCCAGGGTAGAAAAGGCCCCGTGGTATTGTTAAGTTCAATACATACGTTGTACACCAATACAACGTATAAGCTAACTGGCTCACCTTGACACACACACGCACACTGCCCGTGTCATTGGGTACGCGCAGAAACTCTTACAAATTCGTGTACCTCTTATGTTTGCCTCATTATGTGTAGTTTATAATGGGTGGAAAATTACCGTGTTAATGAATGTTTATATGTATTCCATTATATACCATATCTAACAATAAATCTAAATACAATTGCATCCAAAATAATCAATCCAAATTACATTTACATACATAACACAGATTCACCTAGTGTTGTAAAAAGACTGTAACATACATCAGTGGTTTTATACTACCCCGGTACACAAATATCGGACATACGGTATGCTTCCACCAAACAAAATACAAATCAAAGTGTCGGTAGGTCTGTAACTATTGTATACTATTGACACTCTATAGTAACCGTAACTAACTGCACTATAGTTCTGTTTCATTGTAAGCTGGGCAGAAAATCGGTAATCTATAACCCTCCCATAACTCGAAAAAGGATTTGAAGTAAATCGAAGCTAAACATTTTCTACCACATACGAACACTTGGCTAGGGAATTAGGTGTGGGAAATTGACAGCTCATTGTGCTCTAGCCCGTTTTGTTTTGAGTTACAGAGGTTAGAGTTTGGCGATTTCCTGACCAACGTAGACATGAACGGACCTAAATACAATACAAACATAGTCCACGTCCAATCCTCTATAGTTCCTATTCATTAGGGTAATTCTAAACATTGTGGAAAACCGTCAGCCTCTTGTAACTCAAGGAGGGCTTAGAGCAAACTGGTTGTAATTCCTCCACTTATTTACCTCTTTGACTCTTCTCAATGGTTAGAAAATATTAACTCAATTGTTTCGAGACCCTTATTTGAAATTCCTGAGGTTTGTGAATTCGGAATTTCTGGACTATAACCATGATAACGAAATAAGCTAACCGGTACTCCATAGTATAGGCCCCTATACCTGTAGGCTATGTGTCAGTAACCCAGTGTAGTATATCCATTTGACCCACGGACTGTAACATGTTTGACCTTCCCCCTCACACTTGTCACACTGTATTACCACCCGTTTACACACTTACCACAATTTTAACCAATTTTTACACATAATTACCTCCTACACCTACAGTAACACATCATAATATAGGCTGCATCTGTCCATATT
>CM064496.1:41646293-41850916 GCA_032716605.1 Paralithodes platypus | reverse complement strand
TGATAATAATATCGGAAACAGTAATAGATATTTGGGCTACCGATTATATTTAGCTTCAGATTTTTTTGTTATCATACATGACGATTGTATTATGGTTTATTAAGTGCAAGTGTATATTGCATATATAAAATTGCAATTGTCTATCTATCTATCTATTGCCTGACGCAGTGATCCCCGAAGGGGTGGCCACGAACGAACCGCCCCCATGCACCTCTGTCCCCAGTCAGTCGACGCCCCTCCCCCCAACTAGCACCGCCTTCGTTCATGTACTTCCTCACTCCATCTTTCCACCTCTCATTCGGTCTACCTCTCCCTCTCTGTCCCTCCACCTCGCTCTCGTACACCCTCTTAGTCATTCTCTCGCTTTCCATACGTTCCATATGGCCGAACCATCTCAAGTTGTTCCTTTTCACACTTTCCAGCACATCTACCTCCACACCACACCTCCTTCTTACTTCCTCATTAGTCTGTCTATCCCTCCATGTAACTCCGCACGCACTCCTTAACCCGGCAAGCGGGATAGGCCTCACGGAAGGCTGCGTATAGGGAACGCGATAGGCCTCACGGAAGCAAGACCATAAAAAAAGACTTCCAAAAAATAAAAGGGCCTATCAAAACAAAGGAATTTGTCTCTAGGTGAGATAATTCCCCTCCAGTACTCATCCATGTAAATCTCACCCACCCCCCTCCCCTCCTTCCCCACCTTATTCCCCCCTCCCTCCCCTCCTCAATTATCACCTATTTTTCCTCTTATTATCATCATTTATCGGTTATTTTTCTCTCCCGCGATAATGTAGCATAAGTGGGTTGCAGAAAAGATCGTTATGTAACACCCAGACACCGGCCCACACCGCCCCGCTCGTCTCAGTTACCTCACAGACAGTGAGAGAGGAGGGTTGCCTGTGGCTCTCTCTCGCCTGAGATTATGACCGGGTGGCCAATATCTTCGTTTTTCACCACCCAAATGCTTTTCCCACTTATTTTAGCACTCTTGAAGGTTCATATATACATCATATATGTAAAATAAAAGCATACCGAAAACAAATAATGCTCTATATTGTAAATATAACGAATTCTGTCAGAATCCAAGGCTAGAAATGCACAAATAACTACCCTAGCCCCTAGGTCTATTTCGTGCTTGTCAGGTTAAGTAATTCATTTCCACTGCTCTCACTCTTGGTCCGAGTCTCTCAACCAACGTCCATGCTTCGCTTCCGTAAGTCAGTGTCGGGATTACCACACTGTCATGCAAGGACTTCTTCACTTCCATACTGACCACCCTATTTCTTGTTACTGCTTTTAGCGTTCCTACAACCCTCTTCCCCTGTTGTACCGTCTCCCGAACTTCTTCATCCATAGTCCCATCTTTACTCAACACACTGCCCAGATACTTAAAAGAGTTGACGATCTCCATAGCCTGACCGTTCAGCTTCACCTCACACTCTGTGACTTCACCCCTTTCGAAGACCTTAACCTTGCTCTTCCCCGCATTTACCTTCAAATTCCGTTTTTCGCACACTGTTCCAAACTCATTTACCAGACCCTGCAACTCCCATTCATTATCACTCATCAGAACTGTATCATCCGCAAACAGCAGTATAGGTAATTGCAGTATTGCAATTGTACGGTTATATAATTGTATAATAAGTTATTCTTACCCAGCGTTGGATTTGCACCAGGGTACCCTAATCATATGTGTTCATCGTATATGTTTGTTTGTTAATCCTTTCAATTCTTATGACGTCCTTTTATTTGTATTATGGATAATTTTAGTAGAGTATATTCAGCTTATGAAGGACTCAAGGACCTATATAGCAATTAAAAGGTTGCAAACTATCTAAATTAAAGTTTTGACTACCACAGATAAGTCCTAAGCTGCATACAAATCCACTCAATATATCGAAAACAAACTAAGAAAAGACGTCACCCGTGCTGAGAGAATTAATTTAACAAGACATGAGAGAAAACTTAAGGTCAGGGTAAACCACATGCCAGTTGACACCCAAGACCAATATTATAGCCTTTCCGTAACATCACTTATATTTCATTCTAATATAAAGCCATTTCACAAAGTCTAGAGCGGACCTCTAATTGTCAAACTGTAATACAAATAATTATCCCAATTAATTCCCTCAAATAGTTAAGAAAGCAACTCAAATGGAGTTGCTTTCCGAAAATTTACAACCCACAACAGTTTAAGTCCAATTGTTACAAACATTTTCTGGATGGAGGATGCCTTAATTAAGGCACATGGACCTCTTTGTCTTTGTTTTTCCTTCCTCTATTTATCCTTTTTTAAATATATATATTTATCTTGCTATTAATATATTGTGTTATATTATTATTTTACTTCAACTACGGGAACGGTAGCTATCCCTAAACAAGCTAATCCAGCTTAGAAAAGGCCCCGTGGTAGTGTTAAGTTCAATACATACGTTGTACACCAATACAACGTATAAGCTAACTGGCTCACCTTGACACACACACGCACACTGCCCGTGTCATTGGGTACGCGCAGAAACTCTTACAAATTCGTGTACCTAGTATGTTTGCTCATTATGTTAGTATAATGGTGGAAAATTACCTGTTAATGAAATGTTATATGTATTCATTATATACCATATCTAACAATAAATCTAAATAAAATTGCATCCAAAATATCAATCCAAATTACATTTACATACATAACACAGATTCACCTAGTTGTAAAAGACTGTACAATACATCAGTGTTTTATACTACCGGTACACAAATATCTACTACGGTATGCTTCCACACAATACATCAAGTGTCGGTAGGTCGTAACTATTGTATACTATTGACTCTATAGTACCGTAACTGCACTATAGTCTGTTCATTGTAAGCTGGGCAGAAATCGTAATCTATAACCTCCCATAACTCGAAAAGGATTTGAGTAATCGAGCTAACATTTCTACCACATACGAACACTTGGCTAGGGAATAGGTGTGGAAATTGACAGCTCATTTGCTCTAGCCCTTTTTGAGTTACAGAGGTTAGAGTTTGCGATTTCTGACCAACGTAGAATGAACGGACTAAATACAATACAAACATAGTCCACGTACAATCCTCTATAGTCTATTCATTAGGGTAAGTCTAAACATTGTGAACCTCAGCCTCTTGTAACTCAAGGAGGGCTAGAGCAAACGGGTTGTAATTTCCACTTATTTACTCTTTGACTCTTCTCAATGTTAGAAATATTAACTCAATTGTTCGAGACCTTATTGAATTCTGAGTTTTGAATTCGGAATTTCTGGACTACTGATAACGAATAAGCTACCGGTACTCATAGTATAGGCCTATACCTGTAGGCTATGTGTCAGTACCGTGTATATATCATTGACCACGACTGTACATGTTGACCTTCACCTCACACTTGTCACACTGTATTACACCTGTCACACTTCCACAATTTTAACAATTTTACACATAATACCTCCTACACTACAGTAACATCATAATATAGGCTGCATCTTCCATATTGTTACAAACATTTTATGAATGGAGGATGCCTTTAGGCACATGGACCTTTTTGTTTTATCTGTATTTTTCCTTCCTCCGTTCATTGTCTCTTAAAAAAAAAAAAAAAAAAAAAAATTATGGAAGATGCAGACTGGTTTATTATACACATCGTACAATTTTGTTCTAGCTACAAGTTTTTTTATGAGTAGGCCTAGTATAGTCAGGAAGCACATTTAATACTATCTATCTATCTATATGCTCAGGCCCAATCCCCATTTTGGGGGTAGCCGACTCAAGACAGAGCAAGAACAGGGAAAACACAAAAACAACACAAAACAAAAAATAAACACAGATAAAAAACACAAACTCTCACACAACCAGGTCACCCAGAAGACCCAGAGACCAGGGTTACCAAGGTCGCTCCAGCACTCCCCCGGCCCCTGACCACCCGGAGAGGTTCCGATCTCGGCAGGCAGACATGCAGCGGAGCCAAAGCCACAAGCCCTCCCACCACACTTCCAGGCACACCCTTCATATTAATCGTCTCCCCGGGCCAGGCGCCTGATGGACTATTATCTAGTCCAACTTGCGCCCGACCCCTTACTCCAAATGACCACGTGTTCACTCAACTATTCACAAGCATTCTCCATTCACTCCTGTCCACCAGCACTTCCCCTGCCTGATCTATAGTCATTCCTCTATCATCCAAAGCCTTTCTTACACAGTCTCTCCATCTCAATGGGGGTCTTCCTGCCCTTCTATCTCCCCTTGTACCTGACTCACATATTCTCTTTGTAAGCCTTTCATCTCCCATTCGTTCAACATGACCATACCAGCTCAGCACCCTTCTGTCCACTCTGGCTGACAAATGTTCCTGCTGCCCCACTCTCCTACGTATCTCTTCATTCCTCAATCTGTCTCTACGAGTAACTCCACACATACTCCTCAAGCAGCTCATCTCCATCACATCCAGCCCTCTTTTCTCCTTTTTCTTCAGAGCCCATGTCTCAGCCCCATACATCACTGTTGGCACAACAATTCCTTGATACAGTGCAGTTTTTACTTTCACTCAGAGATTTCTCGTCTTCCACATACTTCCCATTGCTCCGAAAACCTTCCTTCCTTCACACACTCTCTGTTTTACCTCCACTTCCATACCTCCACTCCTGCTTATTGTTCCTCCTAGATATTTAAAACACTCTACTTGTTCCAATATTTCCCCATCCAGCCTCACATCTAGATTCACCCTATGCTCTCCCCTATTACACACCATTACTTTACTTTTATTGACGTTCACCTTCAGTTTTCTCCTTCCACAAACCACACCAAACTCTTTGACTACCCGCTGCAGTTTCTCATCAGAATCCGCCACCAATGCTGTGTCATCAGCGAACAGCAACTGATTCAACTCCCAATCTCTACCATTCTTTCCTACTAAACCCAATCCTCTTCCCATAGTTCTCCTTTTCACCTCCCTCACCACACCATCCATAAACATATTAAACAGCCATGGTGACATTACACAACCCTGTCACAAACCTACCTTTACCTCAAACCATTCACTCAACTCACCATTTCCTACTCTCACACATGCTCTGCTCCCTTCATAAAAACTCTTAACTGCTTCTAACAAATTTCCTCCTATTTCATAAATCCTTAACACCTTCCACATTGCTTCACGGTCCACACGATCATACGCTTTTTCCAAGTCCATAAAAGCCCAAAATATCTCCTTATGCTTCTCTAAATACTTCTCGCATAACTGTCTTACTGCAAACATCTGATCCACGCACCCTCTTCCCCTCCTAAAACCGCACTGTTCTTCTCCTATTGCAACTTCTGTACACTTTATTATCCTCTCTATCAACACCCTGCCATACAGCTTTCCAACCACTGACAATAAACTAATACCTCTATAACTTGAACACTCCTGCCGATCTCCCTTCCCCTTGTACAACGGCACAATACATGCACTCTTCCAGTCTATTGGTACCATTGACACAGCAAAGCACACATTGAAAAGTCTCACCAACCAATCTATTATCACATCTCCACCCTTCTTTATACACTCCACAGCAATACCATCCAAACCTTCTGCTTTTCCCGCTCTCATTTGTTTCACTGCTTCTTTCACCTCATTTTCCTCAATCCTTTCATTCATTCCCTGCCACCTGAGTGGCCTGGGTAACCTATCTCCATCCACCTCTGCTTCAATCACTGCTTCTCTTCCATCTCTTGTATTTAACAAAGATTCAAAATACTCGGCATATCTTTTCCTCACTTCAACTGGTTCCACTAGTAATTCTCCATTTTCATCTTTCACTGACTCTTCCCTCTTTTGTCCTCCTTTCTTTATTTTATTTACCTCCTTCCAGAACATCTTCTTTCGTTCTTCAAAATTCTCACTCAGCCTTTGGCCCCACCTTTCGTTTGCATCTTTTTTCGCTTCTCTAATTTTCCGTTTTGCCTCTCTCCTTTTCTCCTTGTACCTCTCCCATACCTCAACACTACCATCCTGTAAAACCCTCTCAAAACACTGTCTCTTTTCCTCAACTGCCTTTCTCACCGTATCATTCCACCACTCGCTTCCCTTCCTGATACCTCTGCCTCCTACTTTCCTTTTGCCGCATACTACCTCTGCACTTGCTTTCACTCCTTCCTTAAACTGTTGCCATTCAACCTCTACTTCTCTCTCTTCCATCTCTCTCACTTCCATCCACTTTTCATTTAGTCTTTCCTTGTACTCCCTCTCTTTTTCACTCTTCTCTAACTCACTAACTTTTATTACCTCTCTTACTTCACGCTTGTCTCTTATTCTCCTGTAACTCTTAACTCTTAGCTTTCCCTCCACCAGGTAATGATCTGACATACCCTCCGCCTCACCTCTCATCACATTCACATCCAGCAGTCTACATTTAATACTTAATCAAATTAATATAGTTACACAAAATTCTTAAAACACACTTGTCAGATACTTCTACACCTGTCAATCGCACATGTTCCAGTTCGTCGTATAGGCCTATAATTATAACTGATGGTAATATCAACATTACACTTTAATACCTGGTGTACTGTAAATGTCTGCATCTTACACCTTACTAAGCTACTAACCAAAGCCATTTCAGCACACCAGAGCCTGATATCACATTTCATAAGATGTACCCAGTACCACTTATTACAGTTAACCATTTCCACTGTACACACGCACATTATTATGATTATATATATATATATATATTGTAAGGGAGCAGCATGGTAGCAGAGACGGAGGGAGGAGAGAGACAGGCGACCCACCTTAACCCTCTCACCACGGAAGGGCTCTTGAACGCCCATAAAAAAGCATATAACAGGTACCCGGATGGTCTCTTGAACGCCCAGTGGTTGAAAGCCTGTGAGCTTCGTGTGCGAGGCGTCGGTCCGACGCATGTAAACAACAGCCGGCTGGACCGTCGCCCCGCATCTCCGGCCACAAGAAGGAGAGCGTCGCTTGTTCGTGTGTGCCTGTATGTTGTTGTTAAGTATCGAAAAGTGGTGTAAAGTGGCTGTTTTGGCCATAAAGTTATCTCCAATGAAATCATCATCACAGCTCACCCAGTTGACTTAGAGAGCTCTACTTAATGCCATTCTACAGGTAAATAACACAGCTACGCTTGGGGATGCGCGGGAATGCGGGAAGCAGTCTGATTAACGAATATACGGTAGCCTAGCCTAGACGTTTTTCGGCCAAAACACCCGGGTTTCGAGGAATATATATATAATACATAGCCGGGGCTGGAGGGTTAATCTACACCGATAGCGGCTGGTGTCCAGTGTCGCAAGCACCACCCGTGGGAGTCTATGCACGTGGTGGGTAGGCCTGGGACCCCTTCACCCACCTACACACGTGGGGCATGTAGGCGTGGGAAAATCAAAATTTCCCACGACAGGAGGCCTTTATCTGACATTCCGTGTGACTGCTGTATAGACTAGTGTGACACCAGGTTCTTGCCGAAAATAGAGCTTGGGAAGAGATGTGTATAGGGAGGGGAGAGTTGAGAGTTAGTAGCTGTTGGAGAGCCCGACGAGGCAGAGGTGGGAGAAGCGCGGAGAGCCCGACGAGGCAGAGGTGGGAGAAGTGCTCCTGTTCACGCTGGTCTGGGTACACCCCTGGACATGCGTGACGTGTTGTCTGCTGGTTTGTGTGTTAAGACAAGTAGGTAGTGCACTGTTTTGTCCTTTGAAGGGGAGATGAGACAGCATTGGTGTATTATTGTGTATGTGTAACGAGCCCTAGTGTTGTGAGGAGCTCTGAGTTTCATATGGTGTTGTGTGGTGTGTAACGAGTTAACTGGTGATACTACATGGTATCATATATTGGTCTGTGATTGAGTGTGATTCAATTTGCTGTTCAGTGTGCTAGGTGTTGATTAACTGTTCTTCAAATGTTCTTTTTGTGTAGTGTTCATTCCTTGTAACGAGTGCATTTACTCGAGGCCTTCACTCGGCGCTTAGCCCATTACCATTCTTTGCCGTGATTAACTGAATCATCATGCTTATCAACCTGTTCGTTTCCCTAGTTATTAGTAATTATAATTAATACGAAAATTAGAAGTGTTTAATATCATCCTTCTTCATTAATTTGTGATTATCTGAGACATTTACCCTTTTGGCCTTCTGAAACGCAACAGCATGCTAGTTGCCCTTGCTTGAATTTTAATCTCTTGGGTTCAGCTTTGTAGGATCGTAACAAGAATTTGGCGACCTTGCTTAGGATTTAGCAAACTTGTACCCACAATAGGGACCTGTCTCTTTGTTCACCGGGAATCGAGCTTAAGCATTTTTTAAATCTGTGTATTTTTGTTTTTCACTGGAATCACACTCACACGATTTATAGGTGTACTGTATTGCTACTCATCTCTCGTTTCTGGTACATGAATTCGACTTTGTTTTTGCTTTAATCGGATCAATTAAACCAGGCCAAGATGTTTCTTATGAGCGATGAGGACGTAGAAGGGTTTCTTCGCTCAGATCCCACTTATGAAAATGTCTCTAGTCTGTCTAAGCAGGAGCTTAAACTAGTGGCGGACAAGTTGGATATTGATAACGCAATCTCTGACTCTAAGGCAGAGTTATTGGAATGGGTGTTAGAGAGATTGGGGCTAGTTTCCGCCACCAGGGATGGGTTAGGAGCCACCAGGGATGGGTTAGTTGCAGATGGGATGCAGACTGTGACAGACACACAACAATCACAATCGGTACAGAACACAGACAACCCGGTAGAGTTGCTCAGAATGCAACTGGAGTTAGCCAAACAACAGACAGAACGGGCGAGACTTCAAGTAGAACAGGCGAGGCTGAAACTGGAGGAGAGGAAACTCGAGTGTAATAACGGGACTGGCGAGACACGGCATGTGCCAGGGGGCGGCAAGGTGTTTGATGTCACTAAACACGTTCGCATGGTGCCGACGTTTAACGAGGCAGATCCAACTGGATATTTTTTGGCTTTTGAGAAAGTCGCGAGTAACATGGACTGGCCTGGGGATAAATGGGCTCTTTTATTGCAAAGTGGGTTAAAGGGAAAGGCTCTTGCCGCCTACACGGCTCTTACCGTGTCTCAAAGTGGCGATTATGAGACTGTAAAAGGGACCATTCTACGTGCCTACGAATTAGTGCCTGAAGCTTACCGTTTGCTGTTTAGGAATCACTATAAACCTGGTCATTTGACGCATGTGGAGTTCATGTATGAGAAGAAAAAGGAACTAAACAGGTGGCTGCATTCTCGGGATATTCAAGGTACCAATGAGAAAATGTTTGAGCTCTTTCTTTTGGAGGATTTCTGTAGAACAATACACGGAGACGTAGCTTCACATATCCTAGAGAAAGGTACCCTGAATCCCGAGAAGGCTGCCACACTCGCTGATGAATATGTCTTAACTCGCAAAGTAGATCCGGACAGTAGAGCGGGCGGAAGTAGAGGGAGCAGCTACCACCACCACCCCGAGTCACCAAGGTCACCGACCCCTGTCAATGCTGCCACCCAGGCGCCGAAAATTTCACCTCAAAAGTGGAATGAAAAGCCATGGCAGCCCCCTGCTTCTCTTACCGGTGGCGGAAGTAAGAGGGAGGTAGCGTGCTCCTACTGTGATAAAGCTGGTCACGTGGAACGTGATTGTTTCCTTAAACTGAGGCATAAGGGTGCGTGGGAGAGGCCTACGGCAGATGTCAGTAAAGCTGAGTACATGAGGGACTTTAAATCTGTATCTACGTTCTCCATTCTGGGAAAAGTCGGTGTGAGTGAGGAAGAGGAAGAGGAGGAGAAGGAGAGGAGAAAGAGAGCTGATGCACTTGCTTTCTTTGTGTCGTGTGGATCTGTTCGTAAGAATGATGAAGTTAAGCATGTGAAAATCTTGAGAGATACAGGTGCTGCACAAACGCTCATGAGGACGAAGGTGCTGGAGAAGTTTGTGCACGAGGGAAAAGGCATCCTCATTCATGGTGTGGGCGGTCAGCTGTCTGTGCCACTCATGACTGTTGAGCTTAAGAGTGAGCTCGTAAATGGGAGGGTGACTGTTGGACTAGTGGATGAATTGCCAGTGCCAGGAATTGACCTCCTGTTGGGAAATGATTTAGCGGGGAAGAAGGTGAGTGTTTCTCCTATCATTGTTTTCAGGCCTACTGATTGTGCTGTAACCCGGCCCATGTCTCATAGAAATAATGGGATGAATGTGGAAATGGAGAAAAAGAGTGGTGTTGCAAGTGTACCAGGTGTGCTAGATGGCCCTAATGAATGGGGACTAGGGAAATTGTTCTCGCTAGCAAAGAGTGATGTTGCAAGAGTGCAAAGTGTGTTTGAGGGCCCTGACGAGGTAGGGCTAGATGAATTATTGTCGCTAAATGATGGTGTGAGAAAGGATGATGGTGTCTCAGGTGAAAAGTATCTGCCCGGTGTGGGCCCATGTACTAATCACAAGGAGATAGAGCAGCCGAAAGTGAAGGAGGCTGCAGGAAATGATTCGATGCACGGTATAATCAATGAATTGCCTATGCACAAAAATGATCCTCTTGATGATGTAGCAGAGGATGATAAGATGTTGGAGAGTGTCGCCCGGAATGCTTCAAGCCGGACAATGGGGATGGAATGTGACGTGGGCGTGGCGGATGTGGAGCCTGTCAAGCAGCGGCCGTGCCGAGTCAACCCCGAGAGAGCCAAGGTAACGCGCCAGGAGGTCGACGACGAGTTGCTACGAGACATCAGAGAGCCACGCCAGAGTGAATGCTCCTCCACTGTCACTCTCATAGATAAGCCAGGTGGGTCAGCAGGGTTTTGCATTGATGTTAAGAAAGTCAATGACAACACCAAGAGTGACACTTACCATTTGCCTAGACTTAAGGAATGTGTTGAGCATGTGGGGCATGCCAAGTTCAAACTGGTTGGGGATGTAAGTGATTTGGGGACGGGGGCAGTCTTGTTGCTAGGTGATGATCGTAAGGTAAAGCATCCTGTGTCTGGTGACAGCCAGAATATCAACTTTGTTCATAATGCTTGCAAGGTGGAGTTTGTTCTTGCAGGAGTACCACCTCAATATCATCCATATTCCAGGGAAATGTAATGTCATTGCTGACCACCTGTCCCGCATGTAAACAAAAAACAAAAAATTTATGAATGCTTAAATTTGTCGCCACAAATTTATTTTTAAGGGGGAGGGTGTAAGGGTGCAGCGTGGTAGCAGAGACGGAGGGAGGAGAGAGACAGGCGACCCACCTTAATCTACACCGATAGCGGCTGGTGTCCAGTGTCGCAAGCACCACCCGTGGGAGTCTATGCACGTGGTGGGTAGGCCTGGGACCCCTTCACCCACCTACACACGTGGGGCATGTAGGCGTGGGAAGATCTACATTTCCCACGACAGGAGGCCTTTATCTGACATTCCGTGTGACTCTGCTGTATAGACTAGTGTGACACCAGGTTCTTGCCGAAAATAGAGCTTGGGAAGAGATGTGTATAGGGAGGGGAGAGTTGAGAGTTAGTAGCTGTTGGAGAGCCCGACGAGGCAGAGGAGGCAGAGGTGGGAGAAGCGCGGAGAGCCCGACGAGGCAGAGGTGGGAGAAGTGCTCCTGTTCACGCTGGTCTGGGTACACCTCTGGACATGCGTGACGTGTTGTCTGCTGGTTTGTGCGTTAAGACAAGTAGGTAGTGCACTGTTTTGTCCTTTGAAGGGGAGATGAGACAGCATTGGTGTATTATTGTGTATGTGTAACGAGCCCTAGTGTTGTGAGGAGCTCTGAGTTTCATATGGTGTTGTGTGGTGTGTAACGAACACTGATTAGTGTTCTAAAGTGCACACGTTCTCCTAGCGTGTTAACTGGTGATACTACATGGTATCATATATTGGTCTGTGATTGAGTGTGATTCAGTTTGCTGTTCAGTGTGCTAGGTGTTGATTAACTGTTCTTCAAATGTTCTTTTTGTGTAGTGTTCATTCCTTGTAACGAGTGCATTTACTCGAGGCCTTCACTCGGCGCTTAGCCCATTACCATTCTTTGCCGTGATTAACTGAATCATCATGCTTATCAACCTGTTCGTTTCCCTAGTTATTAGTAATTATAATTAATACGAAAATTAGAAGTGTTTAATATCATCCTTCTTCATTAATTTGTGATTATCTGAGACATTTACCCTTTAGGCCTTCTGAAACGCAACAGCATGCTAGTTGCCCTTGCTTGAATTTTAATCTCTTGGGTTCAGCATTGTAGGATCGTAACAATATATATATATATATATATACACAGTATATATATATATATACATACGGTATATATACTGTATATGTTTGTATACTCCTTGCCGGACTCGAACCTCCGACATTCAGAACGAGAGAAAGAGAGATAAGACTAGAGATAGATAGCTAGATAGATGGAGATAGATGGAGATAGATATATAGATAGATAGAATGGATATAATATATATATGTACTGTCCCCCCCCCCCCCGAAACTCACTAGGGGAAAATGAAGAAAACAAATATATGTAGGCTATCAAGTTTTCATCCATTCTTTCAAAGACATCTTGGAAGATAGCCTATGCCTTTTCTTATTGACCTATATTATGCAATTATTATTTGCGACACACACACGCCCCCTCGAATAGCCTGCTGTATCTGGCAGCAAACATACTCGGGGGTTGCAGCTCTCCCCGAGGCCACTGAAGGATGACCAAAACCATAGTATATAATTATGGACTATGGCCAAAACAACACAAGGTAACACCCACGCTCAGGATGGAATAGGACGGACCAGTCTCTGGGGACCATGGCCAACCCACGTCCTACTCCCTTGGGGGTATGATGGCGACCTCGTTAGCAGCCAAGATCAGTCTGTTGATCAATTAGGATAATGTCTAGGTTAAATCTAGAGTAAAGAACTGTGTATGTTCAGCCTCATTGGTTGCCAGCTCGAAATCAACCTAATAACCGAAGTTAAATATATATATATATATATATATATATATATATATATATATATATATATATATATATATATACCGGTATTTGCAAACATACGAGTAAATAGCAAATTCTTCTATGCATACGCAAAAAGGAGACTCGGGAACACCTCAACAATAGGACCACTTGCAAAACCTACGGGCGAACTTGAGAGTGACCCAACCGAAATGGCCAAGATACTCAAACAGCAGTACGAAAGTGTCTTCAGCCCGCCAAATGAAGACAAGAAAATCGATAATGTAACGACCTTCTTTGACAACGCTCCTGGGACACCACATCAACTCTCCTCGGTAACAGTATCAACAGAGGACATAATAGCAGCCATCGACAAGATTGGACCAAACTCTGCGGCAGGACCAGACGGCTTTCATGCCCAACTGCTAAAAAACTGCAAACATCAGCTAGCCTTGCCTCTAAAACTGCTGTGGAGCAAGTCCCTCAAACTGGATATGTACCACAATCCCTAAAAGAAGGTACCGTCACACCAATACATAAAGGGGGTAGTAAAGGCATAGCCAAAAATTACAGACCAGTGGTGCTGACGTCACATCTTATTAAAATCATAGAAAGAACAATACGAGCTAAGATGGTCAGCTACCTGGAAGATAACGAGGCATTCAACGAGGGTCAACATGACTTTAGACAAGGCCGCTCCTGCCTTTCACAACTACTATCACACTACGACAAAATCTTACAGGATATTCAAGACGGAGAAAATGTAGACGTCATATGTCTAGATTTCGCCAAAGCTTTTGACAAGGTGGACCATGGGATCCTTCTACATAAACTCAAATCACTGGGAATAGGGGGAGACCTTGGAAGATGGCTCCACAGTTTCATCACCAACAGAAAACAAAGAGTCACGGTTCAAGGAAGCCTATCAGAAGCAGGTGGGGTCATCAGCGGAGTACCACAAGGATCAGTATTGGGACCTCTCCTATTCCTCATCATGATAGGAGACATCGACAGGGACCTGGAACACTCAACAGCCTCATCGTTTGCAGACGACACCAGACTCATGAAGAAAATCACCTCACAACATGATGCACAGCTACTACAACAAGACTTGGACAAAATCCTGAAGTTACACTTACTTACACTTAGTTACACTTAGTTGTATTCCGTCCGTTAGTGACACAGTTGAGCTGGGGCTCCACTGCGACCAGGCAGCTCCCTTTCTTCCACTCTCCATTCCAGAAGTCGGTTGGAGTTGGTGCTGGGGTATCCTGGTGTTGGTGGCCGGTCCGGTATTTTGGCCAGCCACATGTCCAAGTGTTTCTTGAAGGTGTCTGGAGACACCCCGGTCAAGTGGGCAGAAGAAAACAACATGGCCCTAAACGGAGACAAGTTCGAGCTTCCAGGGTGTCAATCCACAAAATATGAATTGTGTTATCATTATGGTTTATTATTTTGTTATCATTATAGCGCGGCGAAGGCGCGAGCTCTAGGGGGGTCCAGGGGCATGCCCCCCAGATTTTTTTTTTGAGAATTTAGGTGTCTAAAACAGTATTTCCTGCAATAAAAAAACAATCAAGATGGAAAATATGGAGACCAAAATTGTGTCAATTTAGCCTAGCCTACCTTTTTTTTTTTTGGGGGGGGGGGGAGTTTCTGTTATCATTATACAAAAAGTTAATTGCGTTATCACTAAAAAAAACAGCGTCGTTTGACACCCTGCGAGCTTCTACGGTACGGGAACAAGAGAGCACTACAAAACGACACCAACTACAAAAGTGGACAGCAAGAAATTACCACCAAGGACACAGTGAAGGACTTGGGAGTAAATATGAGCAGTGACGCCACTTTTTCCCAGCATATTACCAAAGCCACAACAACAGCAAAACAAATAGCAGGCTGGATCCTGAGAACCTTCCACACAAGAAATGAGAGGTGTATGTTAACACTGTGGAAGTCACTGGTCCTACCACGACTGGAGTACTGCTCTCAGCTCTGGTCTCCCCAAAAAGTAGGAGAAATAACAGAAATTGAAGCCACCCAGAGGACATTCACCAGTAAAATCCATGGGTTTCAACACTTTAACTACTGGGAGAGACTCGAGGAGCTGCAGCTGTACTCACTTCAAAGACGTAGGGAGAGATACATCATCATCTACGTCTGGAAGATTTTGGAAAAAAGGTACCAAATCCAAACATCCAAGAGACTCAACACCAAAGGCGAGGGAGGCTGTGCTATGTGAGGACTACGCCGGGATCAACACAAAAAATCAAATCCCTGATCCATCACAGCTTTGCATACAATGGAACCAGACTGTTCAACTGTATACCAGCCCCTCTCAGGAACATGACCGGGGTGTCTCCAGACACCTTCAAGAAACACTTGGACATGTGGCTGGCCAAAATACCGGACCGGCCACCAACACCAGGATACCCCCAGCACCAACTCCAACCGACTTCTGGAATGGAGAGTGGAAGAAAGGGAGCTGCCTGGTCGCAGTGGAGCCCCAGCTCAACTGTGTCACTAATGGACGGAATACAACAAAGTGTAACAAAGTGTAAGTGTAAGTGTAAGTGTAAGTGGTGTGTGTGTGTGTATATATGTATATGTATACGTATATATATATATATATATATATATATATATATATATATATATATATATATATATATATATATATATATATATATATATATATCACACTGACACCCTCACTTTCTACCAGTAACACATCCAGTTTGCAATAAATATATAAGTAAACCCACGACTTTGGCCACCACACACACACACACACACACACACACACACACACACACACACACACACACACACACACACACACACACACACACACACGTGTGACAATATATATAATTATATAGCCTACTGTAAATACTGTTACAAAATGTCTATCAATTCCGAACTCCTTGTGCTGTATCGACCGACCGTGGTGTTTGGCTATGGGAGTTTTCCAATGAATCATGGTTTAGCAAAGGCAACCCATCTACTCTCCCCATTCAATGTGAAATGTCAATACAATATGCAGCTAGTGCCCCCACCTTTTGTGCAGCCTCTTTCACTTTCTCCCTCCCCACCCCTCTCCCTCCTGCCTCCCCCTTCCTCGCCTGTTTATCCTGACCCGTTACATCCAAACCCACCCGCTGTCAAGAACACTTCCTGCTCCACCACCGCCTTACACTGACACCCTCACTTTCTACCAGTAACACATCCAGTTTGCAATATATATCAAAGTAAACCCACGACTATGACCTTCAGATCAAGCCTAATGTTATCTGCTGCAAGTTAGGCCTACTCGAAAACGTAACCTCATCTCGAATACACTTTAGCTTGTCCCCCCCAAAGCAATGTAATATTCCACTACCCAAGATGATAATGTCCTTCCCGGTATGCCGACTAGCAGATCACTTCTCTATCCTACTTGTCACTCAGGCTTTATAGAGATTTAAAGGAGAGAGCAAGAGAGACAGGTTAGACGTGGCTCTTGTTCTTCTAATAGGCCTATAAGCAATGTTGATCAATCTTCTAACCTGCTATGATGCCCTTCAATCCTATACTGCCTCCTGCCGCAGCCGCCGCGCCTGTCTGGTTCATCCATGGCCGCAGGAAGGGATATCTGATGGGTGGGGGAGTATCCATGTCGACGAGAGTCTAGATGCCACTACTACAGTTGCCACAGGTACACCTCACAACAGCAGAACAGCTGACTGCCGTCACTGCCCGCGCCGCGCGTCTGGTGAGTATCGTACCATTTATACGCTGCCAGCGGTCGTCGGTTGCTCTATTTCAGATTAAGAATAATGTTATTCCTAACATTACATTTTCAGAAAATATATTATGCACAATGCGTATGTCATAGTTAAAAAACAAATGCTTAAAATATACTTATAACCTATGATCGAGCTGTTAGGGTAGGCTTAGTTAGTTTAGTTTGTAGATGTTTAGGTGACAATCACCACGGTCGATCTGGGGATCCGCCGCTAATGAGCTCGTCCTGGAATCTTCACGACTCTGAATCTTACGATTCTTTAGGCTAGTAGGCTATGGATTCTTTTAGTGTAAATAGCCTATTGTAAGCTATATTTCTTCTATATACCCTAGAGTTAATATATTATATAGAATATAAAACAATCAAGATAATTTTCCTGCAGCATCAAATCATCAACGGATGATACAACAGTAGTCATACGTTTGGCAGAAAATATAAAGTGGAATAATTTTTATTACCCGACCTGACAATAACTTTTTATTTGTGAATATTGATAATGTTTATCCTTACACATAATTCTAGCCTACTAGCCTACTTGGAAATACATATTCAACGAGAAAGGCAGTTATCGTAAAGCTAACAGTACCGAAATTAAGTTGTTGCAAAGACGTCTTCTAGAGGGAGGAGGGCTTTCCCGCTCACAGACTATTCCGACTAAAATATCCCGCCCGCTCAGCTAGGTCCTTCCCGCCCGAATGTTGTGGGCGGGAAGAGCCAAGCAATTAATCCTTCCTTGGCTGATTCCGCCCTCTAAGATTAGACCGTCCCGCCCATTTGTATGGTTCACACAACCTCAGTTGATCTTACCCAAATGTGCGATGCAAAAGCCTGTACCCTTGAAATTCGTGATTGCATTATAACCTTGTGTGTAGCCTATGAGTGACAATTAGATTAAAACATCATTAAATTACACACACACACACATATATATATATATATATATATATATATATATATATATATATATATATATATATATATATTAACTTAACTTAATTGAAATATTTTAAAATGAATCAGTTAACTTTAATTAATTTCCGATTAATATTCCTCTAATGATGATCACTCCATATCTCGCTACTCTATTTGCAAAGTAACTGATTTCTATAAACATGGGAAATATGCTAATCACCATCGGCTGAAAATGGACAATTGGCAAAATAATTGGTTGTGATTTTTCCTATTAATGGGCGTGTTTTAGTCTGATCGTCATATATATATATATATATATATATATATATATATATATAGACAAGGTTAGATACAATCACAAATTTCAAGGCTACAGGTTTTTTCATTGCACATTTAGGCAAGAACAGGTTAAGGTATACGCGAACCTTACAAACGGGCGGGACGGTCTAATCTTAACGGGCGGAATCAGCCAAGGAAGGATTGGTTGCTTTGCTTTTCCCGCCCACAATATTCGGACGGGGAGAACCTAACTGAGCGGGCGGGATCTTCTAGTCGGAATGGTCTGAGGGCGGGAAGGTCAGTAAGACGCTCTTCCAGACATGTATAAAAGAAAACTTGTCCAACCTTAAACTTTGAAGGGTAACTATGAAAAGCTGTTTAAATTGTATATTCTACTTTTTAACATGAAGAAAGTGTTTCACGTCTCATGTTTATGTAGGTATAATAATTATATCACTATTATTTGTTTCTAGATATACAGGGAAACTGTTATTTTAGTGTAATCCCGATTTTTTCTAGTAGCCTACCTTTTATTATACCAGGTTTTTACTGGCGTTGTATTGACTTTATAATAATAATAATAATAATAATAATAATAATAATAATAATGCTTTATTCCAGACTCACGCAGTGCAGAGGGGACCATACTGGGGTCTATATACACCTTACAATAATATACACGTATAGGGAGGCCATGGAGGCAGCTCTCCCCAAGTATACATACATGCAAACAATACAATACTACCCAGTTTACCAATATGTAGTTCACAACACTGATCCAACCAAAAACAGTGGCCATCAAACTACTGCGTATTTTAATGACCAAATGTCTTAATAGTGTACAGTACCATGCCTCACATAATTTAGCTACCGGTACAGGAAATTGCTACAGTAGGCCTACAGTATAGAAATACCGGTAGGCCTACTGTACTATGAGGTTCAATACTTGTGCTGTACTGAAATGGCGAGTCTGGTGTATTTCGCTTGTATTTCCAGATAAATTGCTTAATTTAGTTTTAATTTCGCTGCAAATGTAAGCGAAATATTTCCGAGACGTAGGTGTAGGCCTACTAATGATCGATATATAATTTGTATATGTAGGCTATATTTTCAGTAAATAATATATTTCTCTTAAGTCGTGTTTTTTGTTGTATAAGTTATGCTATATCTAACAGCCCTGGCAATGCAAAACATTGTGTTTTGTTAAATATAACCGAAACCTATGCCAAAACATTACTGTCTACGTGGTGCGATGCATAAGGTGTTGATTTTCGGTGTGAGCATCCTGGATTCGAATCCACGGACTGCCACATGTGTTTGTAAATTTCATTAATCGATTTTAGGAGTATAGTTGGTTGTTGGAAGGAACATAATAATATATAAATAATATTAAATATATATTATTATGTTTTTTCCACCAACCACCTCTAAACTCAATTAGTGAAATCAACAAATACATGTGGCACTCCAAGAACTCGAACCTAGGACACTCACATAGAAATTCCGCGCACTTATGCATTACGCTATCAAGACATAACAGACATTCACATAGCCTACCTCTTTAATGTGATTATTGATGTTTTATTCTGAGTTTTCAGGGGGGGGGATTGTATTTTTTTTTTTTTTTAGTCTAAAGCAACACCTGTGTCTTTTGATCTTGATCTATATTATGCTACTGTTAGGCCTATACGCTTTGCCGAAAATCGTGTTTTCTCCCCAATATATCCAGTAAATGTTATGTATTTCATTATATCTTGTTTAAAATGACACCGTAACTACGACAGTACTGTTAAGTTTTAAGTCTAGGTCTTACATCAGTAAATATTTGGTAGTTTTCAGACGGCCATGGATGATAGAGCAATATGCTCTCTAAAAACAGCTTGGCTCTTCTTGACCATCGCCGTCCGATAACTACAGTATTATACGTACCTGTCTATATAATAGCTAAGTTTATTAATGAACTGGTCATATAGATTTTCGGATTAAGCTACTACTACTAATAAAATTCACCATATGCATTAGATGAGAGAGCTCACAAATTCTTGTTGCTATCCATTATGCTTTATTGTTCTGCTTTGAAGTGTTAGTGGTTCTATAGATTATTTTGCTTGCATCTCTGATTATCAGACATTAAAGATAAAAATAATAATATATAAATAAAATAACATGGTCTCGTCCTTGCATGCATAGTCCGATACAATACCAAATTGACCAGTCTCTTTGCGGACAAGCGCGCCAGAACCGGAACTCATATCCGTGCTAACGTCCAATAAACTAAAGATTTGTTTATGTCATGTGACCTGACATCACAAGCAAACTATTAATATACCTGTGCCTGCGCCAGTCTCCTTTCCCTGGGCAGGGCCAACCGCTAGTGAAGCCCAGACAGTGAAGGTAAAGGGAGCCGTAGGACGCACTCCAGTCAGTTGCTCCTTGTCACGTACACTATAATAATTATAACCCACTGCTAATAAACTCATGTTTACAGTTTATGCATAGCGAAGAGGTGTAGGTACTGGAGATTGGATAAAAAGTGAAATGAAATAAAGTTTGAAAGAAACAAAATGTATAGAAAAGCGTGTGCACACTTTTCCTACTTGCCTTGCCTTCTCAGTGTTACGTTGCTCTTGCTGCTGCTGTTGGCTCCTCTCGCCTTTGCATCAGCCACGGCCAACGATAAACTTTGTGAAGCATATGAAGGCAAAATAAAACTCCAGCCAGATGTCCGTCTTTACATTTTACCATCCGACAAGGAGACGAATGTCAAATTCACTTCCAACTGTGGCCATGATTACAAAGTCACATTAAAAAAGACCGACATTAAGACAGGTAACCATATGAGAGACTCCTCGGGAAGATTGTGGACCATCGTTTCTTACCATGTTGATTTTGACGTCATCCATCTGAAGCTGGGAGGACATGTCTACTCGTACCAAGATCAAAACAAATGCAGTTCCCCTGTTCCACTCAAAGTTACCTTCAGACGTGGCAAAGCAGATGTTGCATTTGATTGCTCAAGGGTGGTAAAATTCCACCCAAAGAATAATGGCGCCTACATAACTTACACTCCCATTGGTGCCATCCTCTTGCTCCTGTCCGTGTTCTACCGCTGTTTCTCCAAGAGGAATAATAGGCGTGAAATTACTACCGTTTCTGGGTCAGCTGACCAAATCATCATCTGCTCAGTACCCTCTCAGCCCAACCCAGTGCCACCGCCCCACCTGCCAACACCTTACTTACCACCATTCCAGCTGCCACCACCACCATATTCACAGCTCCCACCATCCAATTTGCCGTTATCCCATCTGCCACCTTATTCACAGTTGACACCATCCCAGCTGCCACCATCAACTGTGGACTCCGAGCTCCCACCGTCCACCAGTTCAAAGGACGAAGTCGTTTCCAAATTCAAGAACCAGTTTGCCTTCAATCGTCTGGAGAATGACTCTTCTTCGGTAAAGTACCTTAATGCATGCACCTCAATCAGTAGAATTTTTCAACCAATAGATACCAACTCAACTAGCTGGACTGCAGTTAGTAAGGCTAGGTTAGGTTGTCACCACGGCTGTAGCATGTATTGGCAGCGCTTGACAGTTGACACCCAGAGCAGCTTATATTTTACTCCCCTTCCCACTCTCCCAAATCCGTGAATAGATCAAAACAATCAATTTGTTATTCCGAATGTATATAGTATAAATTCAATAATGGATTAAAAACAAAAAATTGAAGCTCGACAATTTAACTGAAATGCATGCTGAACTCAGTCAAACACATAATACCTAAATTAAATCTCAACACAAAAAATAGCAAAACAGAAACGCAATACGTGAAAATTACAATTAGTTTAGCACATGGAAAATATATAATAGGCCTACTAAAAAAAAAAAATAATAATAATTTCAGGCTGCCAACTGGCCAGCGAAAAAAAAAAAAAAAAAAAAAAAAAAAACTCCATGGAGAGCACCAATACCATCCCGGTCATATAAATGGTCTCTACCGACCTAAGCTCTCTCATCAATATCACAGGAGAAATCAGACACAGATTATAGAGAGGTACTTTGTACTAAGAAGCAATGATTTATTGTAAACACATTGGACTACTATGTTAATAGTAAAGACAATTACAAAAAATACTCAAGCAGAAAACATTGAAACAATACAAGAAAAATACAAAATGTATGATCGAACAACTATATAAAATACATAACCAAATACAATGCTAACAATGTGGTCACTGGGCATATATGGTAAGCATAACGTGCTAGTACACTTTCCCTGTAACGCACTATCCTTAAACTTAATAGTCAAATTAAAATTAAACTGGTCAGATTAATTTAACTTGCTCCAAGGCAGCATGTTACTCGACAATATTCAGGTAACATGGTGCAGAATTCTAAAAAGGCAACCAGTAAAAGATACTAGTCAACACGAGGTGGGATTTCTGAAATAGCTTTCACCTTGTGTGGATCAGGTTGGATTCCTCTTTTGGATACCACATGACCCAAGTATGCTACCTCGCAGGCTCCCAGTTGATATTTGGACGGTTTAAGCTTCAATTCGGCTCGTCTGATTCTTTCTAAAACTTGTCGTAATCGGTCAATGTGTTCTGCCCACCTATTCGAAAATCTGATAACATCATCCAGATATGCCAAACAGATCTGCCAGGTTAGTCCACTTAGTACAGTACTTCGTCCATCACTCTAGCAAAGCTCGCGGGACCATTACAAACTCCAAAAGGTAACACTGTGAATTGGTAGAGTTTTCCTTCAATGGTGGCGAATGCTGTTTTCTCTTGATATTCTGGTTTTACCGGTACCTGCCAGTATCCACTTTGTAAATCCAGGGCAGAGAACCTAGTGGACTCATGTAATGATTGAATTCTAGTGAGTCATCTATGCGAGGCAATGGTTGGGCGTCTTTAATAGTGACATCATTCAGTTTCTTATAGTCAACTCAGAATCTGGTAGACCCATCTATTTTTGTTACTAGGACTACCGGTGATGACCACGGACTATGTGCTTCTACCACTATTCCTTGTTTTAGCATATCCTCCACTTATTTTTCCTTTTGTCTCATTATTGGGTTTTGTCGTAGGTAAGGTTGTCTAATGGGTGGCCCCTGAGAGTATCTACTGTTGATGGTCTCCCTCCTCTTGAGCAAACGTGTCACAATATTCCCACAGTAGTTCGTACATAGTATTGGCTTGGCTCGAAGTTAGTTGTTTAGGGATTTCTGGTAAATTAACTTGTCTGTTTGTTTTGATGATCATAGGCTTAATGGGTATGATTTGTCCTAGGACTCTTCCTTTATGGTAGTTAATGGTGGTTTTTCCAAAAATAGCAACCACAATTTTTCTTTAATCCGGAGTAATCAGAGTGGGTGATATAATATTCAGACTTCATTTTGGTGATCTGGTTTAAAGATGACCTCCGTTATCCCATTGAGTCGCGGAATTTCTACCATCTTCCATGTTTTGGGAGGGAGTGAGACTTTCCCTGTGGTGGCTACTATCTGGAGTCGTAACGTGGTGATATTTTCTTTGGTTACACATTGAATATTTACAATTTACTGATTCATCAGATCTATTCCCAAGTATCCGTCTATGCCACTACTCTATTTCCCCGACAGTACAAAGCAATTGGTGGTAAATCTGATTCCTTTCAATTGTACCGTCAAGGTGTCTGTTTTCCCTAGAATGGTTAAAGGTTGTCCCACCTGTTCCTGCCTGTTGAATGTTAGTATGATTTAGAGATCCCATTTCTTTTTGCTTATTTCTGAAAAACTTTTCTAGTAGGCAACTCTAGTTTGCTCCTGTGTCTACTAACATGTTCGCGACCTTTCCATTAATCACCATTGTTTCACAGGGCGTTTGTTTCTCCAAAATGTTCACCTCTCCATATTGCCCATCTATGAGAGGTCTACTGTAAATTTGTTATTTTTCCTCGGGCACAGTGATTTTTGGCTTTGATTCCGTCTCCTCTACTTTACCGTACTCTAGCGGTCTCATCCTTTCCCCATTTCGATTTTGAGGTGCCATTAACGGTAGAGGTCAGTTGTTGGTAGGCAGTGGTATTTGGGCCATTGTCTGATTTATTGAACGGTTAGGGCAACTTCTGGCAATATGTCCGATTTGCTAACATTAACTGTCTTCGTGGTGCGATGTATAAGGTGTTGATTTTCGGTGTGAGCATCCTGGGTTCGAGTCCACGGACTGCCACATGTGTTTGTAAATTTCATTAATCGATTTTAGGAGTATGGTTGGTTGTTGGAAGGAACATAATAATTGATATTGGTTCAGGAGTAATTTATCGAGAGGACTTCCCTAAGTGGTTAAGGCCCCATTAATTGCTCTTTCCATTCACATATGCATAGCCTACGTGAGTTGCAGTTGGGATGTGTGTACATGCTTAGATTGATATGCAGGATTCGAAGTTGCATAATAAATCGTAGGCAGTGTCCACCAACCTTTAACTGTCTTCGTGGTGCGATGTATAAGGTGTTGATTTTCGGTATGAGCATCCTGGGTTCGAGTCCACGGACTGCCACATGTGTTTGTAAATTTCATTAATCGATTTTAGGAGTATGGTTGGTTGTTGGAAGGAACATAATAATAAGAAACATCGGACACTCGCTTTCTTATACCCTATGTTTATAGTGAGTGTCCTGAGTGAACTCACCTTGCAAACCCCCCCCCCCCCTTAAAATTGGCAAAATTGCATGCAAGTTGTAGTATTTTACCTAAATTTTAATTTCCTGTATATTACCTATGAAAATATTGGGACTCAATGCCATTGCTGTGGAGTTGATGATGTTCGTTTCGCTAACTTTTGGCGACGTGATTTCTGGGGTATGGGAAACACAAATGTCCATAACTATGGACCAAAAGATCATAGGGAAGTGAATGACCCATCAAAATGTTTGTCTTAACCAATTCTACAGTTTTGTATGGCCCATATGCAAATTAGGTCAATTATGAGGTCAACAGAGGTCAAAAGGTAATTTATTTTAGTGATTGCTTAAAATCCGACACCGGATAACGTAACGTAAGTGGCCAGTGCGGCATTGAATTTAGCAAATATTTTCTGTTAACCTCTGAAGTGCGCATGGGGGTAATTGGAAACGTCCCCCTGTGCTGACGTATTTGAGGTGTTTCCGCCACTAAAATATTCATTGTGCCATTAATAGCATTAATACTTATCCATGTGCGCCTATTATGGGTTGATTATAAAGGTATTAACCTGAAACAACAATAAAACGAGTGAAAACAGCGTTTGGATGGTCAAAATCGGAGATATAGCCCGCGAGTTGTATAATGTATGGGTGAGGCAATCTGCCTCCCCGCCAATTCCCCCCAAGGCCACTGAGACACAGTCGATCGATACTCTCTCTCTCTCTCTTGCACTCGCTTGCTATCAGTGATGACCACACCCTCCAATGGGATTTCTAATGTTAGCACGAAAATATACCTCAGAATAAGGGAATAACAGGGAAAATAGGTGATAACTGAAGGAGAGGAGGAAAGTGGGGAAGGAGGGGAGGTAGAGGACTGAGATTTTGCATGGCCCAGGGGCCAAAAAAAAAATAAAAAATAAAAAAAAAAAAATATAAAATTTTTTTTTTTTTTCGATGTCAAAAGTTGATTTTTATTTTCTCTGACTCTTAAGAGTCTCCCCGCAGTGCGCCGGGGGAACTCTTAAGAGTCTCCCCGCAGCTCCCGGGTTAACAGCTTGCTATATTCTTCATAGATATCCCCTTATATATTAAGCACACTAATGCTCAACTATTTTCTATCAGGAAGATATAGTGGCAAACGAAAAAAGGTCTAATTCTAATAATACTCCCCAAATCAGTGGTTCTAGGATAGGAAAGATAGAAATGACCATCAATTAAACCATATCATTCTATGGCATAAACGGACAGCTTCATCTGCTGGTTTTAGCGTTATTCATATTATTAGTCTTATAATATGCAAATTAAGTACCAGTATATAAATATGTCAGTACTCTGTGTCTCATCTCATTGTTACGAAGTAATCTTTAACCCTTTGAGGATCATGCAGTATTTTGACAGTTTATTCTGGCTATCATTAGACGATTTTATACAGCTTAGGGTGAACTTGTGGTAGCTAGTGTTAATTGAGTTAGTATATACCCTTTTAGTTCCTAGATATCCTTCCTAAAATACATAAAATCGTCTACTGATAACCATAATAAAATGGACAAATGAGTCTTAGATCCTCAAGGGGTTAAATCACAACACAATAAGTCATTGGTAAAACAGTTTAATTTCATGGTAGTTGAGCATGTTTCTTGTAGATGGCGCCATTGCCCTGATAGGCCAGAGTTATTGTGAAAGTAGAGTGAACTGAGCATACCATGTCGCTTTTTTCTTTCAGATTACCTGTGCAATGGAGACCAGGGAAATACAGAAGAGGAATGCTAGCACCGAAAGGCCACCAGCTGACAGAGACTGGGTCTGTATCATTCACAGCAGTGGTGTGAGAACAACAAACTTTGTTTATTTTCTTGACCTTCCAAATCCACTAGAACAAATTAATGCTATTTGTGAAGTCAGAGTTAAGCGACAATCACAGCCGCTTGGGTCAACGTATCGCCAGAATGACATTTGTGAACAAATCCCAGATCAATTCAATGAAAACCATGGTTACCACCGAGAATGCTACCAACGGTTCATAAGTAATATATAACCGCCTCAAACCTGCCAGTAATGCTGAAGATACTAGTCAGTTAAATAAGCCTAATCGCCGTGATTCACTGGCAAAGTTATGTTCGAACAAAACTGCATCTTTTGTAAAGGCTATGGTCGAAAGAAAGTGTTAGTTCAAGGATCAGAAGGTCTGAAATACTTTTCACATGGAGGTGGGGATACCATCTTCCCAATAGCAGAGCAGAGAGGCGATGAAGAACTTGCTAGGCGAATTCGGGGATTTAATATATTCTCTTGTGAAGCGCGCTACCATAAACATTGTCGAATGAAGTACTGTGACAAAGCTACATGGCAGAGTACCAATGAAGAAGCCAATTTTGTTTTTCTTTTATAATTATGTAATCAGAATAGCTGATTATTGTTTCCCTAGATAGAAAGGATGCTCAGTTACAATCTGCCTTAATATTCAGCAGTTAACTTGATCTTGCCACTGCAGTGAAGAACAGTCATACCTTAGGTAGGCCTAGCTCAGATCAAATCGGTGATGTAGCCTTTCTCATATGTCAGATAATTTAAGATGCCTTTTTGAAAGCTGGTGACATGCCATGGCCACCCACTGCTTCAAAATTTCAAGCCAAAGAAACACCAGTGCCTGAAAGCCTGCAGAATTTCCTCAGGGTTTTAATTAGTTGTAAAAATTCATATCCAGCGTCAGAGAACACAGAATGACTTGTTTTCTTCGCTTGGTCAGGACATTTGTCGTGCACCAACAAGAGCAGAATGGAAATTGCCCAAACAGGGGCACTGCTGGAAGTTTTCTCTCATTCAACCTGTCCCAAAGAAGAGTGACCGCTCTCAACCCTCCAACTATCGTCCAATTGCTCTCATCTCTTGTATCTCTAAAGATTTTGAAACTATTCTTGCATCGAAATTTCTTAAGCATTTCCCTTCTCATAATCTACTCTCAGATCACCAGTTTGGTTTCCTTAAGAATAGCTCTACTGGTGATCTTCTTTCATATCTTACTAACTCTTGGTCATCTTCCTTTCGGGACTTCGGTGAGACCTTTTCTATTGCACTAGAGTCTAGACATATCGAAGGCCTTCGATAGAGTCTGGCACAAATCTTAATTTCTAAACTACCCTCCTTCGGTTTCTATCCCTCCATCTGTGCCTTTGTCTCTAATTTCCTTTCCGGCCGTTCCATAGCTGCGGTTGTGGACGGCCATCGCTCACTTCCTCATCCTATCAACTCCGGTGTTCCTCAGGATTCTGTCCTATCTCCCATTCTCTTCCTAATTTTCATAATTGATCTTCTCAACTGTACCTCTGGTGCCATCCATTCATACGCAGACGACTCGGCCTTACACTACTCAATTAGTTTTCCTGAACGCCCCAGCCAGCAATCCTTCAAAAACAAATGTAGTGAAGCCATGCAACACTTATCTTCTGATCTAACTACCAATTCCAATTGGGGGAGAGAAAACCTTGTTACATTTAATGCTTCCAAAACCCAATTTCTTCATCTTACTACCCGTTCGGAACTTCCAGAGGACTATCCTTACACCTCAACAATACAAAAATCAATCTCAATATTCTCGGTGTCTCTTTTTCTTCTGCTCTCACTTGGAAGGACCATATTACCAGTCTTGCTAAGGTAGCCTCCCAGAAGCTGGGTGTGCACAACCACCTCAAGGGGTTCTTTACCCCTGCGCAGCTTCTGGCTCTGTACAGGGGCACAGTGCGTCCTTGTATTGAGTATTGTTCACATGTGTGGGGAGGGTCCTCTCACACCGCACTCCTAGACAAAGTAGAAATGAAGGCCTTTCGTATCATTAACTCCCGTCCACTCACCAACTCTCTGCAATCTCTCTCTCTTCGCCGCAATGTTGCATCTCTTTCACTATTCTATCGCTACTACAATAATCAGAGTTCCTCAGAGCTTTTCCCAGTGTATACCACCTCCTCTACGTAGGGTACGTAGTACCTGCCTTGCAGCACAATCCCAACCCTACACTGTGCAACTCTCCAACCCAAGAGTGAAACGCTATTCTCAGTCTTTCTTCTATTCAACTGCTGAGCTCTGGAACTCTCTCCCAGAATCAGTCTTTCCCTCTTCCTATGACTTAAATTGCTTCAAACTCTGTGTGTCCAGGCATTTTGGCTTGAACGTCCTTTGATTTTGGCCCTGTCACTCTTTCAACTCTGGGGGAGGCACTCGCTACAGGCAGTTCTGCCTGTTGTCTCCCTCACTCACATAAAAAAAAAAAAAAAAAGGATCATGTTTGGGTATCGAAAGTTGAGAACAAATTGGAACCAAAATGGTACAAAGGAGATGCGTTACCATCTAAATTGGCAAACATTCTGGAGAAAGTTGGAGACGAGGATGATGATAAACAGGAAGGTAGGGACATTGATGATGATTGTGACAGTGAGGATGAAGACAATCTGAACAGCAGTGACAGCGACATTGACTAATCAAGCTTGGATGTCATGTGTCATCAGATGGGTGAAGTTTAGGATAATCACTAGGCTTTGGGTGGCCATGGTTATTCTGCCAGCATTGATGGCTTGCAATAAAGAGTACGGTTGCGCTAATAAGTCATGTCACAGCTGTCATCACGTTTGGCTTGCTCTGTGCTGTATTAATGTCTGTCAGATGTTGAATAGTGTGGGTAAGTGTAGGAGCATGTTTGTATACTTCACTCGATATGAGGAAATAAAGCTAAGATATTGCTGATACCAATTATTAATCAAAACATACTTGGTGCCGAGACATCACTTATTAGCGCAACTGTACACACATTTTCTGCAGTATACAGTGCATCATATGTATAGTCTATTCATTCTAGGTTGGGCAGAAATCGTAACCTCTGTAACTCAAAAAGGACTAGAGTAATCAAGCTAATTTTTCTACCAAATTGGAAGACTTGGCCAGGGAATAGGTGTGGAAATTGACAACCCATTTGATCTAGCCCTTTGTGAGTTACAGAGGTTAGAGTTTACTATTTCTGCCCAACCTAGAATGAACGGACTATAGTTGTGAGGGTAACCTTTTTCCCTCGTGTTTAGCCCAATTAGTTTTGACAATTTAAGACGTTTTGCCCATTTGTTTTTGACGATTTTAACACCTTTAGCTCCATTTCGTTGTAAATTTTAAGAACTATTGTGCCATTTAGGTGTCGATTTTTTCCTGGCGAGCGATAACGAGCCTGTAATTATAAGAGGAACCGGCCTTCGGCCGGAACAATTTTCTACCGAAAAATTTACAAACTTATCTTGAGGGGGTCTAGGGGGTATTTTTCTAAGTTTGAGGGAGATCTAGCGAGGAAACTAAAACTTATATGAATATATGAATAAATAGACCAAAAAATACAGCCACTAGCCCCTTAAAGTTTATGAACACTCTTGCAGAATGAGTAGTCTATCAGAAGAGGGGGTAGGAAGCGAGTGTACTCTTTGTACGGTTGGCCAAATAAGTCGTGTCGCCGCTGTCATGACGTTTTCCTCTCTGTGTGGTGTATTAATGTCTGTCAGATGTTAAATAGGGTGTGTATAGATAGGAACATGTTTGTATAGCTCAAAACGATAAATGAATGCTTACATATAGTGCTGATACCAATTATTGAGCAAAATAGAGTTGGTGCCGCGCCATCACTTATTTGGGCAACTGTACACTTGTGATAATGATGGAAATCATGGACGACTCTTAAGGGGATCTATCTATCTATTGCCGGACGCCTTACTCCCCTTACGAGGGTGGCCATACACAGAATGCCCCCAAGCGGACCTATCCCCTGTGAGAGGGACAACCCGAGCCAGTTTAGTGAAGGACTTACAGGATTGACCACTCAATTTAGGATCCGTCCGACTCCGAGGCCCTCTGTGTATCTTGTTAGCACTATTTTTCTACAGTGGTGTTCCGCTAATCCATCCACTAACCTGCCTTACCCTTAGGTAAGCAGTACGGATTTGTATCAGGTTTACTCCCCTAGACAGGTTGCCAACCAAGGCTGACGAGTCCCATCCACCCGGATTTGTATAAGGTTGTCTCCCCTAGATGAGTTGCCGACCAAGGCTAACGAGTCCCATCCACCCGGGGATATGGGCCGTTTTTCTGGTCCCCCTTCTCCCTCATGTTTAGCCCCATTAGTTATCAGATTTTAAGATGTTCGGCCCATTAGTTTGCGATTTTAAGACCTTTCGCCCCATTTTGTTGTCAATATTAAGACTTTTCGTGTCATTTAGGTGTCGATTTATTTCCTGGCGAGCGATAACGAGCCTGTAATTTAAGAGGAATCGGCCTTCGGCCCGGACATTTTTTATCGAAAAATTTACAAATTTATCTTGAAGAAGACCGGGTCTTTGGGGGGTATATTTTTCAAGCTTGATGGAGGTCTAGGGAAGAAACTAATATAATTTATATAAAAAAGATACATATATGAGCAAATAAATACGCCCATATATTTGGTAACATTATATTGAAACGATTTAATCAACACATAAAATGGCTTCATATGAGCACAAACTTATTATTATGGTTAATATAAACTCAACATCGTGGTTTGCAGAGTCTAATCAATAATTATTGTCAAATTACCTCCAATCCTTATATTTTGTTTAACCCCTTCTGTACTGGCGACGTCTTTTTCATATTATTCTAGCTATATTTCGGCGATTTTGTACAGTTAAGAAGGATCTGTGGTAGTTAAAATGGTTGATCTAGATAGTTCGAAGCCTTATAATTAAAATGGTTGATCTAGATAGTTCGAAGCCTTATAATTAAATTGGTTGATCTAGATAGTTCGAAGCCTTATAATTAAAATGGTTGATCTAGATAGTTCGAAGCCTTATAATTAAAATGGTTGATCTAGATAGTTCGAAGCCTTATAATTATTACTAGAGATGCTTCCTAAACTGAAAAAATAGATTAGTAGTAGCCAGAATAAAATATATAAGACGTCGCCGATAGAGAAGGGGTTAAACACTTCTACAAAACAACCATACACTGGCAGGTAGGATACATGTAAACCACTATTTGTTGTTTTTCACATTGTTTGATGGTACCTAAAAAATAAACTTTGTTTTACTTTGACAAAAATAAACATGCCATGTTCTAGTTCCATTCAGTATTCACATATGTTTACCCCATCCAGGTGTCAATATTTTCCTGGCGAGCGGTAGCGAGCCAGCATATATATATTTTTGTTTTGACAGCAAGCTAAATTTGTAAATTTTTTGATAGAAAAATGTCTCGAAGCCGGATTTCTCCATACAATGCTGGCTCGCTATCACTCGCCAGAAAGAAATCGATAGCTGGATTTTGTTTTCTATGTGAATGAGGGAGACAAAAGGCATAACTGCCTGCAGCGAGTGCCTCCCCCAGATTTCAAAGAGTGACAGGGCCGAAATCAAGGGACGTTCGAGCTAAAATGCCTGGGCACTCGGAGTTTGAAGCAACTTAAGTCATAGGAAGAGGGAAAGACTGATTCTGGAAGAGTTCCAGAGCTCAGCAGTTGAATGGAAGAAAGTCTGAGAATAGCGTTTCACTCTTGGGTTGGAGAGTTGCACATAGTAGGGGTGGGATTGTGTTGCAAGCCGGGTACTACGTACCCTACGTAGAGGATGGGGATAAACGTCTTAAAACATTTGGTTGAATGAGGCCGAATGGATACAAGCCAGAGAAAGAGAGAAAAGGAGAGAAAGAAAAAAAAAAAGCAGGTGCTAAATACGTTCTGGAAGTGCTATTGTGACTTATACTTATTGTACCAAGACTCCTAAGTGCGCCTTTTCTGATTGACACATATCCTATGATGAACTCTGACTACTGAGAAATTAACAGTGCATATTGTGTATTGTGTTTATGTTATGTATTGCTTAAGGGGGGTGACCTGTTTTGTTTTATTTCTGTCCTTTTCTCTCTTTCTTTGGCTTGTATCCATTTGGCCCCATTCAGCCTACTGTTTTAAGAAGTTTATCCCCATCCAGGTGTCAAATTCTTACTGGTGAGCGGTAGCGAGCTAGCATTTTTTTTTTTTTTTTTTTTTTGACAGCAGGCTAAATTTGTACATTTTTCGATAGAAAAATTTCTCCGGCGAAGCCGGATTTCTTCATATAATGCTGGCTCGCTATTGCTCGCCAGGAAGAAATCAACACCTAGATGGGGATAAACGTCTTAAAATAGTTGGCTGAATGGGGCCGAATGGATACAAGCCAGAGAAAGAGAGAAAAGGACAGAAATAACAAAAAGCAGGTCACCCCCCTTAAAAGAGCCAAATCCAGTCTTGACTATTGTGCATTTCGTATCATTGACGGGTTACATATATGTCCATGTTTTATGTATCGAATTATTGTTGTATTATGTGTGAACAATTGCCGACTTGCGAGTTTCGTTCTATAAGGAAGTTGGTGCCGTAAACATCGGTATTAAACAGAAATACAATAATAATGTAATGTCTAATGGAAAAAAGTATGTTGATTTTATTTGTATGTATTTATAAATGTACTACAACCACATTTTAGCTTGTAATTCTGCTAAATATCAATGTCAAAACAAATTCAACTTCCTTATAGCCTGAAACTCGCAAGTGGTCAATTAGCCAAGTAAGCCATATATCCTTTGTAAAATGTATTGAATATAATAACTAAAAATGTCCTTCTGTGTGGTCCTTACACCCCTGTATGTTTGTATGTATGTGCATGTGTGAATTTATATGCCTACTCAATTGAGATTGAGTTCACGAAATAACCATCCTTGTACCTTGTACTAATAAAGCTATGAATAATCAAATCAACGTTATCCATAGACTCGGTAAACATGACAGAGTTCAGCAGACATAACTAAAGGCTACTGTAAAGGCCAGATCATCGTGAAATTGTCGTAATTATGAAGAGGTTGTGAGATGCGAGAGTTGCCAACGTCAAACAGGCTGGGACAGAATATCCCTAGATGTCATAAGTATACCCTAACTATGTGTTTCGTCAAAATGTCCAGTTTTCATCAAACTTTACAATTTAACATCTACAACATGTGACTGATAATATATATTCAAAATTAAATTTGTAATCTTGTTGTGTTTCTTGGAGTTATACTTGCATCATAAATATGTATTTTATATATTGTATATGTATACTTACTTGTTTTCTCTCTTGCTTTTATAAATCTATCTTATTCTAAATAATTTAAAAGTGTTTTTACCCACATTAATTCACTCTTAACCCAAGAACGGCAAGCAGACTCTCGAGAGGTTTTCTGGTGGAAGGTGAGCGTCATCTATAGAGCCAAGGCATAAAACCAAAACAATATGTGATTAGATGAGATAATTCCCCTCAGTACCTCTTATCACTCCTCCACATGTGTCCCCCCCTCCTTTTCTCCCCACTCTTCCCCTCTCCTCAATTATCAGGTATTTTCCCTATTATTCCCGAAATTTATTGTGCGAGGACGGCTGGGAGAGGGGGGGGGAGTATGGGGGGAGTCTTTCTCTGACCCTCTAGCCAGTCTCAGACATCCCCTAGCCATATCAGTGGCATACTAGACGGCAGAGAGAACGAATGTACGTCTCTCGCCGGTCCGGGTCAGATTACGACCGCACTGCTAAAATATAAGTTTTTCACCAGCCAATTGCCGTTACCACTTCTTTTATTGCTCTTCAATGTTCATATGTTCATATTAAAAGTAAAATAGGGGCATATGGAGAAGCAATAATGTTATATTTTCTTTTTCTTTCTATGTGAGTGAGGGAGACAAAAGGCAGAACTGCCTGTAGCGAGTGCCTCCCCCAGAGTTGAATGAGTGACAGGGCCAAAATTAAGAGACGTTCGACCCAAAATGCCTGGACACACAGAGTTTGAAGCAATTTAAGTCATAGGAAGAAGGAAAGACTGATTCTGGGAGAGAGTTCCAGAGCTCAGCTGTTGAATAGAAGAAAGACTGAGAGTAACAATTCACTCTTGGGTTGGAGAGTTGCACAGTAAGGGTGGGATTGTGTTGCAAGACAGGTACTACATACCCTACGTAGAGGAGGTAGTATACACTGGGAAAGCTCTGAGGAACACTGATTATTGTAGTAGCGATAGAATAGCGAGAGAGATGCAACATTGCGGCAAAGAGAGAGAGATTGCAGAGAGTTGGTGAGTAGACGGGAGTTAATGATACGAAAGGCTTTTCTTTCTACTTTGTCTAGGAGTGCGGTGTGAGAAGATCCTCCCCACACATGTAAACAATATTTAATATAAGGATGCACTGTGCCCCTTTACAGAGCAAGAAGCTGTGCAGGGGTAAAGAACCCCTTGAGGTGGTTGAGCACACCCAGCTTCTGGGAGGCTGCCTTTGCAAGACTGGTAATATGGTCCTTCCAAGTGGGAGCAGAAGAAAAAGAGACACCAATAATATTGAGAGAAGATGAAGGATTGATTTTTGTATTGTTGAAGTGTAAGGGATAGTCTTCTGGGAGTTCCGGATGGGTAGTAAGATGAAGAAATTGGGTCTTGGAAGCATTAACCTAACAAGTGCGCATGGGGGTAATTGGAAACGTCCCCCTGTGCTGACGTATTTGAGGTGTTTCCGTCACTAAAATATTCATTGTACCATTAATAGCATTAATACTTATCCATATGCGCCTATTATGGGTTGATTATACAGGTATTAACCTGAAACAACAATAAAACGAGTGAAAACAGCGTTTGGATGGTCAAAATCGGAGATATAGCCCGCGAGTTGTATAATGTATGGGTGAGGCAAGCTGCTTTCCCGCCAATTTCCCCCAAGGCCACTGAGACACAGTCGATCGATACTCTCTCTCTCTCTCTTGCACTCGTTTGCCATCAGTGATGACAACACCCTGCTTGCAACTCGCTAACGTTAACACAAAAATATACCTCAGAATAAGGGAATAACAGGGAAAATAGGTGATAACTGAAGGAGAGGAGGAAAGTGGGGAAGGAGGGGAGGTAGAGGACTGAGATTTTGCATGGCCCAGGGGCCAATTTTTTTTTTCACTCACTCTTAAGAGTCTCCCCGCAGTCCGCCGGGGGAACTCTTAAGAGTCTCCCGGCAGTTCCCGGGTTAAAGGCAACAAGGTTTTCTCTGCCAACAATTGGAAATAGTAGTTAGATCAGAAGATGTGTTGCATGGCTTCATTACATTTGTTTTTGAGGGATTGCTGGCTGGGGAGTTCAGGAAAACTAATTGAGTAGTATAAGGTAGTCATTTATACAAATTAGAAAGAGAATGGGAAATAGGACAGAGCCCTGAGGAACACCAGAGTTGATAGGATGAGGGAGTGAACGATGGCCGTCCACAACCGCAGCTATGGAACGGCCAGAAAGGAAATTAGAGACAAAGGCACAGATGCAGGGATAGAAACCGAAGGAGGGTAGTTTAGAAATTATACTGTATGTATACTTACCTTGTTCTCTCTTGCTTATATATACCTGTATATATATATATATATATACTGTATATATATATATATATATATATATATATATATATATATATATATATGTATTTATTTCACTATCCCATTTCTAGGCAACAAATCGTATTCAATTCGAAATAAAGTCGCTAAATTGATTCGTGAACATTACCCGCAAATATCAATGAGAGTGGTATTCAAATCTCCCCAAACTTTGTCTCACTTCTTTAAAATTAAAGACCGAATCCCCGATTCTCTACAGTCCTCGGTGGTGTACTCCTTTAAATGTAGTCGATGCAATACGACTTATATTGGTCAGTCCAAGAGACATCTCACCGCCAGGATCTCGGAGCATCGGGGTAGGTCATTTAGAACTAACCGACCTCTTTCAAATCCTTTCTTTTCTGCCATTCGAAACCACTCTGAATCATCTATGTATTAGGTTATTTATATAACTATTAATTTTAAGTTTTATTCTAGATTTTTTAAATTTTGTTAATAATAAGAATATTAACATTAGAAAATTACTCTGCCATTCATATAGGCTTTTATTTCATTTCAGTTCAGGTCTGAAGATGGTTTATGCTTAAACCGAAACGTTACCAAAATAAAGATGCTTGTACCAGCGCTGGTGTTGATTTTTATCATCCGACTCCGATTCCCGCAACAAGAGAGTATTGCTTCTATATATATATATATATATATATATATATATATATATTATATACAATATAATATTATATTGTATTCTAAATAATTTACAAGTGTTTTTTACCATATTAATTCACTCTTAAAGACATTCCCTCTTTAATCTAATGTCCCATCATTATGTGGAAGTATCCCTAACTATGGTAACACTGCAGACAAGCCAGGCGCACATACAGTATATTAGGAGTATTTATATTAAAAAGGTCTTTTGGTGATAATATTGTTACGCGCTCCGGATGGATCTGTGCTCCCGATCGATAGCGCTGCACCCGAGATGGATCGACCGTGAGCGCACACATCGATCGATTGCTGCGCTGACGAACAATGGTTTTCCATGCGCTCAGGATGGATTTAGTCATGTATTTGAACTGACAAATCGATCGATTGTTGGGCTGACGACCGTTGTTTTTCCCTGCGCTCAGGATGGATTTATATTCGAACGAAATAAGAGAAATATACATAGTACCAATTAAGTGAGATAGTTCAATATTTAATATTTCAAAACGAAGCATCAAGTTTTGAAACGACTTAATCCAAGTGAGATAATTCAATATTACAATAGCTAATTGTTTCAGTTCCGATGAAATAAGTGAAATATAAACATAGTAGCCTACCAAGTGAGATAGTTCAATATTTAAAATTTCAAAACGATGCCGTAAACTTTGAAACGATAAGTTTGCCAATGATTGTTTTTTAACATGTGAACCAATTAAAAGATATATTAAAAGACTGTTCGTCGTTTTTATTACTTTTCGACATGAACAACATGAATACGTTATGTTATATTAATAATAATGTTTAAAAGCTTATTGATTATCATAATAAAATTAACTGACATTAATATATTATCAGAAACTGTAAGGAGAAATGCAAATATTTGAACATTTTCCGTCATTGAAGAAAACGGGCATGGCAGTGTAATTATCAGGGATAACTAAATGTGTTTAAAATGCCCCAGAATGAGAAGCCCACCACAGAAGCCACGAACGAACACCACACAGAAACACCCAAAGGAAAGGTCCACAGAACGAAAGGACCAGCTGACCGAGCCAGCCAATTCAGACAGGCCCAAGCCCGCAGGGCTAAGCAGCTCCAGGCCGCACCTAGATACCCCTTCTAAACTGACCATTTTTCCACACCTCATGTACACTACCCCCTCGTGTCCTACACTCCTAACTACAAAGATGATGAACAGGAATATACATTCATATTAAAAACACCCATGCCTGTCCCGACGTTGAGCCAATGCCAACACATCAGACAGCCATAATTATATCTATGTATGTTCTTACATCCGAGAAGTAGATGTTATATATCTTAGAAGTTAAAACACCCACGCCTGTCCCTAGACCTTGTATATCATTTCCCATGACGAGTATAGATATATGTAACCCGTGCTCAGTCGCCCCCTTGCATTGTTCCTCTAGTAACTAAGTGTCTCTATAATATTAACTGCCACCAGTATGGATACGACATAGCGGCACTGTCCTTGTGTCGTATTGTGCCAAGTACAGATCAACCAGGTTTCATCACCTTATTAGGACGACGACTATAATGTCGTCGTTCATCGATGTATGCAATCCTTAGTTTAAGTATTAATATAAACATTCCCTAACATCTTGTCTTGCCAGACTAAGCTTCTGAAGACCCATCGCCCCATAAATCTATGTATTCAATCCTTAGGTTAAGTATTTTTATCCGCCATTGTGTTCACCTTTTTCCATTTACTTTTCCACAATTGTCATACGTCTTCCCCTTGCCTCCTTCGTATCCACAGTCCACACTACGCCAATTTACTTCGTGTCATACACCTCTTACCCCAACCAGAGATTGTATAAGATAACCTTGTTACCAGTATCTGTCATAAGTACCCCGAAACAATAACTAAGTACCCCTACGAACTGCCGCTGTTGTTGGTATATATATATTTCATAGAAAACTCAGTTCCCAGGGCCAACTAATAGTATCCATAACCCCTCGGACTGATCACATAACTCTATCTTTTCCAGACTCATATACCACCCCATAGTTGCATTCCCCGGTAGCACTTGGCTAACGTATTCTACTGCCTTTTCAAACTTCCATATCAACTGCAGCCTAATGCCACCCCCACGCCCAGAGACCTTAGGGTTAAATTCCCTATAGCCCCCTGCACTCCTCCCCTCTCATTATAAGACCCCGCGCTTCTCTACTCTTGTCCGACCTAGCCTCTCTCTCATACCTCTTGAAGATCCTTGAATTGTCCGTTGCTAACGCTCTCCAACCTATTATATATATACTCCTATCCAGCCTACCTTCACTTAGTAGGCCAGAACAACATTAGAACTTTACTAGCCCCTTGCATGCCATCTATTCTCTTACAACCCATTCACAACCCTGCACCCAATGGTCGTCGGTGCGAGGCTAGCCGCCTCGCCAGTAACTAACTTCTATTGCCATACTTCCAGATAAATGTGGCAGAGTTAGCAACCCAGTCTCCACCACATCCAGCAAACCCTACAATTAACAACCAGCCGAGTAAAACCAGCTAGCCAAGGCACCTTTGGTTTTGATATTAAGGACACCCACATCTGTCTCATACACAGAGGGTTATTACAAACACTGGTGATATGGCAAGCCCCTAGCCACAGCCGCCGGACGACTATCACAGAGAGAGGGCGCCCAGCTCCCCCTTTTTGCCCACCCGAGGAGGGAGACTCCCACCCCCGCGGAGGTATACCTGGCCCCTGTTTTGACTTCTGAGTCATTGCCAGGTAGCACAGGAATTCTTCCTATCAATGAACTAACCATGTATGACTAACACCTTTACTAACCTCTATTAACTCACAATAAACCATTTACCTTTCTTGCATACTCTGATCACTAAATTAGCACCTCAGCTATACCCTAGAATGAAGATTTAACAATCTAAGAGAGACGCTCCTATCACAGCTGTCCCCATCCTCCTCGCAAAGTAGATCCAGTCTCTCTCCCCTAAATACTTCCAGTATAGCCAAAATAGTACCTCTTACTAAGGCTCAGTTATATGAAAATATAAAGGCTTCCTATAGCCATGTGCCACAACAGTAAATACCATCTTACTTAGTCCCCATATCTATTGAGAGCTCAAATAAGTCCATAAGACTCGAGATCCCTACTGTCTACAGGGTCCAGAACCGAGCCTATAAATCTAGCTCCCGCCCCCAGTCAAATCAGTTGAAAGCTAGACACCAACCAGGGGTCACTACCCTGCAGTTAACTTCTAGCTCTGCCCTTGTGTTGTTCCGGAGTTGAGATTCCAGAGCCGGCAGACTCCGTGGCAGATTTTGGATAGAAGGACTTGCCCACGTATTTGAGAACTTCACACATATGGACCCCCTGGACGGCCGCGGAACCAGTCGTTAGCCCCCAATATCATGGACGCAAGATAACCAGGACCAGACCCATCAGATACTACCCAAGATTCCCTCTATCAGTACTACATATTACTGTGCTGTTTAGAGATTCACTAATTAATATTTCTACGAAGTGGCTATCTCTTTGCCCCAGTATAATTCATATAACCATTCAATTAGGAAGTGCTAAGCGTATCAGTGTTCAATAATTAACAGGCGATACTAACTCTCGTAATCAACCATATATCCAGATATTATTACCTAGAAGGAAACCCTAGTGATATCTGAATGTTCGCCCACTGATTTGCGTTCTATGTATTTCTGAGACAAGAATATAAAACTTAGATCAGTACCCCCTGAGGTTACTAGAATTCCCGTGCTCTAAAATATGCGTGTCTAATCTAGTCTGTGAACTACTACTTGTGCACCAGAGCTACCCGTAATAAATCTAACAGTGAATATGATTCTATAAGTAACATTGATGGTCTTCGGTATATAAACCTGTTGAATTAAAGCCAGTGATCAGAAGATTAATACCTGAACGTTGGAAGTGGGAGACTAGGCTCCATCCAGATCCACTTATGCTAGTGTTGTTCGATTCTATTATATTGTCTTGCATGAGTATTATGCAGTGGTATATAAATAAACGTGATCATGTAACTTGCTACCATGTGTTTCTTTGTGTTCTCTATTCCTCATATCTTGTATTGTGCATGCAGCCTTATATACCCAGTCATTTAGAACTCACATTACCCAAGTTAAACCTGTAGAAAAACAGGGCATAACATTGGCGGCAGCGGTGGTTCTTGATTCGGATAAAAGGTTGCATTACACTGCAAGTTTGGAACAGTAGAAGCATGGCAACATCGCGAAATCTTCAGCCACTCGCACACACATTCCCAAGTATGATGTAAACACGTATGATATCACCACTTACTTAGACATAATAAAGCCAGTGTACGATGTGGTACTTCATAATGACCGCGAAAAAATCGCCGTTGCAATTACGGATATTATACAGTTGAGAGAAGCCGTTTCCCAACTTGTTGATCAGCCTACCTTTAAAGAATTTATTTGCCAAACTGTGAAACAGTGTACGCCAGAGTTTACCTGGAACCAGTTTCGATCCTTCGTGATCCGGACCTTAGATCCACTTTTGGGTTCCCCGTCGCCCCCAAAATAATAAAAGTCGACGAGATCAAGTATGAAGGGGATATAAATGTGACCCTCATACAACTCTACAGATACGTGAGGACCACGTATAGCTATGAAGATTACGACCAACAAAATGAACTCTTATTCACCGCATTGTTAAACATCCTCCCACCCCACATCACCGCCCATCTCGACCCGTATGGCTTATTCGAAGAACATATGCTCTCCATCAGAGAAGAATGCCTACTCAGTTCGATGAATCCCCTATCCAAGACTCCGTGCACCCTTCCAAAAATGACTTCCGGTGAAAGTCCAACCCCAGTGCACTCTTCCTTGCCTCTATCCTCTCTGACTATCCCTAAATTTTCCCCTGCCCAGCCATCCACCAACGATCATCTTCCATCAATTGTGTTACCCCATAAACCTCATCCTTTTTCTATGCATGTCAAACAAACCCACCAACCCCAGATAACCTCTAACCAGACCGTGACTGCCACCAAGAAAATTCCCCAAAATTCGTCCTGTTAACAACCCCAAATCAATACATCAGTCCTCTACCAATAACCCCTGTTCTACACCTAACTCTTCCCCCACCAACCCTCCGCAGCCCCCCCAACAAGCCCCGTATTCTAGCTATGCCTACCTATGTAGGCCTACCACAACATATTTTCCCCATGACCCCAGAAATGTTCAGCTATTCCCCCACCAACAAAATTTCCCTTGTGACAGTTTTCCGTCAATAGCTTGTGACAGTTTTCAGTCAGTAGCTCCCTTCCACCCCCACACAATTCACACCCCTAGAAAACTTCGAAACCCCACACTTGACTCGCCCTCTCATGTCAAACAAACTCACCAGTCCCAGATAACCTCTAACCAGACCGAGACTGCCACCAAGAAAATTCCCCAAACTCGTCCTGTTAACAAACCCCAAATCAGTACATCACTCCTCCCTCAATAACCCATGTCCTATGCCTAACTCTGCCCCCACTAATCCTCCCCAGTCCCACATAACCTTTAACCAGACCGAGACTGACACCAAGAAAACTCCCCAAATTCATCCTGTTAACAACCCCAAATCAATACATCAGTCCTCTACCAATAACCCCTGTTCTACACCTAACTCTTCCCCCACCAACCCGCCGCAGTCCCCCCAACAAATCCCGTTTTCTAACTCGCTCACCTATCACCACCCTGACCCTCCCACACACACCGTTAATCCTCCCCTCACGCGTGACGACCTAGGGACCCAACCATGTTCCCCCCTTCCCCCAGAAATGCTCAGCTATTCCCCCACCAACAAAATTTCCCTTGTGACAGTTTTCCGTCAGTAGCTCCCTTCCACCCCCCCACAATTCACACCCCTAATAAACTTCAAAACCCCACACTTGACTCACCCCCTCATGACAGACAAACCCACCAACCCCATATAACCTCTAAACAAACCGTCACTGCCACCGACACACCCCACCACTCTGATCCTCCCACACGCGCCGTTAATCCCCCCCTCACGCGTGACCCCCACCAAAGTGATTTCCCCCCCCTCATGCGTACCGAACACCTGCTAACCAGTCGGTCCCCCACCATCATGAGCCCAACTAAACTTTCAACCTCCACCAATTCCCACCCTGCCAGCCTAACCTCTCACGACCACATTCAGAACGAACAATCACCCCCCGACATAACCCCTACCTCCTTTTTCCCCCCCTTCTTACCCCCCTCTTCACCGTTACCCCACCCGCCCCAAATTCCACCCCCAAAGATCCCGCTCGACAAAATACCACTCCCATCCCAATCCAACCACAAAACTTTTTCCACCTTGGCTAAACCCCAAAATACTCTCTCTCTCGCCCCAAACAACATAATCAACCTCTCAACTTCAACCACTCCTCGAAATCCCATCCATGTCTCTCCCGAAAATAAAATCAGCCCAAATTCAACCCCTCTCAAACCACAACCCTGCCTGCCCAGACCCCCCCCACCATCTCCCTATCAAATCCCCACACCCCAAACCTCCAAACCACCCGATCATAGTAAACTCTCAACCTTCAGCCTTACTCACCCTTCCCCAAACCCCACTCACGACCACAACTCTCTACACAATTGAACCCCTCAGTCAGTCAGTTTCAGTTTCTATGGAGCTCGTCCTGGAATCTTTAAGACTCCTGAACCTCACGATTCTATACAGGACTGGCCATTTGTATCGGCACTAGCTCAGAGAAGAGTGTTGAGAGGAGAGAAGGGGTGTTGGAGAGAGAGGAAGCTGTTGGAGTGGCTTTGTTACGTCCCCAGCACCAACTTCTTTCGCAACAACAACCCCGACTCGACCTGCCCGTTTCATCTTTAAAACCCCCCTATCACTACCCCCGACCGAAACCACTTAGACCCCCCTCCAAAACTGGCCCCGGGCCAGCTCGCCCCCAGACCCACATTCCTAACGACAGAACTAACGGCGACCCTAAATAACCCCCCCTGATGATGATGATGATATTATGGTACTTAATTTTTTTTTATTGTTTTCAATTCCTAAGCGATTGGGCATGATTCTATAAATTTACATGTTTTCCATATACTGTATATATTATATTTTTTCCCCTTAGTCATACTACTTTTCTTGTTAACCTACACTTTTCTGACTATCTTTTAAATTTGTTCTATACATTGTTAAACACTTTACCTTCACCTGTAAAACGTTCTTCCCCTCAAAATAAAACATCGTCAAGCGACTCAAGTCCCACGACAAACATCTACCTTCCCACCATGACTATGCTTCTTTTTACTTCACCCTTGAGGCTCGAGGACGAGCCTATAATGAAGGAGAGGGAAGTAAAATGCCCCAGAACGAGAAGCCCACCACAGAAGCCACGAACGAACACCACACAGAAACACCCAAAGGAAAGGTCCACAGAACGAAAGGACCAGCTGACCGAGCCAGCCAATTCAGACAGGCCCAAGCCCGCAGGACTAAGCAGCTCCAGGCCGCACCTAGATACCCCTTCTAAACTGACAATTTTTCCACACCTCATGTACACTACCCCCTCGTGTCCTACACTCCTAACTACAAAGATGATGAACAGGAATATACATTCATATTAAAAACACCCATGCCTGTCCCGACGTTGAACCAATGCCAACACATCAGACAGCCATAATTATATCTATGTATGTTCTTACATCCGAGAAGTAGATGTTATATATCTTAGAAGTTAAAACACCCACGCCTGTCCCTAGACCTTGTATATCATTTCCCATGACGAGTATAGATATATGTAACCCGTGCTCAGTCGCCCCCTTGCATTGTTCCTCTAGTAACTAAGTGTCTCTATAATATTAACTGCCACCAGTATGGAATCGACATAGCGGCACTGTCCTTGTGTCGTATTGTGCCAAGTACAGATCAACCAGGTTTCATCACCTTATTAGGACGATGACTATAATGTCGTCGTTCATCGATGTATGCAATCCTTAGTTTAAGTATTAATATTAACATTCCCTAACATCTTGTCTTGCCAGACTAAGCTTCTGAAGACCCATCGCCCCATAAATCTATGTATTCAATCCTTAGGTTAAGTATTTTTATCCGCCATTGTGTTCACCTTTTTCCATTTACTTTTCCACAATTGTCATACGTCTTTCCCTTGCCTCCTTCGTATCCACAATCCACACTACGCCAATTTACTTCGTGTCATACACCTCTTACCCCAACCAGAGATTGTATAAGATAACCTTGTTACCAGTATCTGTCATAAGTACCCCGAAACAATAACTAAGTACCCCTACGAACTGCCGCTGTTGTTGGTATATATATATTTCATAGAAAACGCAGTTCCAGGGCCAACTAATAGTATCCATAACCCCTCGGACTGATCACATAACTCTATCTTTTCCAGACTCATATACCACCCCATAGTTGCATTCCCCGGTAGCACTTGGCTAACGTATTCTACTGCCTTTTCAAACTTCCATATCAACTGCAGCCTAATGCCACCCCCACGCCCAGAGACCTTAGGGTCAAATTCCCCTATAGCCCCCTGCACTCCTCCCCCTCTCATTATAAGACCCCGCACTTCTCTACTCTTGTCCGACCTAGCCTCTCTCTCATACCTCTTGAAGATCCTTGAATTGTCCGTTGCTAACGCTCTCCAACCTTTTATATATACTCCTATCCAGCCTACCTTCACTTAGTAGGCCAGAACAACATTAGAACTTTACTAGCCCCTTGCATGCCATCTATTCTCTTACAACCCATTCACAACCCTGCACCCAATGGTCGTCGGTGCGAGGCTAGCTGCCTCGCCAGTAACTAACTTCTATTGCCATACTTCCAGATAAATGTGGCAGAGTTAGCAACCCAGTCTCCACCACATCCAGCAAACCCTACAATTAACAACCAGCCGAGTAAAACCAGCTAGCCAAGGCACCTTCGGTTTTGGTATTAAGGACACCCACATCTGTCTCATACACAGAGGGTTATTACAAACACTGGTGATATGGCAAGCCCCTAGCCACAGCCGCCGGACGACTATCACAGAGAGAGGGCGCCCAGCTCCCCCTTTTTGCCCACCCGAGGAGGGAGACCCCCACCCCCGCGGAGGTATACCTGGCCCCTGTTTTGACTTCTGAGTCATTGCCAGGTAGCACAGGAATTCTTCCTATCAATGAACTAACCATGCATGACTAACACCTTTACTAACCTCTATTAACTCACAATAAACCATTTACCTTTCTTGCATAATCTGATCACTAAATTAGCACCTCAGCTATACCATAGAATGAAGATTGAACAATCTAAGAGAGACGCTCCTATCACAGCTGTCCCCATCCTCCTCGCAAAGTAGATCCAGTCTCTCTCCCCTAAATACTTCCAGTATAGCCAAAATAGTACCTCTTACTAAGGCTCAGTTATATGAAAATATAAAGGCTTCCTATAGCCATGTGCCACAACAGTAAATACCATCTTACCTAGTCCCCATATCTATTGAGAGCTCAAATAAGTCCATAAGACTCGAGATCCCTACTGTCTACAGGGTCCAGAACCGAGCCTATAAATCTAGCTCCCGCCCCCAGTCAAATCAGTTGAAAGCTAGACACCAACCAGGGGTCACTACCCTGCAGTTAACTTCTAGCTCTGCCCTTGTGTTGTTCCGGAGTTGAGATTCCAGAGCCGGCAGACTCCGTGGCAGATTTTGGATAGAAGGACCTGCCCACGTATTTGAGAACTTCACACATATGGACCCCCTGGATGGCCGCGGAACCAGTCGTTAGCCCCCAACATCATGGACGCAAGATAACCAGGACCAGACCCATCAGATACTACCCGAGATTCCCTTTATCAGTACTACATATTACTGTGCTGTTTAGAGATTCACTAATTAATATTTCTACGAAGTGGCTATCTCTTTGCCCCAGTATAATTCATATAACCATTCAATTAGGAAGTGCTAAGCGTACCAGTGTTCAATAATTAACAGGCGATACTAACTCTCGTAATCAACCATATACCCAGATATTATTACCTAGAAGGAAACCCTAGTGATATCTGAATGTTCGCCCACTGATTTGCGTTCTATGTATTTCTGAGACAAGAATATAAAACTTAGATCAGTACCCCCTGAGGTTACTAGAATTCCCGTGCTCTAAAATATGAGTGTCTAATCTAGTCTGTGAACTACTACTTGTGCACCAGAGCTACCCGTAATAAATCTAACAGTGAATATGATTCTATAAGTAACATTGATGGTCTTCGGTATATAAACCTGTTGAATTAAAGCCAGTGATCAGAAGATTAATACCTGAACGTTGGAAGTGGGAGACTAGGCTCCTTCCAGATCCACTTATGCTAGTGTTGTTCGATTCTATTATATTGTCTTGCACGAGTATTATGCAGTGGTATATAAATAAACGTGATCATGTAACTTGCTACCATGTGTTTCTTTGTGTTCTCTATTCCTCATATCTTGTATTGTGCATGCAGCCTTATATACCCAGTCATTTAGAACTCACATTACCCAAGTTAAACCTGTAGAAAAACAGGGCATAACAGTGTTCTACTAGGTAAACGGATTACGCGTTTTACGGTTTTTAAAATATATGTAACGCAATAATTATATATTTAATACCCATTGTTTTATGTTTTAAAAGTCATAATGCCATTAAACTCAATAGAACTGGGAATGGGATAATCGCTAACACAAAATAATAACCGAAAATGAAAACTGTGAAGCAATGTTTTTAATTCCAGGCCCCCTTTGGGGGAGCGGGGCCCTTGGAGGCGCGGGGCCCTAGGCCATGGCCTACTCTAGAGCTTGCCCTATGGCCTACTAGACGCTAACGCCATTTTATTTTTATTTATTTTTTTTTCTATGTGATTGAGGGAGGCAAAAGGCATAACTGCCTATAGCGAGTGCCTCCCCCATAGTTGAAAGAGTGACAGGGCCAAAATCAAGGGACGTTCGAGTCAAAATGCCTGGACACACGGAGTTTGAAGCAATTTAAGTCATAGGAAGAGGGAAAGACTGATTCTGGGAGAGAGTTCCAGAGCTCAGATGTTGAGTAGAAGAAAGTTTGAGAGTAACGTTTCACTCTTGGGTTGGAGAGTTGCACAGAGTAGGGGTGGGATTGAGTTGCAAGACGGGTACCACGTGTCCTACGTAAAGGAGGTGGTATGCACTGGGATAGCTCTGAGGAACACTGATTATTATAGTAGCGATAGAATAGCGAGAGAGATGCAACATTGCGGCGGAGAGAGAGAGATTGCAGAGAGTTGGTGAGTGGACGGGAGTTAATGATACGAAAGGCCTTCCTTTCAACTTTGTCTAGGAGAGCGGTGTGAGAGGAACCTCCCCACACATGTGAACAATACTCAATACAAGGGCGCACTATGCCCCTGTACAGAGCAAGAAGCTGTGCAGGGGAAAAGAACCCCCTAAGGCGGTTGAGCACACCCAGCTTCTGGGAGGCTGCCTTAGCAAGACTGGTAATATGGTCCTTCCAAATGAGAGCAGAAGAAAAAGAGACACCAAGAATATTGAGAGAAGATGAAGGGTTGATTTTTGTATTGTTGAAGAATAAGGGATAGTCCGCTGGGAGATCCTGACGGGTAGATAGATGGAGAAATTGGGTTTTGGAAGCATTAAAGTTAACAAGGTTTTCTCTGCCCCAATTGGAAATAGTATTTAGATCAGAATTTAAGAGTTCTATGGCTTCATTACGTTTGTCGTTGAGGGATTGCTGGCTGGGGCGTTCTGAAAAACTAATGGAAGTGTAAGGTTGAGTCGTCTGCGTATGAATGGATGGGAATTAAGGTACAGTTAAGGAGATCATTTATAAAAATTAGAAAGAGAATAGGAGATAGGACAGAGCCCTGAGGAACACCGGAGTTTATAGGGTGAGGAAGTGAACAATGGCCGTCCACAACCGCAGCTATGGAACGGCCGGAAAGGAAATTAGAGACAAAGGCACAGATGGAGGGATAGAAACCGAAGGAGGGTAGTTTAGAAATTAAAGATTTATGCCAGACTCTATCGAAGGCTTTCGATATGTCTAGTGCAATAGAAAAAGTCTCACCGAAGTCCCGAAAGGAGGATGACCAAGAGTTAGTAAGATATGAAAGAAGATCACCAGTAGAGCGACCCTTAAGGAAGCCATACTGGCGATCTGAGAGCAGATTATGAGAAGAGAAATGCTTAAGAAATTTGGAAGCAAGAATAGTTTCAAAAACTTTAGAAAGACAAGAGATAAGAGCAATTGGACGATAGTTGGAGGGTTGAGAGCGGTCACCCTTCTTTGGGACAGGTTGAATGTGAGCAAACTTCCAGCATGAAGGGAAGACGTTAGAGGATAGACAGAGACGAAAGAGTTTGCCTAGGCAGGGAGTCAGCACGGAAGCACAGTTTTTGAGAACAACAGGAGGAACACCGTCCGGACCGTACGCCTTATTAGTGTTAAGCCCAGAGAGGGTAGAAAGTACATCTTTAGAAGAGATTAGGATATTAGGCATAAGTAAGAGAGAGGAGGGCGGAGAGGGAGGAATAGCACCGGAATCATCCAAGGTGGAGTTTCTAGCAACTGTTTCTATCTGTTGTTACTATCCGTCAGAATTTCGTCAAGAAGTGGTGGGGTTCCAAATACTCGATAACGACAATAACTGCTAGTTGCCAGGGGCTATCCATAGAGTAAGAATACCTAAGAGGGGTGTCTTGGAAAATCAGCCGTGTTAATAGTAGTTGGCCATTATTTACAGATTTGGCTGGAACCCTGCAATAGATGGCGGTAGCGCATAGCTCCTCCCTATCGCGGGCAAATACTTCTGTCGTCTGTTTATTGACAGTTCCTCTCCCTTGCTGCAATGATGTACACGTGTCTCGTGTAGAGTCTATAGAAACTCATGTAACTTGTTTGCTATCACCATATCAGCCAAAGTCATTATGAATACAATGATTTAAGAGTACACTGATATGCAAAAGCACTCCAAAGTATTGCCTACACTGAAATGTGAACAATACTCCATTAACCCCTTCTGTACCGTCGTCGTATGTTATATTTTATTCTAGCAATATGTAGACGATTTTATACAGCTTAGAAAGGATCTGTGGTAGTTAAAAGGGTTGATTGAGATAGTTCGAAGCCTTATAATTGCTAAAGATCCTTCCTAAAGTGAATACAATCGATTAGTAGGAGCCAGAATAAAAACAAAAGACGTCGTCGGTATAGAAGGGGTTAATTACATAGCTTACCAAGCTGAACCAAGCCTCCGTGATGATGTAAGGAGGCTGTGGTTGACCTTGAGAATAAGGATATGTAAAATGCCCCAGAACGAGAGGCCCACCACAGAAGCCACGAGCGAACACCACACAGAAACACCCGAAAGAAAGGCCCACAGAACGAAAGGACCAGGTGACCGGGCCAACCAGTTCAGACAGGCCCAAGCCCGCAGGGTTAAGCAGCTCCAAACCACACCTGCCTACCCCTTCTAAAACACTGACCTTTCCCACACCTCACGTATACACTACCCTCGTGTCCTACACATCTACCTACATGAGAATGAACATAAATACACCTTAAGTTAATACACCCATGCTCTGTCCCTAAGTTAGGATGTCAATATCAACATACCCTAAAATACCTTGTCTTGCCAGACTAAGTTTCTGAAGACCAATCACCCCATAAATCTATGTATGTTCCTCCCAGGTTAAAACACCCATGCCCTGTCCCTAGGTTGAGCCAATGCCAACCAGTTCAGACAGCCATGAATCTATGTATTCAATCCTTAGGTTAGTTATCTTTATCTGCCATTGTGTTCATCTCTTCCATTTACTTTTCCACAATTGTTATACGTCTTCCAATCACCTCCTTCGTATCCACAGTCCACACTACTCTATTTTGCTTCGTGTCCTACACCTCTTACCCGCCAGAATCTACCTACATGATGATGAACATGAATACACATTCATTTAATACACCCATGCCCTGTCCCTAGGTTGAGTCAATGCCAACCAGTTCAGACAGCCATAAATCTATGTATGTTCTTCCATCCGAGAAGTAATATGTAACCCCCTAAAATACCTTGTCTTGCCAGACTAAGTTTCTGAAGACCAACCGCCCCCATAAATCTATGTATGTTCTTCCATCCGAGAAGTAATATGTTCGCCCCCTTAAAATACCTTGTCTTGCCAGACTAAGTTTCTGAAGACCAACCGCCCCATAAATCTATGTATGTTCTTCCATCCGAGAAGTAGTATGTTAAACCCCATGTCATAATTGATAAGAAACTATGATACCCACGGGTACACCATTGATATATAACCATTATTCCTGTAAGACCTAGACCGAGATAATGACTGAAGATGTTAGCCACCATGCAGTAACTCTAATTCTTACCCCAACCAGAGATTGTATAGATAACCTTTTTTTACCATGGTCTATATCTACCACGCAACAATAACGAAGTACCCCTACGAACTGCCGCTTTTCTTTGGTCTATATTTCATAGAAAACGCAGTTCCCAGGGACAACTAGATCAGCAAGAAATCGTGTCAAATAATAGTGTCCATAACCCCTCGTATTGACGAGTAATAATACACCATGTTTTTCCCTACTTTATCCACAGTCAAGCACACACCTATAGTTAACCTCCTTTTCCCCCACAGCCCCACAGTCCACATGATTCTATCTTTTCCAGACTCATATACCACCCCGTATTTGCTCATCCCCCGGTAGCATTTGGCTAACGTACTTTCACTGTCATTTCCCCCCAAACTCCAATATCAACTGTAGCCTAATGCCACCCCCACGCCCGGAGACCTTAGGGTCAAACTTCCACGTAGCCCCCTGAACTCTCTCCCTCTCATTAACACCCTGTGCTCCTCGACTCTTTTTCCGACCTAGCCTCTCCCCCATACCTCTTGAAGATCCTTGATTTTTCCGTTGGTAACGCTCTCCAACCTTTTATATATATACTCCTATCCAGCCTACCTTCCCTTAGTAGGCCGGAACAACATTAGAACTTTACTAACCCTTTGCATGCCATCTATTCCCTCACAACCCATTCACAACCCTGCACCCAATGATCGTCCGTGCGAGGCTAGCCGCCTCGCCAGTGACTAACTTCTATTGCCATACTTCCAGATAAATGTGGCAGAGTTAGCAACCCAGCCTCCACCACATCCAGCAAGCCATACAATTAACAACCAACCGATTAAACCAGCTAGTCAAGGCACCTTCGGTTTTGGTATTAAGAACACCCACATCTGTCTCATAAACAGAGGGTTATTACAAACACTTGTGATATGGCAAGCCCCTAGCCACAGCCGCCGGACGACCATCCCAGAGAGAGGGCGCACAGCTACCCCTTTTTACCCACCCGAGGAGGGAGACCCCCACCCCTGCGGAGGTATACCTGACCCCTGTTTTGACTTCCGGATCATTGCCAGGTAGCACAGGAATTCTTCCTATCAATGAACTAACCATGCATGACTAACCCCTTTACTAACCTCTATTAACCCACAATAACCCATTCACCTTTTTTGCATACTCGGATAAGCAAATTAGCACCTCAGCTATACCATAGAATGAAGACCAAGTAATATAAGAGAGACGCTCCTATCACAGCTGGCCCCGTCCTCCTCGCAAAATAGATCCAGTCTCCCTCCCCTAAATACTTCCAATATAGCCAAAATAGTACCTCTTACTAAGGCTCAGTTATATCACATTATGAAGGCTCCCTATAGCCATGTGCCACAACAGTACTCACCACCTTACCGAGTCCCCGTATCTATTGAGAGCTCAAATAAGTCCATAAGACTCGAGATCCCTATGGCCTACAGGGTCCAAAACCGAGCCTATAAACCCAGCCCCCGCCCCCAGTAAAATCAGTTGAAAGATAGACACCAACCAGTGGCTGGCCCCCTTAAGTTGACCTCTAGCTCTGCCCTTGTGTTGTTCCTGAGATTTGAGATTCCAGAGCCGGCAGACTCCGTGGCAGATTTGAGATAGAAGCATCTGTCCACGTACAAGAAATCTACGTGCACCTTATAACCTTCACACACACCAGTGAGCATATAAGCGTGTAGCCAGCAACGATCGCCAAGAGATCCGTCTTGAGAACTTCCTACATATGGACCACCTGGACGGCCGCGGAACCAGTCGTTAGCCCCCAACATCACGGACGCAAGATAACCAGGACCAGACCAACCAAATACTACCCAAGTTTCACTTTATTAGTACTAACGTCTTATAGTACTAATTAGAAATTCACTTATTAATCTTTCTATGAAGTGGCTATATCTTTGCCCAGTGTAATTCATATATAACCATTCCATTTGGGAAGTGCTAAGCGTATCAGTGTTTATTAATTAACAGGCGACATTAACTCTCGTAATTACCTTTATCCAGATATTATTACATAGAAGTAAAACCCTAGTAATATCTAACGTTCGCCCACTGATTTGTGTTCTACGTATTTCTGCCATAAGAATATAAAACTTAGATCAGTACCCCCCTGAGGTTACTAGAATGCCCGAGCTCTAAAACATACGCGTGTCTAATTCTAGTCTGTGAACTACTACTTGTGCACCAGACCTGCCAGTAATAAATCTAATTAGTGAAATTGAATCTATAAGTAACATTGAGGTCTTCCAGTATATAAAACCAAACCAGTGATCAGAAGAGTATACCTGAGCGTTGGAAGTGGGAGACTAGGCTCCATCCAGATCCACTAATGCTAGCGGTTCATTTCTATAATTTGTCTTGTACGAGTATTCACACTTTCTTATGCTCCCTATTAACCTTATTAAATAAACGTGATCGTGTGTCTTGTTACCGTGTGTTTATTTTGTGTTCTCTATTCCTCATACCTTGTATTGTGCATGCAGCCTTATATACCCAGTCAGTTAGAACTCACATTACCCAAGTTAATCCTGTAGAAAAACAGGGCATAACAATATGGTTTGCAATGGATCATGAAGGCTGTTGATGATTATTTGATATTGACTGTAAATTTATTAACAATGAATGTAGCCTATATGAAAAACTAATCTCAATTGAAGACAAGTATTTACATTGTAATATAAGTTACAAAACATAAATAATATATATATATATAAAGAGATGGAGAGAGAGAGAGAGAGAGAGAGAGAGAGAGAGAGAGAGAGAGAGAGAGAGAGAGAGAGAGAGAAGTAGTGTACCGGTACATCTAATTAAAAACTAAAACAGAATGGAGGGTACATCCGTAGATTTATTCACGTTGAGTAGTTCTGCAACCCTGCAATAGATGGCGCTGAAAATTTGTTTCGAAAAAGGGTAACTGGCAACGTTTAGAGGCACCTTTTTATTAATAGAATGCATAGGAAGACTCCTATCTCCTATACACAATCTCTGTTGCTATCTATACCCTATGGTCCCGACTCCCGTCCTTGCTCAGTCCAGGGCCAGTCGCGCCGCCAGTACAGCCCGGACAGTGAAGGTAATGAGAGCTTGTAGTATGCACTTCAGTCAGTTGCTCCTCGTCACCCACTGTTAATAAACTCAGTTTGCCAGTATATATACAACGAATAGGTATAGATACTGGAGAGTGAACAAAATGTGGAATGAAATAAAGCCTGAAAGTGAGAAACAAATGTATAGAAAAGCGTGTGCACATTTTTCGTACTTGCCTTACCTGCTGAATGTTACGTTGCTCTTGCTGCTGCTGTCGGCTCCTCTCCCTTCTGCATCAGCCACGGCCTACGATACATTTTGTTTAGCATATGAAGGCAAAATAAAACTCCAGCCAGATGTCAGTCTTTACATTTTACCATCCGACAAGGTGACGACTGTCAAATTCACTTCCAACTGTGGCCATGATTACGAAGTCACATTCAAACAGACTGACATTGAGACAGGTAACCATATGACAGACTCCTCAGGAAGATTGTGGACCATCGTTTCTTACCATGTTGATCTTGACGTCATCCATCTGAAGCTGGGAGGACACGTCTACTCGTACCAAGATCAAAACAAATGCAGTTCCCCTGTTCCACTCAAAGTTACCTTCAGCCTTGGCAAAGCCGATGTTGCACTTGATTGCTCGGTGTTAGAGCCCTATAAAAAGAAGTATCGCGCCCACATAATTTTCATTCCCATTGGTGCTATCCTCTGCCTCCTGTCCGTCTGCTGCCGCTGTCTCTACAAGAGGAAGAATAGGTGTGGAATTACTACCGTTTGTGTGTCCGCTAAGGCGATCATCAACAGATCGGTACCCTCTCCGCCTAACCCAGTGCCAACACCTCACTTGCCACCATCCCAGCTGCCACCGCCCACCAGTTCAAAGGACACAAAGTTTTCCAAATTGGAGAACCAGTTTGCCTTCAAGCGTCTGGAGAATGACTTCTTAGGTAAACTACCTTAGTTCGTTTATCTCAATCAGTAGATATTTCCAACTACTAGAAACCAACAGTTACTCAACTAGCTGGACTGTAGTTAGTAAGGTTAAGTTAGGTTGTCACCACGGCTGTAGCATGTATTGGCAGCGCTTGGCAGTTGACACCCAGAGCAAACTCTCAATTTCTCACCCTAGATTTTATTTTATTCCCCCTCCCACTTTCCCTAATCTGTGAATACATGAAAACTACTAATTTGTTATTGTGAATGTATAATAGCATATGAATATGACCGTAATTTTTTTGAGAGCTTCACTTTCCCTAATAAATTATGTATAATAACGCTGCGAGTCTATTCGCGATAATTATCCCCTTTTCATACCCATACTATTTTAGTTTATGACTAGAGCGTATTTGTTTTATTTTATTTTTTTCTATGTGAGTGAGGGAGACAAAAGACAGAACTGCCTGTATCGAGTGCCTTCCCAGAGTTGAAAGAGCGACAGGGCCAAAATCATTAGGCGATTTTGTACAGCTTAGGCAGGATATATAGGAATCAAAAGTGTAAATTCTAACTAAATTAACTACAGTATAATTATAATTATGTATACGTGACTAACTTGACCGTTAGACGTAAGGATTTTAGGGGGAATTACTTCACTATCGACCAATCTAATTACACGCGGGGAAACGGTTGCAAAATTATTGGTAAATATTGTAACTCACGAATCTAAGAATTTCTTCTTCAATCGAGTTGTCAACTTGTGGAATGGGCTTCCCCCGAGACGTTATAGACTGCAGCACCGTTGATTACTTTAAACTTCGCCTAGACAAATATCGTTTTTTTTATTTTAATACCACGAATTTTCAGTGTTTTTTTTATAATTTTTTTTTTTTTTTTCATTTGCATCAATATATAGTGTTTGTAATTAATTAGAAATCTCGGGAAAACCTATTTTCCCCATTAGGCCTATCGATCGATGTTGAGACACGCCCCCCGATAGTGATTTGAAAAGACATTAGCCTAACCTAACAACCTCACCTAACCTAACCTAGTATTATGGGTGGGGGCTGCTGCCCCCACACCCCCGCTGGTCGAGTATTAATCCGTTAGTAAATACAAAACAAAAATTGGCTGTCGATTATACGAAGGTGAAAGAAAAATCGATGAAGTCGACGGTGTTTACTCTGCAGTCTTCAGCGTTGATTGTACATTGATAACGGGAAAGTACCGTATTGACAACCTTGTTACGAAAATTAAATTTGATTACCATATTTTTATATTAGTTTTTTCCAAGGGTTTAAAACATTTTCATATGATCTTTAGAGCTATCGATAACTGGAAGTACCGTATTGACAACCTTGTTAAGAAAAATAAATTTTAGTACCATACTTTTTATTAGGTTTTGCCGAGGGTTAAAACAATTTTCTTATGATCTTTAGAGCATATAGATTCAATATTTATCTTCAAATATATCAACAAAATGCGTGGTATTAAAATAACATTGAACCCAAATATCTCGCATCAAACCCGCGACTGACTGCGTTTGTAAATGAATAACTTTATTTTGTTCCCCCCTCAGATTCATCAAGGATTATTGCATAGATATATTACTAAGACGTTACTCTCATTTTCCCAGATATACGAAATATCAATTATAACTGGGTTATGTTACTAACCCATCTGTCCCCTACTAACTTTCTAATCCTGCCACGGACATTAGTTCCAGGGCAGTAGTTCCCTTTCCAATTTTCCCTTACCCACTCTAAACCAGTTTGAACACTTGATCCTCAGTGTTTTGGATGCCAAGCAGCCTATAGGAGTCACTAGACCGGTTGTTGCTTGATTTCCTTTGGATAATTATCGCGAATAGACTCGCATCGTTATTATACATAATTTATTAGGGTAAGTGAAGCTCTATGGAGTATGGAATCCTTATAATATACTCACATAGATTCCGTTGTGGGAGAATAGTTTTGATAAGTTTTGTAACTCGATTTTGTCGATATAAATAGTCCCGCGCGTAAACAAACTCAGTCCCGCAATCTTGAGAGCTCTGCTACGGACGTGTTCATGTTTACAAAAAGTGTTTGGAATAGAGTACACTCGCTACGGTAAAGTGTTATGTTCTACAAAGATGTTGCTGTATGTCTAATATATGAACCCACAGTAGCTGGCATGCAAGAGCTAGTGTTGTATCCCACGTACTGGGTCTAGGTTAGGTTAGGTTAGGTTGTTTGGTTAGGTTAATATACGGAAAAATGTTATTTTAATACCACGAATTTTCAGTGTTTTTTTATAAACAAAATAGGTAATTTGCATCAATATATAGTGTTTGTAATTAATTAGAAATCTCGGGAAAACCTATTTTCCCCATTAGGCCTATCGATCGATGTTGAGACACGCTCGCTCCCCCATAGTGATTTGAAAAGACATTAGCCTAACCTAACAACCTTACCTAACCTAACCTAGTATTATGGGTGGGGGCTGCCGCCCCCACACCCCTGCTGGTTGAGTACTAATCCCTTAATAAAAAATAAAAAAAATTGGCTGTCGATAATACGAAGGTGAAAGAAAAGTCGATGAAGTCTATGGTGTTTACTCTGCAATCTTCAGCTTGATTGTACATTGATAACGGGAAAGTACCGTATTGACAACCTTGTTACGAAAATTAAATTGTAGTACCATACTTTTATATTAGGCTTTTCCGAGGGTTTAACACATTTTCATATGATCTTTAGAGCTATCGATAACTGGAAGTACCGTATTGACAACCTTGTTACGAAAAATACATTTTAGTACCATACTTTTTTATTAAGTTTTTGCCGAGGGTTAAAACAAATGTTCTTATGATCTTTAGAGCATATAGATTCATTATTTATCTTCAAATATATCAATACAATTCGTGGTATTAAAATAACCTTAAACCTAATATACTAGGTCTCGGAAACAAGATTCGTAGTTGCGGTAGTATTTACATCAAAACTATAGTTAACTATCAAAACTATTCTCCCACAGTGGAATTTATGTGAGTATATTATAAGGATTCCATAGAGCTTCACTTTCCCTAATAAATTATGTACAGAAACCGTGCGAGTCTTTTCAAAAAATTACCGAAAAGGGTAATTAATGTGTCCCTAATAATTCGCCCATTACAAAAAAAAAACATATTGGTAGTAATATAATATCACCTAACGTAAAGATAGAAGGACAATTCACTATCTCTATATACCCATTGCATAATATAGATGAAGTGTTGGGGATATAGGTTGCAGTGGAAGATGTTTTTAGTGTAGGGAAAGAACAATTAGGGATGTAGGCTGAAATTAGGTACGGAGTAATTTAGTTGGTAAAGGCGCTAAGTGTACAAAAACACTGTATAATAATAATAAAAGTAAAAGGCTACCATATTAACAGTAATCACCAAAGTCTATATATATATACTGTAATTGGGTGATTACTGTTTATTTGGTAACCTTTTAATAGCACACCTAGCGCCTTTACCAACTAAATTACTCCGCACCCAATTTCAGCCTGCTACTTCATAATATATATATAATGTATTTGCATCTTTATTGGACACTTTAAGGGGAGATGGGCCGTTTTTCTGGTTCCCTTTCTCCCTCGTGTTAAGTCCCATTTGTTTTGAGATTATATGACGTTCGGCGCATTAGTTTGTCGATTTTAACACCTTTCGCCCCATTTCGCTGTAAATGTTAAGACCTTTCGTACCATTTAGGTGTCGAATTTTCCCTGGCAAGCGATAGCGAGCCTGAAATTATAAGAGGAGCCGGCCTTCGGCCGGGACATTTTTCTACCGAAAAATTTACAAATTTATCTTAAAGGGGAGTCGAGGGGGTGTTTTTCTAAGCTTGATAGAGGTCTAGCGAGGCAACTAAAAAATAAATGAATAAATTAATGAATAGACCAAAAATAAAACCGGCCCATCTCCCCTTAAAGGTACTCATCCTTATTCTATTTGGTTATTTCAGATTCCCAGGACCATCATCCTCCACCCCACTAACTTGCTCGGAACCAACAACCTCGGACCCTGTGACGTCATGCACCACCAACACTACTACTACTACTACTATAGGTACCATATAACACTATTTGGTGCAACGTCTTGGGGGTTATTATGGTATTTTGTTGAATTGTTAAAGGTTTGTATTTGTTTTAGCCATTTTCGAGCAATGTGTTTTTAATTTACCCGCTAGACTTGAAAAAAACGCCTCTTCAAACCCCCTTCAAACTAAAAAAAAACGTTCCCCAGACCCCTTCAAGCTAAATGTCTACATTTTTCGGTAGAAAAATTTCCCGGCCAAAGGCCGGTTTCTCCCAAATTGCGGGTTCGCTATCGCTCGCCCAGGAAAAATAGACACCTTATTGGGTTGAAGCATCATATAATCGCCAAACTACTGCGATGAAACGTCTTAAAATCTACAAGCTAATGGAGTAAAGCTGGAAAGATCCAAATTGGCCCGCCCTGCACCTAATAGGGTTAAGGGGGTGGTCAGTAGGCAAGATATAAGGATAACATAATTATGCAATACTAGATTTTTCTGGACCCTCTTCTCCCTCATGTTTAGCATATTAGTTTGGAGAGTTTAAGACGTTCGTTCCGTTAGTTTGGCGATTTTGAGACCTTTGGCCTCATTTTGTTATCAATATAAAGACCTTTCGTGCCCTTTAGGTGTCGATCTTTTCCTGGCGAGTGATAGCGAGACTAATTTTAGAAGGACCCAGGCCGGGAAATTTTTCTACCGAAAAATGTACAAATTTATCTTGAAAGGGGGTCTAGGGAGTGTTTTTCTTAGCTTGATGGAGGTCTTGCGAGGACACTCAAATAAATAAATAAATATATAGACCAAAAACCAAGCACTACCCCCTTAACATTATTTAGAATTATATACATATACTAAATTTCCTAATCATATTTTCATTGTAAAAAAAAAAAAAAAATCTATGGTCGATATCCATGTGGCCCACAAATTTCAGTTCGGTATTTCCATAAATACGGTCAGAAATAAAATTACCATTGCCATCCATTAAGGGGGGTCACCGTTTTTTTGTTTTATCTTTCTCTCCTGTTCTCTCTTTCCCTGGCTTGTATCCACTCGGCCCCATTCAGCCATCTGTTTTAAGACGTTTATCCCCATCCAGGTGTCAATTTCTTCCTGGCGAGCGATAGCGAGCCAACATTGTATGGAGAAATCCGGCTTCGCCGGAGACATTTTTCTATCGAAAAATGTACAAATTTTGCTTGCTGTCAAAACAAAAATTATATATATGCTGGCGCTACCGTTCGCCAGGAAAATATTGACACCTGCATGGGTGTAAACGTCTTAAAACAGTAGGCTGAATGGGGCCGAATGGATAAAAGCCAAAGAGAGAGGGAGAAAAATATAAAAAAAGCGAGGTGGGCCCCCTTAACGTTGTCCAGAGTTCAAGTCAGTGTTGCTTCCTGAGATATTGTCTTGGAAACAACGGCAATGTTAACCATGTCAAAAAAAACATATACCTGATCGGCCATACTATTTATATAAATATACGTATATTAAGTAATATCCCGTTCTTAACATTAATCATCAACTACAAACCCCAATGCACTTGAATAAACGAATGAAAGCATATGGTCCTCCCGGGATTCGAACTCGGGACACCACACCCAGAGCATATAAGCATCTAAACCATTACACCACCAACACAGTTAACGTCATTAATTAGTTCAAATGGATACAAGTAGCATTAATATCAATACGTATTGTTGTTTTTCCTATCTTTCCTCAGCACTAGTTTTGCTATATTTATATCTATTATATCTTCGTTTGTGATTTATATGCCGGTACCAATCAATAATACTGTAAATACATATTTGATGATGCTTGCTTTCCTCTGTTTTCCACTCTCCACCCTCCCCCTCGCTATGTCTTTCCTTCTCCGTGCCTTATGTTAATTATATATATATATATACTGTATATATATATATATATATATATATATATATATATATATATATATATATATATATATATATATATATATATAGAGAGAGAGAGAGAGAGAGAGAGAGAGAGAGAGAGAGAGAGAGAGAGAGAGAGAGAGATAAATTTAGTTGATACTTGTTTACGTTTATATCATTACAGAAGGAGTTAACTCATCGTAACTAACCTTGGATAATTATATATGATATAGCCTTATCAATGTTGAGGGAGTGCTATACCTTACCTGACCTAATAGGTAGTCTAGTTTTCTTTATGTTGAGTTAGTGGTATTGTTTACCTGACCTAATAGTTGATATACAACCTTGTTTATGTTTAGTTAGTGTTATTGTTTACCTGACCTAATAGTTGATATACAACCTTGTTTATGTTGAGTTAGTGTTATTGTTTACCTGACCTAATAGTTAATATACAACCTTGTTTATGTTGAGTTAGTGTTATTGTTTACCTGACCTAATAGTTGATATACAACCTTGTTTATGTTGAGTTAGTGTTATTGTTTACCTGACCTAATAGTTGATATACAACCTTGTTTATGTTGAGTTAGTGTTTACCTGACCTAATAGTTGATATACAACCTTGTTTATGTTGAGTTAGTGTTATTGTTTACCTGACCTAATAGTTAATATACAACCTTGTTTATGTTGAGTTAGTGGTATTGTTTACCTGACCTAATAGTTGATTTTTTTTTTTTTTTTTTTCTGTGATTGAGGGAGGCAAAAGGCATAACTGCCTATAGCGAGTGCCTCCCCCATAGTTGAAAGAGTGACAGGGCCAAAATCAAGGGACGTTCGAGCCAAAATGCCTGGACACACGGAGTTTGAAGCAATTTAAGTCATAGGAAGAGGGAAAGACTGATTCTGGGAGAGAGTTCCAGAGCTCAGCTGTTGAGTAGAAGAAAGTTTGAGAGTAACGTTTCACTCTTGGGTTGGAGAGTTGCACAGAGTAGGGGTGGGATTGAGTTGCAAGACGGGTACCACGTGCCCTACGTAAAGGAGGTGGTATGCACTGGGATAGCTCTGAGGAACACTGATTATTATAGTAGCGATAGAATAGCGAGAGAGATGCAACATTGCGGCGGAGAGAGAGAGATTGCAGAGAGTTGGTGAGTGGACGGTATTTAATGATACGAAAGGCCTTCCTTTCAACTTTGTCTAGGAGAGCGGTGTGAGAGGAACCTCCCCACACATGTGAACAATACTCAATACAAGGGCGCACTATGCCCCTGTACAGAGCAAGAAGCTGTGCAGGGGAAAAGAACCCCCTAAGGCGGTTGAGCACACCCAGCTTCTGGGAGGCTGCCTTAGCAAGACTGGTAATATGGTCCTTCCAAATGAGAGCAGAAGAAAAAGAGACACCAAGAATATTGAGAGAAGATGAAGGGTTGATTTTTGTATTGTTGAAGAATAAGGGATAGTCCGCTGGGAGATCCTGACGGGTAGATAGATGGAGAAATTGGGTTTTGGAAGCATTAAAGTTAACAAGGTTACAACCTTGTTTATGTTGAGTTAGTGTTATTGTTTACCTGACCTAATAGTTGATATACAACCTTGTTTATGTTGAGTTAGTGGTATTGTTTACCTGACCTAATAGTTGATATACAACCTTGTTTATGTTGAGTTAGTGTTATTGTTTACCTGACCTAATAGTTAATATACAACCTTGTTTATGTTGAGTTAGTGTTATTGTTTACCTGACCTAATAGTTAATATACAACCTTGTTTATGTTGAGTTAGTGGTATTGTTTACCTGACCTAATAGTTAATATACAACCTTGTTTATGTTGAGTTAGTGGTATTGTTTACCTGACCTAATAGTTAATATACAACCTTGTTTATGTTGAGTTAGTGGTATTGTTTACCTGACCTAATAGTTGATATACAACCTTGTTTATGTTGATTTAGTGTTATTGTTTACCTGACCTAATAGTTAATATACAACCTTGTTTATGTTGAGTTAGTGTTATTGTTTACCTGACCTAATAGTTAATATACAACCTTGTTTATGTTGAGTTAGTGGTATTGTTTACCTGACCTAATAGTTAATATACAACCTTGTTTATGTTGAGTTAGTGGTATTGTTTACCTGACCTAATAGTTAATATACAACCTTGTTTATGTTGAGTTAGTGGTATTGTTTACCTGACCTAATAGTTAATATACAACCTTGTTTATGTTGAGTTAGTGTTATTCCTTACCTGACCTTATGGTTAATCATCTAATTTGATTATGTTGCATTTGTATTATGATTCATGTATGCTTATTGTTTATAGACAATAAAGAATTATCAATATATATAGATTCATTATATATCAATTGATCGTATAATTAACACATAAATTACCTTTTCTTGAGTAATTATTATACTTTGCCTATCACTGCATCAAATATTATAGTTTTAACTTTTGTTATTTAGTTATTAGGTCATAACAGATATTATAACAAATCAACAACATTAAGTAAGTGTTGTAGCTTTTCTGATCATATTATAGTGTATCTATTGTACACTCTTGCATAATTATGTTGTAATAGTAGTATACCTTACCTGATTATATAACTGATCAGGAGCTTCACTTACATCACTTTAGTTTTACCTTACCTTACTAAACTTAATCCTATAACTGTGTTACATTACCTATATTGAATATATTAACAAACTTTGCCTGACCATATAGCTGTTCTAGAACCGTACAGTTACCATTAAAAGTCCCATATCTGTTACATCCATTGTACAAACATGCAGAACAGAGAGATCAAATGAAAGAGCATAGCTTACCTAAAATCACTTCCGGGTTTTGTCACTCTTCAAAGCATGTTAATTTGACAAATAATGCATGTGGTTTGTGGTTATATATTTTGTACTCTAAAGTAGTAACAAATACTGTACATACTAGATATTTCTATCTTAAGGGGGGTGGGCCGGTTTTCTGGACCCCTTTCTCCCTCATGTTTAGCGCCATTAGTTTACAGATATTAAGATGTTTGCCTCATTAGTTAGTCGATTTTAAGACCTTTCGTCCCATTTCTTCGTCAATATTTAGACCTTTCGTGCTATTTAGGTGTCGATTTTTTCCCTGGCGAACGATAGTGAGCCTGTAATGTTGGAAGAATCGGCCTTCGGCCGGGACATTTTTCTACCGAAAAATTTACAAATTAATCTAGATGGGGGATCTAATGGATGTTTTTTTTTAATTTGATGGAGGTCTAGGGTGGAAACTAGAAAAATAATGAATACATCCAAAAATCGCCCAAAAGGTGAACCATCTCCCCTTAATTGTGGGTGATGGCGTCACACAAGGACGGGCTCTGAATACAGAGCCAATACAAAGGCCATTCTAGGAAAACATTTGATGTGCTCAACTCGCTAACTAATGCTAGACACAGTCCTTCTTGAATCCCCTGCTTAACTATACTCTATTTTTGTCCAGCTGATCGTAAATTGAATCTCTTATTAGCTGATTTATCGATACTTAAAGGAAATATATGCAACTACTATGGCTGTGTGTTATATTAATGCCAAGTTTTCAGAATAACTATCATCTTTCGCTACAAAATCTACCTTATAGCCGAGGAACATAGATAGAAACATGACAATTTACCCTCAGCAGGAAAACAAAAAAATACTATAATATTCTATGTATGACACCAGATTTACCTTCACTTGAAACATCTTCAGACAGCTGAAGATAAAGCCGGTATCACACGAGAGCATTTATAGTCCGCATTCGATGATTAACATTTTTCTGGCATAATGTCTGGAATATTTTTCACTGGTATCGGAAACTAGACTGATGATAGATGAACTTAGGCAACCGTAATGTTTGAAATGTTGACCTCATAAGCTGCCAGACCAGTGTTAAGGACAAATGTTTAGGGAAAAAGTGCTCGTGTGATACCGGTTTAAGTCTCCAGCAGAAATAAAGACCGCCAGCATGGTCCCAGGGATACCAAAACAGGAGACAATATAATATACCTCTAGATCCGTTCTCAAAACTTTTTTGTGCAAGGATTGAATGTTTAATATAACTTAATTTGTGCCTGCTATCAAAGTCCTCGGACCCCTGGGTAGTTCAAATTACGTTACAGTTAAATGCACAATACAAAAGGGTTAACAGAGACTTCTTCGATCTGTTCACCATGCCATAGCTAGCCCAGTAGTGAAGTCCAGCTTTGACTCCAGACACCTAGCTAGTCGCCTAGTTTCCACGACCACTAATATTCGGTGAATTTCTTCAGGGGAAAAAAAAAAAAAAAAAAAGGCCGATAGCAGACTTCCACAAGCTACATTTGCCCAGCGTACTAATAATATTTAAATTTTAATTGAGCTTATGTGAGAATAGGCAGGACTATATATTTTGTTATATAGTGAAGTAGTCTGTAAAAGGGTCAGGTCACTGCCATCTTTTATTAGACGGTCGGGGTCAGGAATAATCGGAAGAGAGAGAGAGAGAGAGTTAAAATGAATAGTTAGGATCTCAAAGACCTTGTCCATTCCGGGAAGATACTCTTGTTATGCCCAGATCTCTGAAAACAGAGTTTCTTCAGTAGTAGTGCGTGTTTCAACCAAGAAATCTGTATCGAAGTCACCCATGGAGCCTTTTTCTGTTACACCTCGGGCGCGGCCCTTTTGATATACAGAGCGGGAAATACTACCCCCGAGCAGCCCCTTCATCACAACTGGCACCACCCACAGTCCCCAGTGCCAGCCCAATGTCATCCTTATTGAAGACACTGACTTTCTTCCCCTCAGTTCCATCAACAAGAGAGGCGAAAACTCTAGGAAATACTCAGAAGTGAGGGTTCTTGGCACCATCTCGAGCTCAATCCCTTATTTTGAATAGGTGGAATAACAAGCATCACCTCGATTCAGTGACGGTATATTCTAAATCAGATTAAGTGAGATGATTTGTTTAGAATCAAGCTCGACGGCAATTTGCCATGACGATTTGTCCTGAGGCGAGTCTGGTACCAATTTGTTCTGGACCAGACCCAACGAAGATTTGTCTTGGATCATGTTCAGTGGTGATTTGTTCTGAATCAGATTTAGCGACGATTTGTTTTGAATCAAGCTCAACGGTGAATTGCCTATACATATGACCTAGAGGCGAAAGCGTGACGTCACACGGTTATTTTGCCGCACGTTCTAGGGATTTGGTGGAAGCACTGTTGTACGGTACAACAACCAAAGCACCTCAGTGGCTTGTCCTTATTATAGATAGTCTGTGCGCCTGCCAGCTGGCTTGCTGCAGTGTTACCAAAGTTAAGGGAATATCCGCAAAACGAGGGAGCAATAGATTAAAGAGGGAACGTATTTAAGAGTTAAATAATGTTGGTAAAAACACTTGTAAATTATTTAGTATAAAGTAGATATATATAAGCAAGATGAAATCATTAAGTATACATATACACTATAAAACATACTCATATATGATGCAAGCTGTATACCTTCAAGCAACACAACAACATTAAAATGTAATTTTGAATATATATTATTATGTTACATGTTATGGAGATGTTAATTTGTAAAGTAGCACTAAAACTGGACATTTATACTTATGACATCTAGGGATATTTTGTCTCACCATTGACTTTGGCAACTCCCGAATCTCACATCAACAATAGCGGGTGTTGGAGGAGTTTTGCTTGTGTAAGCAAGAGGAAAATAAGTAAGTATACATACAGTATATTTCCTAAATTACCCTCCTTCCGTTTCTATCCCTCCATCTGTGTCTTTGTCTCTAATTTCCTTTCTGGCCGTTCCATAGCTGAGGTTGTGGACGGCCATCGTTCACTTCCTCATCCTATCAACTCTGGTGTTCCTCAGGGCTCTGTCCTATCTCCCATTTTCTCTCTAATTTTTATAAATGACTCTACCTTACACTACTCAATTAGTTTTCCTGAACTCCCCAGCCAGCAATCCCTCAAAAACAAATATAATGAAGCCATGCAACACATCTTCTGATCTAACTACTATTTCCAATTGGGGCAGAGAAATGTTTTTGCCTTTAATGCTTCCAAGACGCAATTTATTAATTTTACTACCCATCCGGAACTCCCAGAGGACTGTCCCTTACACTTCAACAATACAAAAATCAATCCTTCATCTTCTCTCAATATTATTGGTGTCTCTTTTTCTTCTGCTCTCACTTGGAAGGACCATATTAGCAATCTTGTAAAGGCAGCCTCCCAGAAGCTGGGTGTGCTCAAATGCCTCAAGGGGTTCTTTACCCCTGCACAGCTTCTTCCTCTGTAGCCTACAGGGGCACAGTGAGTCCTTATATTAAATAATATTCACATGTGTGGAGAGGATCTTCTCACACCGCACCCCAAGACAAAGTAGAAAGAAAAGCCTTTCGTATCATTAACTCCCGTCCACTCACCAACTCTCTGCAATCTCTCTCTCTCTTCGCCGCAATGTTAAATCTCTCTCGCTATTTTATTGCTACTACAAGAATCAGTGTTCCTCAGAGCTCTCCCAGTGTATACCACCTCCTCTACGTATGGTATGACATTGTAGTATCTGTCTTGCAACACAATCCCACCATAACTCTGTGCAATTCTCCAACCCAAAAGTGAAATGTTACTCTCAGTTTTTCTTCTATTCAACAGCTGAGCTCTGGAACTCTCTCAGAATCAGTCTTTCCTTCTTCCTATGACTTAAATTGCTTCAAACTCTGCGTGTCTAGGCATTTTGGCTCGAACGTCTCTTTATTTTGGCCCTGTTACTCATTCAACTCTGGGGAAGCACTCACTACAGGCAGTTCTGCCTTTTGTCTCCCTCACTCACATAGAAAAAAAATATATGTAATATTATTGCTTCTCCATATGCCCCTATTTCACTTTTAATATGAACATATGAACATTGAAGAGCAATAAAAGAAGTGGTAACGGCAATTGGCTGGTGAAAAACGTATATTTTAGCAGTGTGGTCGTAATCTGACCCGGACCGGCGAGAGACGTACATTCATTCTCTCCGCCGTCTAGTATGCCACTGAGACGGCTAGGGGATGTCTGAGACTGGCTAGAGGGTCAGAGAAAGACTCCCCCCATACTCCCCCCTCTCTCCCAGCCGTCCTCGCACGACAATAAATTTCGGGAATAATAGGAAAAATACCTGATAATTGAGGAGAGGGGAAGAGTGGGGAGAAAAGGGGGGGGGGGACACATGTGGAGGAGTGATAAGAGGTACTGAGGGAAATGATCTCATCTAATCACATAATTATTGTTTTGGTTTTATGCCTTGGCTCTATAGATGACACTCGCCTTCCACCAGAAAACCTCTCGAGAGTCTGCTTGCCGTTCTTGGGTTAAGAGTGAATTAATGTGGGTAAAAACACTTGTAAATTATTTAGAATAAGATAGATATATAAAAGCAAGAGAGAAAACAAGTAAGTATACATATACAATATATAAAATACTTATTTATGATGCAAGTATAACTACAAGAAACACAACAAGATTACAAATTTCATTTTGAATATATATTATCAGTCACATGTTGTACATGTTAAATTGTAAAGTTTGATGAAAACTGGAAATTTTGACGAAACACATAGTTAGGTTATACTTATGACATCTAGGGATATTCTGTCCCAGCCTGTTTGACGTTGGCAACTCTCGCATCTCACAACCTCTTCATAATTACGACAATTTCACGATGATCTGGCCTTTACAGTAGCCTTTAGTTATGTCTGTTGAACTCTCTCATGTTTACCGAGTCTATGGATAACATTGATTTTATTATTCATAGCGTTATTAGTACAAGGTACAAGGATGGTTATTTCGTGAACTCAATCTCAATTGAGTAGGGATATAAATTCACACATGAACATACATACAAACATACAGGGGTGTAAGGACAACACAGAAGGACATTTGTAGCTATTATATTCAATACAGTTTACATACTGTATTTGCATTACTTTATATTACACTCACAAACATATTCATTTACACAAACACATGTAACTATCCACACATTGACGCACTTGTGCTTGTGAACGTCGTCAAGGTGTCTTATAGCACGTTATGCAAGTATGAATTACTTTATTTCTGTCTCCTCAGCTCCCCGCCATGGAGTGGCTTCGGTCACCCAGGCTTTATTGTGGTCCGCAGGCGAGGGTTCTGTGGGGGCGCTCGGCTATGGCCTTGGCCTTGCTCGGGGCCTTGGGGCTGTTCGGCCAGGCAGCTTGGGGAACAACAACAACAACAACAACAACAACAACTTTATTTCTGTTTGATTATACCATAATGGTAACAGATATGTAGACAATAGACATGTGGAATAGGATACCTAGCGCCATTGTGGGATCAAGAACGATAAAGAGTTTCAAAATAAAATTAGATAAACGTATGAACGAGATGGGTTGGGTGTGAGAGGGATCTACCTTGTGTTGGCCAATCGACTGTCTGCAGACTCCCATATGTTCTTATAAGATGGATATGTAAGACGAAGAATATACACACATTTATAACGGCTATATATAAGCCTAGTTAGATGTATAAATAGGTATGTATGAGTGTGTGTGGCATAGGGAGTTAACGAGTGTGGAATAGGTCTGTATATACAACAAGTAGGATTATAATTTAATAAAGTCCAACGTTTTTAATGATAATATAAATAATAATCCAAATAATTTCGATTCAACAGTCTAATTGGCTGAATTATATGGCGATAAATACGAAAACAGTTGTGGTGGTGTCCCGTAGCCTACCCAGTGTGGCTGGGCTGCGAGACACCACTGGTAGTGTCACGCAGCCCAGCCAGTGAGGCTGGGCTACTGGACACCACCAGTGGTGTCCCGTAGCCACTTCGATAACCATTACCTTTGACATGCCCCCATCCCCCTCGCTCTCTCTCTCTTACTATAATTAATTCATTGTAAGTAGGCCTAAAATCTTGACCACTAACCTCTATAACTCGTAAACGACTAAAGTAATCGAACTAATACTTCTACCGTTTAGGAAGGGTCAGTCAGGGAATAGGTGTCTGAATTTACAGCCCATTTGCTCAAGCCCTTTTTGAGTTACAGAGGTTATTGGTCTTGATTTCTGGCCCACCTATAATGAATGGACTATAATGTGAAGGTAGCTATACAAATACATATTGGTGCCATCTGATTGAAAAGGCAATTCGAACCAATACAATAATAGAAAACGATAACTGATTACAAACACGCGATTCCATAAATGTCAACTGAATAACGTAACTGATTCTAGAAACCAGAAAGAGGTTAAATCAATATCATATAACCCAGTTAGTAGTTAGGAGAACTTGTCTCCATATCCTTTGTCAGTAACAAGATGTGACGCAGTGAGGGAGTGACCAGTAGATATAATATACCCTTCATGTAACCTACGATATAACCTCGTATGTCTATTATAACCTCATAAAATAGTATTGAAGTAAACACATACAGTATACGCACATTCTATCTATCTATATATACTGTATATATATATATAGCCTATATATATCTATATTATTAAATCAGTTTGTGTGTCTGTTTGTCTGTGCGTTCTTAATAGGCGGCCGCAGTTTTGGACCTGGGGAGCTGAAACTTTGCATGTGGGTGTCAATTGACCTGGGTCATGTCATAGAGGGGGCGAGGCCACGATCGGAGGTAGTTTCGAGGCCGAAATTGAAAAAAAAAATGAAAAAAAGGCCGTTTGGGGCAGAAGGAGGCCTCTGATCGAAAAGGTGTATGGAACGAAAGGTGTTCGCAGCACCCCAAAATGGGGGTACGGATGAAGTCAGATCCCAAATCGGAGGTCATTTAGTGGCCGAAATCGAGGTCGCCGTTTAATGAGGCACAGGGAAGTCGAGGCCGGTGATTATGGTAGTATTAGTATTGTGATGATTGTGGTAGTAGTGATTGATGATGGTGATTATGGTAGTAGTAGGTGATGGTGATTATGGTGGTACAGTATTATTACCCGGGCAACACCGGGTACCCCTGCTAGTTCAACTTATTCCTTAAGCCAACACAAATAACTTGAATCCTAAGTGTTATTGTTACACTTAATATATATACAAACAAATATAGACGTGTTCTTCGGGAATCGTAGCTTATGTAATAATAGGATAACTAGCGAGGCAGCGAGCAATAGGTGTTGTTCGCTGCCTCGCTAGTTATCCTATTCCTAATCAATATATGTTTGTTATTTTGTCATCCCTAACATTTATTATGTATACTAGCATATATACCCCATATATACCCCACCCGGCGTTGCCCAGGTAATAATACTGTACCACCATAATCACCATCACTACTACCACCACTACTACTACCATAATCACCATCATCAATCACTACTACCACAATCATCACACTACTACTACTACCATAATCACCGGCCTCGACCTCCCTGCGCCTCATTAAACGGCGACCTCGATTTCGGCCGCTAAATTACCTCCGATTTTGGATCTGACCACATCAGTACCCCCATTTTGGGGGGCTGCGAACAACTTACGTTCCATACACCTTTTCGATCGGAGGCCTCCTTCTGCCCCAAACGGCAATTTTTTTCAATTACAAAAAAAAAAATCGGCCTCGAAACGACCTCCGATCGTGGCCTCGCCCCCTCTATGACCTGACCCAGGTCAATTGATACCCACATGCAAAGTTTCAGCTCCCCAGGTCCAAAACTGCGGCCGCCTATTAAGAACGCACAGACAAACAGACACACGAACTGATTTAATAATATAGATGTAAATTCAAAACAATCGCATAGTATTAATCTGCGTATTTTAGAGGGTATTATTTACGTTTAGAGAGAGAGAGAGAGAGAGAGAGAGAGAGAGAGAGAGAGAGAGAGAAGTGGGAGGGAGGGGAGAGAAAGCGGGTGAAGAAGGAGAGTTGGGGTGAAAGGGAGAGGGGGAGGCGGGGGAATGGGAAGTGTGAAGGATATAAACTTGATTGCCTGTATATTAAATTCCATAAATAACGCAACACCTGATGTGTGTTACTTATTTGTGATCCAGCATGAGCTAATCTCATAATATAGCCTGTGTGTTGTGTTAAAATAAACTTATTCTGCGTGCTGTTCTAGAACACACACACACACACACACACGTTTGACTCCTCCTCCTTCCAACCTCTATATTAACGCCACCCCCTTTTATTAGAAGCGATTAAAGGGCCATCTATTAAAAGATAAGTGAACTAATACATTGCCTCAGGCCATGACAGCAGTTCTGTCGTAGACTGTACCTTTCTTTTATGAGTGAGTGTACAGTACATAATTTTATACTCATGTCAGTTCCCTAGGGCCAATCCCAAATTTTCCTATTTTTGTTTTCTTTCCTTTTTCCCTATGTTCACGCCCTTTTCAAATCCTTTCAGAATCTTGATCGACGCATTCATACACTTCATTCTGGCTATCATGGATGATTTTATACAGATTAGGAAGGGTCTGAGAATTCCACGGATACAGAGTAGCACAATTGTTCTGATGTCCATATATCATTTCTAATCTAAATAACATAGTGTAATAATAACCAGAAAATAAAAGGGAAAGGTGTTTGTGTTTCTGGAAGGGTTAAGGGTATACACATTTCAGAAAAAAATATAGGTAGGCTACATTTTCTTATAATTACATGAATAGACTTCCCTTTAAGTAAGATATGATATAGGCCTATTATTTATTGATGTTATTGCAGTCTTGGATGTTTCGACTATGAAGAACACTGGAGCGACTGCGAGTTTTACCTTCCATGGTAGCTGACCTCTGAATGACCCTGTTCAACTGGGTAATGTAGATGTTTGGGTGAAAATCCCAGACAATTAAAGCGCTGCCAGCTCTCTCTCTCTCTGGGCTTCCATTGTGGTATATTGAATCTGGGCAGGATGTCATATAAAAACGTGCCAAATGTTGTATACAGAAATTCTATATATCCTTAAAAATAATATGATTCATAACCACATATTTTTTTAAATAATGTAATATATAATTAATCTTCTTCTTCTTCTTCTTCTTGTGGAGTTGCTGTCCTTTTTTTTTTTTTTTTTTGGAACTAGCTCACCTATGCACCGGTGATTTTTTTCTCCAGAAACAGCTAGAGCTGGTTAAGATGTAGTTTAGAAAATAAGTAGTCGTAGAAGGGATAGTTAAAGAAAAGTATTGAAGTATATAGCTTAAGCAGAATTCTCCTCTCCCTATTTACTCCCTCCTCCACCCCCCCAATATCTTGTTCTCTCCTTAACTTAACTTTTCCCTTCTCCCCCTCTCTACTATTTAATCTCATTTATCTTCCTCCCCCACTCTGATCACCTTCTACCCCCTCACCCTATTCCATTCTATTATATTCCGTTTTCTCTTCTGCCACACCTGCTCCAGGAATCTTTTCACTACCTTCATTCTTTTCTCCATTTCCTCATCTACCCCCTCTTCTGTCCCGAGACCTAACACAAATTTTACACCCTCATCCTCCTCTTCTTTCTGTTCTTCCCATTCCCTCTCCCCTACCAACCGTTTCAACTCATCTTCCAACCTATCTCTCTCCTCTGCATACCCCTGGCACTCTGTCACTATATGTTCTATTGTCTCCTCCACTCTCCTCCCTCCCACCTCACACTGCAGACACTCTTCCACCCCCCCCCCCCCCCCACTCCACCTCCATGTTCTCCTATTTGTCTCTAATGCTCCTGCCCTAGCCTTAAATAGTAGTTTAGCTCCCAACTTCCGTCATAAAACTCCTCTTTTCTCGGTCTCCCCTTGCTTCTATATCTTATCAGTGTACTTTTCTTCTCCATATTTCTCTTCCATTCCTGTCTTCCTACTTCCTTCACTCTCGTTCCTATCTCTTTCTCTAGTCTCCTTCCCTGACCTAGTCCTGCATTACTCCCTACATCTCTCCACTCTTCTCCCACCCTTCTTTGTTTCACTCCTATTTTTTTCAGTTTTCTCCTACACTCTTTTGCCCATCTACTCTTCCCCTCCCCCCATTCATACACTCTCCTTGGCCACCTATTATCCTCCATCTCCTCCAACCTACTCTTGTACCTCAACTTTGCCTTTATTCGCCACTCTTTCCTCAAACGTACTCCATCCCATCTCCCTGCTTCATTTGTTGTCCACCTTCTTGCTCCTAACCCTATTCTTCCTATTTTATTTTGTCCCGTCTCTAGTCTATTTATTTCTCCCCCTGTACTCCCTCTCACATCCATCCCGTACATTATTCTCGGCACTTCAAAGTCCTTCCACACCTCTCTTACTATTTTATATTTATTCACTCTGGTTTTTGTAACATTCCACAGTTTCTCACTACGCTGCTCCACCTTCATGATTTTCCCATTCATTGTCCTTTGTCGCCCTTCCCTCCCTATCCATACCCCTAAATACTTCACTTCCTCCCTTGTTTCTATTATTTCCCCTCCTATCCTCATTTCTACTGCCTCTGGTCCATTTACCACTATCATACTGCTTTTCTCTACACTGAACTTCATTTCTAAGTCTCTGCTAAACCTTTCCGCCTCCTGTAACGTTTCTCCCATATCTTCCTCTTTCTCTGCTATCAACACTATGTCATCAGCAAACGTCATAATTGCTAGCATATATTGAACTATTTTCACTCCTTTTCCCTTACTCTTAATTCTCCTCACCAACTCCTCCATGCACATTGCAAAAATTAATGGTGACAGATTACATCCCTGCCTTAACCCTTTCCTTCTCCTGATTCCTTTCACTGCAATATCTGTCCACACAATTTCTGTCTCCGCCCCTTCATACATATTCATTATCATGTTCCTTATCTTCCTACTCACTCCTAGTTTCTCCATCACTGCTTCTCATTGGAGCTAAGATGAAGTTGTTAATAACCTGAATATAAAAAAAAATTGTTGTTAAATGCTTAACTAATTAGCACCACCGCGCAAGAATACCTGGCTTACCCCAGGGATCTTCGTATCTTAGTAAAGTAGTCTAGTCAGTAAAAGGGTCAGGTCACTGCCATCTTTTATTAGACGGCCGCGGTCAGGCAGGTAAATCGGAAGAGAGAGAGAGAGAGAAAGAGAGAGGAGAGGAGAGGAGAGGAGAGGAGAGGAGAGGAGAGGAGAGGAGAGGAGAGGAGAGGAGAGGAGAGGAGAGGAGAGGAGAGGAGAGGAGAGGAGAGGAGAGGAGAGGAGAGGAGAGGAGAGGAGAGGAGAGGAGAGGAGAGAGAGAGAGTGAGAGAGTGAGAGAGTTAATAGGAATAGTTAGTAACTCAAAGACCATGCGGTCCACTCCGGGGAGATACTCTTGTTATGCCCAGATCTATGGAACCACAGAGTTTCTTCAGTAGCAGTGTGTGTTTCACCCAAGAAATCTGTATGTCAGTCACCCATGGAGCCTTTTTCTGTTACACCTACGGCATGGCCCTTTTAATCGACAGAGCGGGAAATACTACCCCCCCCCCCCCCCCCCCCCCCCGAACAGCCCATTCATCACAACTGGTACCACCCAGAGTCTCGATAGCCCCACCCAGTGCCACACCAATGTCACCCTTATTGAAGAAACTGACCTTCTTCCCCTCAGTTCCATCACCGACGAGTGAGGCGAAAACCCTAGGAAATACTCAGAAGTGAGGGTTTTTGGCACCATCTTGGGCTCAATCCCTTATTTTCAATACGTGGAATAACACGCATCACCTCGATTTAGTGACAGTATATTCTAGATCAGATTCAGTGATGATATGTTTTGAATCAAGCTCAACGGCGATTTGCCCTGATGATTTGTCCTGAGGCGAGTCTGGTGCCAATTTGTTCTGGACCAGACCCAACGAAGATTTGTCTTGGATCATGTTCAGTGGTGATTTGTTCTGAATCAGATTTAGCGACGATTTGTTTTGAATCAATCTCAACGGTGAATTGCCTTAAGTCATACTCGGTGACGATTTGCCCCGAGGCACGTTCAGCAACGATTTGTCCTGAACCAAGCTCACCACCGATTTCTTATTGTGAGTCTCACCGGTCAACCAGCAACAAGAAGAAGTTCTCAACCTTGTGCCTGAGGCACAGTAATGTGACCAAACAAAGGAAGTCTTCATTGTGACCACACATGCTGGTGTGACCAGTGTGACCAAACAACATAATGTGGCCAACACAAATTGGAACGTTGAGAAAATTAAATTCATATTTGATGCAATAGAAAATATTGTGACAGATTTCCAGTTGTATCCTGTCAGTACAGGAAGCCTTGATTAAATAATTTTATATTTGGAAATTTACCACACACACGCCTCGATAAAGTAATCAAGTTGTATCCTGTAGCTACTCACATTTTGTCACATACACCTCGTTAGTGTTATCAACTTGTATTCTGCCTCTGCCTTCATCTGCAGTCAGCCTTTTTTGTAAATTATAAAATATTACTTTAGATTGCTCAGGACACTCGTACACCAAGATTGTTTGCACTTGGATTTTACATGCTTAACCTCTTCTTTACCGGTGATGTCTTTTTTATTTTACTCTAGCTATATTTAGACGATTTTGTGCAGTTTACGAAGGATTTGTGGTAGTAAAAAAAGTTTAATTGACATACTTCGAAGCCTGTTAATTGCTAGAAGCCCTTTTAAAACTCAATAAAATCGTTTAATAGTAGCCAGAATAAAGTTAAAAAGACGTCGCTGGTACAGAAGGGGTAAGAAAACTATATTACGACAACACATTGGTCCAAGTACATATCATGTATGGGTTCATATATGTGCAGGATGAATTTGTATAGCTTGCTCTTAAGGGGAGATGGGTAGTTTTTCTGGTCCCCCTTCTTCCTCATGTTTAGCCCCATTAGTTTTCAGATTTTAAGACGTTCGGCCCATTAGTTTAGCGATTTTAAAACCCTTCAACCCATTTCTTTGTCAATATTAAGACCTTTCATGCTATTCATGTGTCAATTTTGTTCCTGCGAACTATAGTGAGCCTGTAATTTTGTAAGAACCGGCCTTTGGCCGGGATTATCTAACAGATAGATATACAAAAATCAAAATTGATAATTACATAGGCGAAAGTTTTGAAACCAACTGCGGAGTCCCTCAGGGCAGTGTGCTGTCCCCAACACTTTTCACACTTTATACCAGAGACGCGCCACATTCTCTCACAGATCTAAACATCAGCTATGCCGACGACATCACCCAAATGACTCATTATGAGGGGAAATCTAAGCATCTGATTAATTCCAACGCCAGAAGGGAAATTGTATAGTTAAATTAACTTGAAAAACAATGGCAAATTAAAACGAACACAATTAGAATTGCAGTTATACCTCTCGGTTCCAGGAGAAATGAGGACCTATAGTGGTTGAAGAGTAACTACTGCAGTTCCAACCCAATGGCAAGGCATTCGATTTAAGGGGGGTCACTGGCTTTTTTATTTTTCTCTCCTTTTCTCTGGCTTGTATCCATTCGGCCCCATTCAGCCAACTGTTTGAAGACCTTTATCCCCATCCAGGTGTCGATTTCTTCCTGGCGAGCGATAGCGAGCCAACATTGTATGGAGAAATCCGGCTTTGCCAGAGACATTTTTCTATCGAAAAATGTACAAATTTAGCTTGCTGTCAAAACAAAAATATATATATGCTGGCTTGTTACCGCTCGCCAGGAAAATTATTGACACCTGGATGGGGGTAAACGTCTTTAATCAGAAGGCTGAATGGGGCCGAATGGATACAAGCCAAAGAGAGAGGGAGAGAAAGAGAACAAAAGCGAGGTGGGCTCCCTTAAAGATTTACAGTAGTAGTTACATGTCAAATGTGAGACAGGAAAGGTAAAGCAATCCATGCACTCAGTACATTATTCAAACTCAGAAACTTAAACGTCAATATACATATTAATGTAGCCTAATCAAAGCTTTGATTCTCCCAATTCTTGAGTACCCTCCAATTCCCACAATTGCCCTCAGCAAAACGCAGATCAATTATTTACAGAGAGTACAAAATAAAGCCATTATATTTGCCACTAATTCAAGATATCCATATGAACACACAACACAAGAACTGCATCAATTAGCAGGAATTGTTCCATTAAAATTCTAACATTATTCTCTAGGGCCAGAAAGATCTAGCAATCTATTGAGACAACAAACCCAGAACTGTATAATGCAATACTAGAACATAGACAACTCACCACTAAATTCAATCGAAACTTCTCAAGTAGCGTAAGTATTGTTAATCAAGAAGAACCTGATCCAATTGACAACGAAATGGGCCGAAAGTTCTGAAAATCGCCAAACTAATGGGGCGAACGTCTTAAAATCTCAAAAGCAACGGGGCTAAACATGAGGGAGAAAGGAGGGATCCCGAATAAAATCCCCGGAGTGTAAATCAGCCCCCCTACAGCAGATACTAACGTGAAGGTCATAATATCCCTGGACACACACACCACCTGGGTCTCTGCCCTGTAAGTGTATACAAGGTAACAAGACCAATAGTATTATTGGTCTTGGCTGTACAGGCTCACTGCTATTTTTAACGGCTTTTTTGTATCTTTCTCTCCTTTTCTCTCTTTCCCTGGCTTGTATCCATTCGGCCCCATTCAGCCAACTGTTTTAAGACGTTTATCCCCATCCAGGTGCATTGTATGGATAAATCCGGCTTCGCCGGAGAAATTTTTCAATCGAAAAATGTAAAAATTTAGCTTGCTGTCAAAACAAACATATATATATGATGGCTTGCTACCGCTCGCCAGGAAAATATTGACACCTGGATGGGGGTAAACGTCGTAAAACAGTACGCTGAATGGAGCCGAATGGATACAAGCCAAAGAGAGAGGGAGAGAAAGAGAAAACAAGCGAGGTGGGCTCCCTTTACACCAATAACCTCCAAATTATATTAATGCAAGCATGTGATTCTCCCAGGATTCGAACCTAGGATATCTCATACAGAACCTACACGCTCTATAACCATTACACCATCAAGACAGTTGTGTAAGCAGTAAAACCGGTATCACACGAGCGCGTTTTCCCTCAACATTTATCCTCAACACTAGTCTGGCAGCTTATAAGGTCAACATATATAATATTTGTGTCACCTAAATTTATCTATCATTAGTCTAGTTTCCGATACCAATGTAAAATATTCCAGAAATGTTGCCAGAAAAATATTGATCATCAAATGTTGACTATAAAAGCTCTCGTGTGATACCAGCTTAAGGGGAGGGAGACTGTTTTTTGGACCCCCTTTTCCCTAATGTTTAGCCCCACTAGTTTTGAGATTTTAAGACGTTGGTTCCATTAGTTTGGGGATTTTATGGCCTTTCACCCCATTTCTTTGTCAATATTAGAACTTCGTGCCATTTAGGTGTCGATTTTTTCCTGGCGAGCGATAGAGAGCCTGTAATTTTAGGAGGAATCGGCCTTTGGCCGGGAAATTTTCTACCGAAAAATGTACAAATCTATCTTGAAGTGGGGTCTAGGACTCTAGGGGGTGTTTTTCTAAGCTTGATGGAGGTCCAGGGAGGAAACTAAAAAAATATATGAATAAATGAATTAATAGACCAAACAAACAACCACTGTCCCCTTAAGTTCAATGTATTATGTAACGCTCTGCTTTTGGTAATATATAACCGGTTACGTTTGTATAACAATATATATTAATTGGCAACTTGAATAGGGTGAATGTAGATTATTACAATTAATTAAACTCTAGTAGAACAATATTTCAAATGGTGACTGAGGGATTCCCAAGAAAAAAAAAAAAAAAAAGTGGACATGTCGCTCGTGTGGCTCAGCCCTTAAGGGGACAGTGGTTATGTTTTTTGGTGTATTTATTTATATATTAATATATTTTTTAGTTTCCCCCCTAGACCTCCATCAAACTTTAAACAAAATCCATTAGATCCCCCTTCTAGATAAATTTGTACATTTTTCAGTAGAAATGTTCCCGGCCGAAGGCCGGTTCTTCCAAAATTACAAGCTCACTATCGTTCGCCAGGAAAAAAAATCGACACCTAAATTGCACGAAAGGTCTTAATATTGACAACGAATTGGGGCGAAAGGTCTTAAAATCGCCAAACTAATGGTCCGAACGTCATAAAATCTGAAACGTAACGGGGCTTAACATGAGGAAGAAGAGGGCCCAGAAAAATTACCCTTCTCCTCTTAAGGCGGATTCACACGATCACTATAACCGGTTACTGAACTCGGCAACTGCAGTCTGAAATCGTTTAAGGCAATTGCTATAATGGTTCAGCCAACTATATCAATCTAACGTCAGAGTAGTTGCCGATACAGATGCAAAGAATCCTCGAAAAGCTACCGGGGAAACCAAACAAAAAAATACCGACCGACAGTTGCTGGGAATCGGATACATAACTTATTCCAGCTGGCAACCTCGTCTGTGGCCAAGTTCCAGTTTATTATTTACTAACAGGATTTTATACAATCTCCCCAGGATTCCCTCCCTAATTCTCGTCTATTCTCATATGCAAGGCGTAAATATGGCGGCGATATATACGGGTTAACTAGCAGGGAAATCCACGGGATAGATATATAGATTACAATGAAATATTGCATATGAATGCTGCTGGCAAAAATACCGGTACAAGTTTTCCGGCTTGCCCCTGCCGAGCCTCTCTATACAGTTGCCATTTATCGCCAGTTGTACGCTTCGCCTACCTGTCTACCTGTAAAGCACTCGGAATAAGTAAACAAAGACATAGTAACTGTGGAAGGAAGAACTGTGCCCTGCTCTTAACTCCTTCACTATAGACGCTTTTCCTAAGCTTATCTAATCGTCTAGTTGTTATCCAGAAAACGGGAAAACAAGGCATCGCTGTATTGAAGAAGGTACTCAAGCTAGTTACTATTTTCTTGACTATTAGGGCTATTTCCTAATCCGTGTAATATCATGTAATGCTGGCTAGAATAGAAAGACAAATGACGTCACCACAGCGAAAGGGTAAACCATTTGCTCTGGCTTGGTATGCCCTGAATTGCGCTCTTATATGGACGTAAATGTTTCTTATTAGTAACTCAAATGTGTATTTATAGAAGGCAACACAGTATCTGGTGGGGTGTGATACTGCAGAAGAAGAAATGGTTAGTTGAAAATATAAACAGTTTTGTACTTGCAGTCATGTTAAAGGATCTTACGCAAGTGAATATTGACGACACGTTAAGAACAAAGTGAACAATATTGACGCATCGTTAATTTTAAGTGATATGTTTAGCCTGTGATACGTCTACCAACCAAGATATTTATACATCTTTAATAGCAACGAATCACATGCCGGTACATTATAAAACACTACGAGAAGGAAGTGGTGTCCAGGAAACGTTAAATTTGTATGCCTGTTGTTATAGTGAATACACTTGTGAATACCGGTACAATCAGGATTCAGAACTAAGACTATTAATGCGAAAACTATGCTTATCCAATCGCAATTGACTTATACCCTGTGCATCTAGAAATGACAGCCGCCCAAATTTCCAAAAAAGGTGCCCCATTTACCCTTCAAAACACGTCATGACTCTGCAAGGACTTTTAATATCCATACTGTATCTCTTGGTGGCATTCGGCGTGTTCGTTGCTTTCTATATTTTGCGGGCGTATTTAAGGCGAGCTTGTTGGCTCGGTATGGTGAAAATCTGCGGCTCTAGACCAGGTACCCCGCCGGAGATAAGAAGACAGGTTCGCGATCGGCCCCTTGGTGTCAACATACCTCCATCTGCTAGAGTTACGACACAAGGAACATCTGAGCGTGGTGTCCGTGGCCCTACTTCTGGCTCTGAGGTCACTGGCACCCCCCTAGTTAATGCCACAGCTCCCTTGTCCCCACCTGCCAACCCTCAACTAGTGCCACCACCTTCCAGCCCCTCACTGCCACCACTTGCCACCAGCTTGGCACCTGACACCAATTCAGAATCTCTATCTACCTCCGAGCCAACACCTGCACCTTCTGCCAACAACACCTCAGTGCCACCCTTTGTCAGCGACCCAGCTCCACAGCCTACCCGTGCCACGGATCCTCTGTCAACACATCCCCTTACTGCCACCCCTGCCACCACTCCAGCTACCGCAGACCCAGTGCCACCACCTACCAACAACTCGGCCACCAGCGATCTTAAACTGGCTTTAATTTCCCAGTTCAAAAATCCATTTGCCTTCCAGCGTTTCAATAATTGAAATTCTAAGGTAATATTTTGTCATAATTTATTAGAATACACGCTAATGCCAATAATGAAAATACTGTATAATCATTATTGACTACTCGCGGTTTACATTATTAACATGCATTGGATAACATGATTTTCACAAAGCATAATTTGTAATACTAATATACAAAATATATTACATTGTATTAATAGTAGTAGTAATAACAGTAACAATAGTACAGTATTAGTAGTAATATGTGTATAGCCATCAATACTAAGACCCGAATATAATGAGGACTATAATGTTCCGGACAATCCCTGGCTGAATACAGACATTTTGACGGTCAAGTAGAAAAAGGTTGGATAAGCAAAAAAAAAAAAAAAAAAAAAAAATTATATATATATATATATATATATATATATATATATATATATATATATATATATATATATATATATATATATATATATATATATATATATATATATATATATATATATATATATATATATATATATGTGTGTGGAGTTACTCGTAGAGACAGATTGAGGAATGAAGAGATACGTAGGAGAGTGGGGCAGCAAGAACATTTGTCAGCCAGAGTGGACAGAAGGGTGCTGAGCTGGTATGGTCATGTTGAACGAATGGGAGATGAAAGGCTTCCAAAGAGAATATGTGAGTCAGGTACAAGGGGAGATAGAAGGGCAGGAAGACCCCCATTGAGATGGAGAGACTGTGTAAGAAAGGCTTTGGATGATAGAGGAATGACTATAGATCAGGCAGGGGAAGTGGTGGTGGACAGGAGTGAATGGAGAATGCTTGTGAATAGTTGAGTGAACACGTGGTCATTTGGAGTAAGGGGTCGGGCGCGAGTTGGACTAGATAATAGTCCATCAGGCGCCTGGCCCGGGGAGACGATTAATATGAAGGGTGTGCCTGGAAGTGTGGTGGGAGGGCTTGTGGCTTTGGCTCCGCTGCATGTCTGCCTGCCGAGATCGGAACCTCTCCGGGTGGTCAGGGGCCGGGGGAGTGATGGAGCGACCTTGGTAACCCTGGTCTCTGGGTCTTCTCCTGGGTGACCTGGATGTGTGAGAGTTTGTGTTTTTTATCTGTGTTTATTTTTTGTTTTATGTTGTTTTGGTGTTTTCCCTGTTCTTGCTCTGTCTTGAGTCGGCTACCCCCAAAATGGGGATTGGGCCTGAGCATATAGATAGATAGATAGAATATATATATATATATATATATATATATATATATATATATATATATATATATATATATATATATATATATATATATATATATATATATATATATATATATATATATATATATATCCCGGGAGGACCATATGCTTTCATTAATGTATTAATGTTAAAAACGGGGTGTTCCTTAATTTCTATAGGTTCAGGAGCTTCTTGGCCCCATTCATTGTTCTTTCCTCTCACTAAAACATCAGGCTGTCCATAATGCAGTTGTGCCTGAGTACATGATTAGATTGATCCTGAGAATAGGAACTTTAAATGTTGTTTCTGTTCGGGCTCTGTCTCGTGTCGGCCACCCCCAGCAATGGGGTATGTGCCTGAGTATATACATACATACATACATACTAGTAGTAGCAGCATTGAAGGTGCCAGTAATTAGATTGTAGACTATTTGTAAAAAAAAAAAAAAAAAAAAATTATAATAGGACAGATTAAAAAAAAATACTTTCAAAACTAATTAGAGAATCTGCTTAGTTGCTATACAACACCCTTGTAACTTTTGTAAATTAACAGATAAAGCCGAATAGTTCATTTATGCATAGTTGGTATATAAAATAAGTTGTCAAAATATCTACGTACTGCTAGAGAAAACAATGTAGTACATAATCTCGTATGGGTAGATATGAAAATAGTGAACTGTTTAGTGGAAGCAAAAACTGATATGTCTAAATAAAATTAGTTATTCATAAGCTTAGTAAATGCACATACAATGTTTGTTCTCTTATAAATTAATGAGTATTTATGAAGGATATGTAATCGAAGGAGAGAGAGTGAATGATCATTATAGCGACTTGTGGAGCTCCATGGCTGCACAGTCACACTCAAAATGCGCCTCCCACTTTCACTTTTATCTCTTGATATACGAACAAATAATCCTTAGAAAAAAAAATAGTAAAGATTGAATATTATAATGGCTTTGTCCACAAGTGTTGGGGATTTATATTTATATTTATAATTTTTTACTAGATCATCAAACTTGAAATATGGTGATATGATATGACTTTTTGGGTATGATTGTATAAGCTATACATCTCTCTTTCCAGTTGGCAACCTGTGCAGTGCCCAAGTATTGATCCAGCGCAACCCACTACAACACTGGAATATCCAACGTCTCCACCCCTCTACCGGTGGTTTCCTTCTTATCCATAGTCTTTGGCAGGGTTAATTGGATACTTGGCTACCTAACCCTTCAATCAAGAATCAAGACCTTTTACCTGTTTTTTTGTTTACCTTACGCGGCAGCAAACATCATATACACACGACTACGTTAACCATATAAACACGTCAATGCTCACAATATAAGTTGACAACTCTTAATTTTGACTTAAAGTTTTACCTGGAGGTGCCGGTATCGAGGCAAATTGGAGACTACTCAGAAGACACATGAGGACAGCAATTCCGAGAACAACAAGAATAATAGAAAGGCAGACACGGGAGATGGAAAACGACTGAGGGAGGGAAGAAAGCAATGAAAGTCTCAAATACAAAAACAAAAATGCCTGTACATTTCCACTTCCCTCTTCGGCATTTCGTTATCCTGATGTCATTTTTGGTATTGCCACGTTTCACAATGGCCAGCTTCTGTCCCATAGACGAGATCAACATTAAAATTCGTCAGCAAGAGAAGCTCCTGTTGTACCCGTGGGCAGAGGCTAGGTTTACAGTCAGCTCCGAGGACTGCGACTTTTCCTTTCCCCTAGTCTTCTTCAGGAGTGACATCGGGAGGAACGAGGAGTGGAGGGGTGATGATGGGAGACAGTGGGCAGCCCTCACCTACAACCTTAACTCCTCTTTCATCCACATTTACCTACTGGGAAATTCGAATTTTAGCAGAACATACAGAGTTGATGGACTCTGCGTCTCCAAACATGGGGTCAAACTAAAATTCAACCATAGTACGGTAGTTCGAATACCTTGCCCAATCAAACCCCCACAACGCTATTCAAGTCCCATGCAAAACGTTGTTGTTGGAGCCGCAAATTGCCATAATGTTCGTTGTGCTTTTATGTATCTTCCGTATCTGTTTAATGCGACGGTTTGAACGAATCTTGAGGACTAGGACTGCGGCGGGTGGCAACGAATATGGAAGCACTGTATCGTCGCTAAATACGTGTAGACATGGAACACATCCTGAGAGGCCCACGTGTGTTAACAACTTTCAATCTACAAGAAATTCTTGCCGGCCAGAAGTATGTGGAGTCCAAGGTCCGCGCTGTGGGCCTACACTGTGTCCAATACCTCTGCCACCACCGCCAGCCACAGTACCACAACCATATACTAGTACCTCTTCCCCAGTACCAGATCCCATAGATATACCGCCACCTTATTCTGCTGTTACTGAACTACAACTACCACCATCTTACTCCAGTATTCCAGAACTAGAACCACCTGCACCTAGTAGCCAGTCCTCAATGCCAACATACATACAACCAATCTTTGCCTCTATCCCAGTACCACAAGATCCACTACCACAACCACCACCACCCTATTCCACTACTCCATAACCACCACCACCACCACCACCCCCTAGTACCATTTCCCTAGTAACAAAAGTTTCACAACTACAGCCAAATTATTCCAGTATTCAAGAAGCACAACCATCACCTACTAACTTCTTCCCAGCACTTGATAAACCACCACCACCACCACCACCCTATTCCAGTACTCCAGATGCACCCTAACTAGCATCTAGTACCACCCCACCAGTACCATCACAACCACCACTACCATCCATCCATCCACAACCTCAACCATCCACCAGCCCCCCTGCACATCCTTCCAACAACAACCCAAGCACAGCCCCCTCCACCACCGACACCCAGGACTCGGCTACCAGGGATGTCACACCGGCTTTCCTCTCACCCTTCATCAACCAATTCGGATTTAAACGGCGTTTGGAGTGATTATGGAGCATGTGAGGTATTACCATGATTATCTTGGAATTCGCTTAATATTGTAGCTATAGTTATTCATCTATAATATTCGTTATGCTCAAATAATAGTGATGTGGCTCAGCCTTAATCCACTTTAAATGTGTGTCAGTTGATGGAAAACCACTGTACGCTTATATACTATATATATATATATATATATATATATATATATATATATATATATATATATATTACCTGAATGATATTCACTACAAATATTATCGATAAGATTAACAGTAGATGGCCGTGTATTGATATCAATGATAACCGTACACAATATTGCGGCTTGTTACCCGTATTGGACCTTTATAATGTTGATGGTTTGTCCTGTTTGACCATTGGAATTATGATATTATGTTGGCAATAGTGCTGCTACAGCCATTTCATTATAGCTAGGCCAGAAATTCCGACCCCAAGCTCTCATAACTCGATAACGATTTAAGTATTTAAATTGTTATGTCTGCCATTTGGGAAGGGTTAACCAGGGAATAGGTGTGGAAATCTACAGCCAATTTGCACTAGTCCTTTTTGAGTTACAGAGGCTAGAGGTCACGATTTCTGGGTCTACCTATTTTTTTTTTTTTTTTTTTTTTTATATACTGTATAATTATATAATAATCTGGTGACCCACAATATTAGAACATACAGTATATTGTAAATGTTGTGTTTTTGTTGGTGTTGTGTTGTTGTTTCCAAGTGATAACCCTTGCCGTGGAGAATGTGTATTACCTTAATTGTAGTAGTGTATTTCAATTCATTAACCCTTTGAGTACCAGCGACGTGTGTTGTATTTTATTCTAGCTGTATTTACACGATATTATGCAGCTTGGGAAGGATCCGTGGTAGTTAAAAGGGTTGGTTGACAGTTTAAAGCCATACGTTTGCTATAGGTCCTTCCTAAGCTGCATAAAATCTTCTAAAAGTAGCCCGAATAGGACTAAAAGGGACGTCCCTTGTACTGAATGGGTTAAAAAAAAAAAATCCAATTCAATTGTTGCCGGCCGAATTAACCCTTACAGTACCAGCGACGTCCTTTTCATTATAATCTGGCAACTATTAGATGATTTTATTCAGCTTAGGAAGGCCATCTATCAATTAAAAGGCTACAAACTATCTCAATTACTCCTTTTAGCTACTTTATATCTTTCCTAGGCTTCGTAAAATCGTCTAAATGTAAGCAAAATCAAAGTTAAAAAGGTGTCATGGGGTTGAAGGAATGAACCCTTGGCCATAATAACGGTGTATAGCCTACCAGTTACTATCCCTTGACCATGATAGTCCGCACGAATTGTCCGTATGTATAGTTCATTAGGGTTTAGGGGAGAGGGGCGGATTTATTTGCTAAAGTATATATATATGTATATATATATATTTTTATTTTTTTTTAGTTTCCTCCTTAGGAGTCCATCAAGCCCAATACCCTCCTTCAAGATAAATTTGTACATTTTTCGATAGAAAAATGTCACGGCCGAAAGCCGGTTCCTCTTAAATTACAGGCTCGCGAAAAAAATCGACACCTAAATAGCACGAGAAGTCTTAATATTGACAAAGATATGGGGCGAAAGGTCTTCAAATCGCCAAACTAATGAGCCGAAAGTCATAAAATCTTAAAACTAGTGGGGATAAACATGAGGAAGAAGGGGGACCAGAGAAACGACCCATCTCCCCTTAATTAACCTGGCGAGCGTTCATTTGGATATTCTGAGCAAGATAACTTTACTTTAACCTGATTGACTGATGGTACTGTACTATGACGGAATATCATCTTTCAGAAAAAAACAATATATATATATATATATATATTAGTTTAGATTGGATGACTAACTTAAAATATCCAGAAAACAATTTGCTAGACTAATTCAGTATGGAAGTATAACATAGGCAATTTTGACTATATTAGATAACAATATACGTATCATGAGATGCACACAAAGCATATTAATAGACTAATACCAACGGTGATATATACCGGTACATACTATAGCACATTAAAAGGGGCTCGAATTTTTGGTAATTAATTTAGACCATTATTTTAGGTGAAACTGAATCCAACTCTACATTGACGCATTATTAGGGGAATTGTTTTTTGTATTATTATTATTTTTCTTTAAGAACATAAAAACATATTATATTTATTTGTAGTGATCTCTATCGAAGCCACTTATATGCTACCAGAACCTACTAATATTTCAATTATACTTTAACTGTCTTCGTGGTGCGATGCATAAGGTGTTGATTTTCGGTGTGAGCGTCCTGGGTTCGAATCCACGGACTGCCACATGTGTTTGTAAATTTCATTAATCGATTTTAGGAGTATGGTTGGTTGTTGGAAGGAACACAATAATATATTACTAACCTGATGTAAATAGTCAATTCATATTATCTTGGGTTAACAAAAGGTGATCTTCAACTGAGGAATTAATAGAGGGTTGAAGTATTTTATAGTCTTTGTTTGTTATTCTTTTCTATAACAATATGTTAACGCTCTCATTCAGATGACCCAATATATTTCTATTTATACCTCCAGATGCAGTACCGGTGCCGTCTTTTTAACTTGATAATGGATACCATATTCAGTTTTAAAAAGTCCTCCAGCAATTATCAGGCTTCGACCTATCTAACTTGACCCTTTTTAATACCACAAATCGTTCTTAAACTCCACAAAATCGTCTAGATATAGCTAGAGTAAAATTAAAAAGACGTCGCCGGTACAGAAGGGGTTAATAAACATAAAACTACCTCTAGGGACCAATTACCTTATAATTCTGACAGATCTTCCTCCGTTGATTAAAATCGGCTGAAGGTAGCTAGATTATTGAACAAATTTGCGTCATTTGATGGTAAGAATTCAATACTTATTGATATTTTCACAGAGGTAGAATATTTGAAGTACCGTACATTTTTGTTATTGTGTATGTTTACATATGTCCCTACAATTAGCGTAGGAAATAAAATACTCATCTTTTTAATGGTGTGTTATTATTTTTGTTATGCTATAATTCATGTATTCATCACTAACAACCCAAGTTTAACTCTTTCGATTTTACGCAGCTATTATTATTATTATTATTATTATTATTATTATGTATTTGCCCTAGGAGGTATTTATGGCTTCCCTCTGTTTCACTGCATTAGTTTGAATTTTTTTAGACGTTTCACCCCATTAGTTTGGCGATTTTAAGGCGCTTAAACACATTCAGGTGTCGAATGTTTCCGGGCGAGCGAATTTGAGCCTGCAAGTTAGGAGAAACCGGCCATCGACCTGAATATTCTTCTACAGAAACTTGTACAAATTTAGCTTGAAAGGGGTCTGGGTGGAGTTTTTGTTTTACTATTATTAATATACTGTATATGTAAAAAAACAAATTTTTATTTATATTTTTATTTATTTTTCATGGGTATCTGGGGAGGCCTTTTGTTTTAGTCTAGGACACAAACTAAAACTACATTTCACCAACATGGATAAAACAATCAAAGCCGTCATAGATAAATATAATATCCTAATAACCCCGAAAACGTCGGATGAGATAGTGTTAAAAGGGCGTAACATCTTGAGTTTTACCTCACAATTTTCCCCATATAATTTTCTCATTGGCTATATTTGACTATTCATTTTACCACAAACATTATTATTTGGTATTTTAATTATAGTGAGAGAGAGAGAGAGAGAGAGAGAGTGTGTGTGTGCGCGTGCGCGCGTGTGTGAGTGAGTGTGTGAATGAGAGTGAGTGTGTGTAGGCCTATGTGAGAGAGTGAGTGTGTATGTGTGTGTGTGAGAAAGTGAGTGAGTGTGTGAATGAGAATGAGTGTGTATGTGTATGTGAGACAGTGAGTGTATACTCAGTCGCATTTTCCTTTACCATCACTATCTCCGATAGACTGGAAATGGTGTCGTATTTCACACCCAAATGCCATAAAAGGGTGTCCAATATCAAGCCAACTCAACCCTGCTCCTACACAGGGTCGAAACTCAACCCGATTCAGACTTTCGGAGCTTGATAACAGTTTTAAGACTTTGTGTATATATCCATATACAAATAATCGATTTGAATGTGATAATTATAAATGTACCTAGCTATATCCTCAGAATATCCGAAAGAAGCGTCCGTATGAAAGGGTGATAACCTATATTAAGCTGCATTTTGTGTCACCCCAAAGTCTGATAACCCACTCTCATTAAAGTGTGGTGGCACAAAATGACAAGGGGCGATCCAGACTTTTAAATATATACATTATATGGACAACCTTTCCTGACTATTTTTAAGAATGAAAGTAAATATGCATTGCAGAATAATTATTACAAAGCAAATAAAGACAAAATAAAAGCGAAATAGCGTAATATACCAAATATCATTAGGTATGTCAGGGACTGGAATAATCGACAACAGAACATATCGGCAATAAATTTGAATATATACAATTTAAGATGTGTTGCGACATTACATATTAGGTGAAATTATGAAACATATTTATTTGTTTAATAGTAGAGCAAGAAATATTCGCATACATAGACATTTCAATAATTCTGAGGAGGAGTGACGGATTAATTACCGTGACGAACACTGATTTTCTGAACTTGACTCTTGGTCAAGGTCACGAGGCTAGATGCCCCGCCCACCCACCCACCCCTCGATATATCTACGTTTCTACTGGCCCTCACGCAGCCGTGGTACTTAGCGCGGTCGAACCTATATTTCACAAATGTTATGATATTTATATATATGCGTGTACTGTTACTTAGTAATATTGTATTGTGTAACCTAATCAACCCGAATGATATACATTTAAGTAAGAATACACCGAAATATAATCGTGATTAGGCTCGAATGGAGTGGCACCGCGGCTGCGGCCAATGTTTATAAACAACACGCTTTAGGCCTACATATCAAGATCAATAATTAATGATCCATCATTTCGATATTATTTTGATCTAGTTGAATTTGTAAAAAATTGTGATGACTATTCCTATAATATAATCACTTACTTTGAGGTATTATATATAATAACTCCGGTAGGTTATCGGCCTTCTATAGGATTATGACGCTTCTTTCGGATATTCTGAGGATATAGCTAGGTACATTTATAATTATCACATCCAAATCGATTATTTGTATATGGATATATACACAAAGTCTTAAAACTGTTATCAAGTTCCGAAAGTCTGAATCGGGTTGAGTTTAGACCTTGTGGAAGAGCAGGGTTGAGTTGGCTTGATATTGGACACCCTTTTATGGCATTTGGGTGTGAAATACGACACCATTTCCAGTCTATCGGAGATAGTGATGGTAAAGGAAAATGCGGTATTAGACTTTGTATACATATACTCAAAATTAAGCCATTATATTATAATTATGCATACCCATCACAATGTTGTACAAATTCAAGTAGATCAAAATAATCGCGAAATAAGTACTCAAATAATAATCTTGACATGTAAAAAAAATTGTTTTAGAAATGTCGGAGCATAGCCGCAGCCGTGCTGCCGCTACATTCGTGTTTACAATCAGTAATCATGATTATATTTTGATGTATTGTACTTGATTTTATTGGATTAGGTTAGTTATTGTTGGTCAGTTTAGTCAATACAATAAAGCCAAGTTAAATACATTGACATAAAATCGTGATTAGGCAAGAATGTAGATCGGGCATAGCGGCTGCTTTACCATAGGGGTAAATATATGCCAAGCACGCCGGTATTCGTCTGCTATAGCTGGGAGGTGGACTGAGTTTCGGGATAGCCCTTGTACCGGCTGCATGGTAGTGTTCGTCACCTACAATATTCCGCCACTCATACTCAGAATTATTGAAATGTTAACCTAAGCAATTATTTATTACTCTAATGTTACAAAGAGAAATGTTTTGTATAATTCCACCTCATATATGATGTCACAAACAATCTTCAATTGTATATATTCTAAGTTATTGCCGATATGTCTAGTCGTCGATCATTGCAGTTCCTGAAATACCTCATAATATTTAATATATTACGATGTTTCGTCTTTATTATATTCTTTGTTTTACTTTGTAGTGGTAATTTTGTAATATATATTTACATTCATGTTCAACAATAGTAAGCAAATGTTGTATATATTATGTAGGCATATATATTTTGAAGGCAGGCTCGTAAAAATTGTACATTTTGTGCCACCCCACTAATAAGTGGGTTGGTTATCAGACTTTGGGGTGACACAAAATGCAGCTTTAGTGTGTGAGAGAGAGAGAGAGAGAGAGAGTGTGTGTGTGAGAGTGAAAGCCATAGAGTTGCCAGTTAGTGACATTAATAGTGGGAAATGTTTGCACACTTATAGCTGAGGGCGGAACCCAGAGCCCCCGGAGTAAACAGAGACCTTACATAAATATACACCCCCAGAGATTAAACAGAGACCTTACACAAATATACAAACCCAGAGAGTAAACAAAGACTACCCAAATATACAAACCCCCGGAGTAAACAGAGACCTTCCATAAATATACTCCCCCAGAGCCCCAGCAGTAAACAGAGACCTTCCATAAATATACACCCCCAGAGCGGCTAGGAATCCTCCTCCCCTTGTCAAATTCTCCTACTCGACGAGACAGAGAATCGGGCGAGGGAACGTGAAAGTGGTCCCGTACCCTGAGAATAGGAACTTTAAATGTTGTTTCTGTTCGGGCTCTGTCTCGTGTCGACCACCCCCAGCAATTGGGTATGTGCCTGAGTATTTACATACATACATACACATACAATTTTGATATTTTAAGCCGTTCATCCCATTAATTTGGTAATTATTAAGGCCTTTCGCCACATTTCTGTCAAGTTTAAGACCTTTTTGTGTCATTTAGGTGTTTAATATTTCCTGGCAAGCGATAGCGAGACTGTAATTTAGGAGGAACCGGCCTTTGGTCGGGATATTTTTCTACCGAAAAAGGTGCACATTTATCTCGAAGTGGGTTCTTGGTGGTATTTTATTAACCCTTACAGTACAGGCAACGTATTTTTGTTTTGATTTCAGCTACATATAGGCGAAATTATGAAGCTTCAGAAGGGTATATTGTAGTTAAAATGATTCATTGAGATAAGCTCGGTTAACACATGCCCGTCCTGAGCTCCCGTCCTTCCCCGACCACTGAATTCGTATGCAGTGAATCGTGCAAGGACTCCGACATAAACGGGTATGGTCTGTTTATGAATGTACAGTGACGCCACAACACGGGCCGCGGCAGCGAAGGCGGCGAACCTTTTTGGTATAGGCTACCAAAAATAAACCCATCAGGATGGACCAACCGCCAAAATACGGGATAGGGCGGGTCACCCACGTAACTGGTCAGCGCATATACGCCGTATGTTGCCGTCTATGGGCTTCCTAGACGCCACCAGACGTCGTCTATGCCCAGACCAAAATATTTGACAGTTGAGACGACTATGTGGCAACGTCGCCTCACGTGATCACCCAGCGCGTACCCCGTTAGTCCCCGCCTACCCGGCGTCCATAAAAAGGCCAGCCTCGTGTGGTCCTCTCTCAGTTCCCAAGCCGCCGTCACCACAGCACCAAGCACCACCTCGCACAACCTCCTACCTCCAAGCTCCAACCTTCGTTATTATGCCACCAAAGCCTGAGTCGAAGAAACGGCGAGTCATCATCACCAATTATATATTATATTATATATTATATATATTATATATTATATATATGCATGGTGGTGGCCATCGCCGACGACACTGCTACCATCGTATTGTGGTCGCAGTGCCGTCGCAGTGCGTCTCAGACAGGTCGTAAACAGACTTATTAGGGTCGCCTTCCAAAGGGACTGGTTGTGGCACCAAGTCGCCGTCCATGTGCTGCCCATGAGCCGTCTGCCGGGGCGGTGACGTGTTGAGGTCGCTGTCCACTCGCCGTGCATGCGCCGTCTGCCGGGGCGGTGACGTGTTGAGGTCGGGCATCATGGCCACACGTGGCCACTCGGGACACAATGTCCTCCGTTTGATGCAGTCCAACAATTTTGGGGGGTCGGGGAAGGACGGGAGCTCAGGACGGGTATGTGTGAACCGAGCTATAGTCTGTAGCCTTTTAATGGGTATACGTCCATCTTAAGCTGAATATAATAGTCTAATAGTTGCCAGAATAAAATTAAAAGGACGTCACCGGTACTGTATGGGTTAAGATTGATGGAGGTATAAGGAGCAAACTAAAAACCTCCCCTTAACCATGCACTGTAACAAATATGGTCATGAAAAAGGTAATTAAAACCTCCATTATAATCTACCTATATAAAGGTATATTGATGGTAATAAACCCATCTAATACAAAGATAAAAGTATAAATTACTATCAATATACCTAATAACTGTATATACCTTTTGCATGCCCTGTTTATAGGATTAAGGTACAGTTGATTAAATCATTATTGAATATTAGAAAGGGAACTGAATACAGGACAGAACCTAGAGGAAATTTTTGATAGGTTGAGGAAGTGAGTGATGGACGTCCACAACTGAAGCTATGGAACGACAAGAAAGGAAATTAGAGATAAAGGCACAGATGGAGGGATAAAAACCGAAGGAGGGTAGTTAGAAATTAGAGATTTGTGCCAAACTCCATCGCAGGCTTTCGATATGTCTAGTGCAATAGAAAAGGTCTCACTGAAGTCCCAAAAGGAGGATGACCAAGATTTAGTAAGATATGAAAAAAGATCACTAGTAGAGCGGCCCTTAAGGAAACCAAAATGACGATCTGAATGTAGATAATGGAAATATAAATGCTTAACAAATTTTACGTTAAGAATACTTTCAAAACCTTTAAAGATGCAAGAAATGAGAGCAATTGAACGATAGTTGGAGGGTTTAGTGTAGTCACCAATCTTTGGAACAGGTTGAATGAGAGTAAACTTCCACACGACTATCCTATATTCTTTCAACAATAAACAAATCAACCCTTCATCTTCTCTCAATATTCTTGGTGTTTCTTTTTCTCCTGACTTTTCTTGGAAAGTTCATATTACCACTCTTACTAAAACAGATTCCCAGAAGTTGGGTGTGCTTAACTGTTTCTGTGGATTCTTCACCCCTGCACAGCTTCTTGCTCTGTATAGGGGGTTCAACAGTGCGCCCATTTATCAAGTATTGTTCGCATGCGTGGAGACGTTCCACCCATACCGCACTTCACGAAAGGGTAGAATAAAAAGTGTTTCGCCTCATCAACATACCTCCTCTTACTAATTCCCTACAATATCTCTTTACACGCCGCAGTTTTGTATCTCTCTCACTCTTCTACCGCTATTAAAAATAATCAGTGTTCTTCAGAGATTTCTCTCTTACGGAGAGTGAGGGGCACCTGCCTTTCAACACATTCCCACCCCTACTCTCTTCAACTCTCTAAACCAAGATTGTAATAAGTTTCTCAGTCTTTCTTCTACTCAAAAAGTAAGCTTTGCAACTCTCTCCATCAGTTTGTCTTTCCCTCACCCTATGACTTAAACTGCCTCAAGCTTCGTGTATCCAGACATTTGGACTTCAACGTACCTTGAATTTGGCTCTCTATTACTTTTTCAATTTTTGGGGTAGACACTTCTTGCAGGCAGCTTTGCCTGTTGTCTTCATTAAATATATACCTGATAAAATAACTTGTACGAATATTTCACACTGTTTATCTCTACCAGTTCCGCTAGAATGTATGTGTTCTATTTTGTACACAAACATTTTACAGTGTGATTTATTTTAAAAAGTTTATTCTTAATTTACCTTTCAGTACAAGCCTCATCACTAAGGGGAAGATTGTCGCTAAAGGCTATGTGGTTACAAAAATAAATGGCAGAGTAATTGAAAAATAAATATTGTTGGCTTATACTAAGGACATATAGGACAAAGTTAATATTGTGAACACTACAACCAACATGACAGATTATAATCCTAAACTATAAAGGATTGTACAAAACAAAGAGGGATCAATGCTACAAATACACATCAAACCTAGAAATTTACTTTGCCTACTCACCTTTGGCATAGTTACTCCTAAACATTCGTGGAGTTAGTGCGTTTTCTTTTATACAAATCCAACCATCACGATTATTAATTGGACGTCTTGCGTATAATAGATAAACTATACTGTATACGTTTTTTTTAAATAATGCACAGTCGTGCATGATAAACAATGGGTGGAAATAAGTAATGCCATTAGACGTATGATATTTGATTTGCCATTAGACGTATGATATTTAATTTACGGCCAGTGAAGTAGACATACCATGCATTAACCGATTCAGCCACTTCATGTACAAAATTCACCCAATCCTATCTTATATGTATTTAGGAAATAGGAAATCAATTACTGAGGTAATTTTCATTCCATCATAAAACGTAGGAACCATTCGGAGTACAGTACTTTACAAGGATTCTACACGAAAACTAAACCCAGATATTGAAAATAATGTATACTGTTTCACTACAATAAAGTCGTCAATATGTTATTTTAGTTTTCCAGTCTTGTATTAACGGGACTATGATTTGTTTGCTTCACAACGATAATAAAGTTGAGCACACGAACTTCAGGCCAAATTGATATAATTTAATTCACCTCTTTGTAAGCATGGGGGTTTAGAATATCTAACAATTACATGTGAATTGCACGAATACATATATTTTCCCCCACGAGGCCTCGAACAATTAAGTTAGCATATACCTTAAAGCATATTATAGTACTCCAAAGAAAAATAATTCAACGTTGAATAAGACAATGTATGTGGAATACAGATCTGATTTCGGAATACTATTTGCGTATTCTAAAGATGCCAGTCAGCATTTGTTATGCATAGATGTCATAGCCTGGGATGCATAGCTCAAGTGAAAGGAAACAAATAATGGACATGATTATATATAATTTTATCTGTAAAATTACGTTACATGTGTCCAGAGTGAGGTTTGACATCCTTAGCCATTTCTGCCTGTCTTTTGTCCTGTACTAATCTTCCTACTTTGGGGGTGGGTGGCTAGTAATCCTCCTCCCTTTGTAAAATTCACCTACTAGACGAGACACAGAAAGGGGTGAGGGAACGCGAAAATGGTCCCGGACCCTAAGGATTGGAACTTTTAATGTTCTGTCTCGAGTCGGCCACCCCCAGCTATGGGCTATGTGCCTGGGTATATACAGTACATGCATACAATAATTGATTTTGCCCTATATATATATATATATATATATATATATATATATATATATATATATATATATATATATATATATATATATATATATATATATATATATATATACATACATACATACATACATACATACATACTGTATATATATACATATATATATATATATATATATATATATATATATATATATATATATATATATATATATATATATATATATATATATAGAGAGAGAGAGAGAGAGAGAATGTAATATAGTATACATTTCCAGACGATTACACGTCATATTACACTACAAATATTAAATATATATTTGCTTAAATTATTTTACGTATATTCAGGATACTTGCCTCGCATAAGTTTTCTTCAATTAATGATTCGCTATTGCTCGCCTCGCCAGGATAAGATCGACACCTGAAAGGGAGCAAACGTCTTAAAATTGCCAAACTGATGTGGAAAAGCGGGATATACAGTATGTATAATATAAACTCACTCGCGAATTCGACACAGTTAACGATTACACAGTGAAGGGTAGATTTGATTTGATTTGATTGTTTTATTGAGAAAAGTACAAATGTTACACAAGTATCATAGTTACATTATCTCAAAAGGGCGAAGGTGCATACGCAATCTTCACCCTATTTCTGGCTTAAACTATGTCATTACATATATAGTTAGATGAGTAATACATTGATATTGAAGATTAATTTTAACACTACCTAAGTTTAGTATATACAGTATTATAATAAAGACATATCTAAAATATGTGAGTCCCCGTTATAGACCTTGATCAGATTGTGTTTTGTTTTTTAAACACGCATGCTGTCCCACAAGACCCCCAACTGAGCCCTGACCGTGTTAATCCCTCCTTAAACATCCTAGAGGGACCCTAACCGTCGTGACCCAGTCACCAGACCCCAGCACCCAAAACATACAGCCATACAGATTCAGATTCAGATTCATATTATTTTATTTCCATAAAATAATATTCGGAGGGAAGGTGCAAGTAGTCCTCCGGGAGGGATGTGCCGCATATCCGGAGGTACTTGTACATCAAGCCATTAGCCGAGAATATTGAGGACAATACAGCAGTATGGTTAGGGAGCGTAGGTTCGCTGACCCAGGGTGGCCTGTAAGACACCACTAGAATGTACATGTGTTTAGTTGAAGAGCATAGCTACACATCAAATTATATGTTTTATAATTTTACATTCTTTTAAAAGGTTGTACATAGTTCCACTGTTGAACATCCATATTATCTGTTTAGTTACATTTTCAATTGTATTATTTCTATATTTTATTAAAGTTATACATTGCAGTATATAATGTTGAAGGGTGTGAGATCTTGGCCTATTGCACAGCCTACAACTCCTATCCTTCTCTGCAGTATTAATGCCTAATTCCCAGTAATATTTGTAGCCTAGTCTTAACCTAGTACATACAGAATCTTTCCACTTACTTGTAACATTCCCATAATTGAATTTAGTTTTATCTACCACCTCTCTGTAATGATGCATGGTGGCACTAGGCCTGGCTATATACTTACACTCGATATCTCTAGCTTCTTTTACTTCTTGACATTTCTTTATTTTGTTTTTTACCTATTTCAAAGATAGGGTACATTGTACATCAATTTCCATTTTTTCAGTAGCATTTTTAGCTATTATATCAACTTTTTCATTATAGGTAATCCCTGTATGTGATGGTATCCATGAAAACACAATTTTTCTCCCTTTTAATTGGAGTTGATGTACAATATTCCGGCATTGGATAACAATATTTTCGTATACTGGTGTTTTACAGTTTAGGGATTCCAGAGCCCCTCTGCTGTCAACAAAGAAGCTTACATCCCCTTCTCCTCCTTCGATTTCTTTAAGTCCATATAATATCGCATACAATTCAGCCTGAGTTGATGATATTATCGCTTAGCCTATAATTATATTCTGTTTCTAGCCACATGTTGGAGTCTTGCATGTAATCTCTAATTAAAATCCCACAACCTGCCCTACCATTTTCCATTACCGACCCATCACAATAAACATGTGCTACTTTACCAGTGTACATTTTGTTTATTCTCTCTTCATAAATGTTTCTTAATTCTATTGTATTATACATGTTCTTTTTCTTTTGTAATGGCATAATATCTAAAATTACGTCTTTCTCCTCCCATGGTGGGACAGGTTGTTCATTTTCGTAATTAATACAGTTGTTTATTAAATCATAATGTTGTATTTTGTTCACCAAATGTTTCATATATCCTTTTTTGCCTTGTCTCCAGAAGGTGCGAGTATTATTCATGCAGTCCTTTATGTCTTTCAGTAGTTCGTTGCCACCTTTTAATCTTACATGTCTAATTGCTGCTACAATATTAGTTTGTTCTACTCTATGTTTAATGCTCGGTAGCATTGTTTCAAGCTTCATTGCATCAATCATTGCATTTTTTGGGCAGTTTAAAATAATTCTCATAGCCTCGTTTTGTATTTTTTCAAGTTTATCGAACCTTCCTTCATCAAGGCAAAAAAGGACAGGACTGGCATATTCAATAACTGACCTAATAGTACTAATGTACATCATTTTTAGTACAGGAACACCGACACCGTTACCACTCCAAGCTAAGGCTCTCAAGGGTTGCATTCGTGCCTTACATTGTGTAGTTATATAATTCACCTCAGCTTCTTTAGCTTCTGCTGTATAACCCACATAGGGTAGAGTTTAGTTTGGCTCGACCTGCCACCCCCTCCCCCAACCCAGCCCCAACTCTCCTTCAAGCTATCAAAAACAATCGACTAAAGGCAAGTTTTCTTCAATTACAGGTTCGCTATTGCTCGCCAGGATAAACTCGACACCTGAATGGGGAGAAACGTCTTAAAACTGTCAAAAATAGACACAGTTAAATATTTCACAATGGAGGGTAGAGAACGACCCTTCATATTGTGTAAGACTTGTGTGTATTTTTATATATGTATGGGTATGGGTGTGTCTGTATGGTTATGTGTGTACATGGATTATTATGTGTGTGTGTGTGTGTGTGTATTGTTATGTATGTGTGTGTATTGTTATGTATGTCAGTGATGGGTTTGTTCTTGGGGAACCTCAAGTAACAGATGAAGAGGATACACAGGGTAGCAGGGTTTGTCTGACTGCTAAATAAAGTACTGCCCCCCCCCCCCCCCTCCCCCACCTGGTCATCATTTTTATCCTGCACCATGCTGTTTGCTGCTACCCTGTGTATCCTCTTCATCTATTGTTATGTATGTATGGGTATGTGTGTGTAAAAGTGAGTCTGTATGGTTATATGTGTGTGTGTGTATTGTTATGTATGTATGGGTATGTGTGTGTAAAAGTGAGTCTGTATGGTTATATATGTGTGTGTGTGTGTGTATTGTTATGTATGTAAAATTGTTATGTATGTATGGGTATATGTGTGTAAGGGTGAGTCTGTATGGTTATGTATGTGTGTGTGTGTGTGTGTGTGTGTGTGTGTATTGTTATGTATATATGGGTATGTGTGTGTAATCCCGAGCTGCCTGTGACGTCATCAGTTGATGCTGACATCGGGGGACTTCCTGCAACTCCTGCTACTTATCAGGATGGTATCTGTACACACACACACCCATTATCTTACTCACTCTCTCTCTCTCTCTTTCTCTCTCTCTCTCCTGGACCTGATACAATCTCACCTAGAGTTCTAAAGGAAGCTATGGATGAGCTCTCCAAACCACTGACATTACTATTCAACACATCCTTGTAGTCTGGAACTATGCCTGATCAGTGGGAGCTAGCCAACGTAACACCGATATTAAAAAAGGCAGCAAATCCCTACCCAGTAACTATCGTCCAATTAGCTTAACCTCAGTTGTACGTAAAATGATAGAAACACTTATAAGAGACAGACTCGTAAATCACTTAGAAGAAAATAACATACTTAAAGATACTCAACACGGCTTTCGTAACAAACGTTCCTGCTTAACAAACCTCCTAGACTTCTTCCACGATATCCTCAACCTCTACGATGAGAGTAAAGCTGTAGATATTATATACCTTGATTTTCAAAAGGCCTTTGACAAAGTTCCCCACAAACGTTTACTGCTAAAATTAAAAGTGCATGGAATACAAGACAGTGTTGAAATTAATAGAAAATTGGCTCAGCGACAGAAATCAAAGAGTAGTCATAAACGGCAAGGCATCTAAATGGACCAATGCAAGTAGTGGGGTACCCCAGGGATCGGTACTAGGACCAATTATCTTTCTAATTTATATCAACGACATAGATGAGGGTCTGACCTGTACAACATCTAAATTTGCTGACGATACAAAAATTGCTAATAGCGTACTCTCAAAATAACAAGTTGACAATATGCAACACAATCTAGATAAGTTGTCATGTTGGGCCCAAATTTGGCAAATGAGTTTCAATGCGGATAAATGTAAAGTACTACATATCGGATACCGAAATGAGAGAGCAAACTATTCGATGAATGGCACTCAGCTTAAGAGTGTAGACAGAGAAACCGATCTGGGAGTAACAATATCGAGTAACCTAAATCCGAGTCAACAATGTTCAGAAGTTGTTAAGAAGGCAAACAAAATAATTGGCTTTATAGGCAGCTCATTTGAGCATAAATCCAAAGAAGTTATCCTAACCCTTTACAATTCCTTAGTCCGCCCTCTTCTGGAATACTGCGTTCAATCCTGGTGCCCTTATTACCAAAAATATATAGACAAGCTAGAACGAGTTCATCGTAGAGTTATCAAAATGATACCTAGCCTAAAGAACAAACCATACGAGGAGCGTCTTTGAGAATTAAATCTATTTCCTTTAACCCAGCGCAGATTAAGAGGTGAGTTAATTCAAGTATTTGAAATCATCAAAGGCATCGACAATATGAACTGTAGTAAGTACTTCACTATCGACCAGTCTAATTACACGCCGGGAAACGGTTGCAAAATTATTGGAAAATCTTTTAACTCACACGAATCTAAGAATTTCTTCTTCAATCGAGTTGTCAACTTGTGGAATGGGCTTCCCCGAGACGTTATAGACTGCAGCCCCGTTGATTCTTTTAAACTTCGCCTAGACAAATATCTTGCATCAAACCCGCGACTGACGGCGTTTATAAATTATTAACTTTATTTTATTTCCGCCTCAGATTCATCAAAGGATTATTGCGTTTATATATTGCTAAGACGTTACTCTCTTTTCCCCAGATATAGGAAAGATCACTTTTAACTGTGGTATGTTACTAACCCATCTGTCCCCTACTAACTTCCTAGTCCTGCCACGGACATTAGTTCCAGGGCAGTGGTTTCCTTTCCAGTTTTCCCTTACCCACTCTAAACCGCTGTTTGGACACTTGATCCGCAGTGTTTTGGAGGACAAGCAGCCTAGAGGGATCACTAGACCTGTTGTTGTTTGATTTCCTTGTACTCCTTTGTACTCTCCCTCCCCCATATACGGAGCCTTGACAAACAATATGACTCCCCTATAATTATACAACAATAGTCTCACCTTTCAACCGGGGACCTTTTCCGGGTGTCCCTTTCCATCCATCTATCGGCTAGCTGTATTATCTATATGTTAGCTTTTTATCTATCTGTTAAGGGGGCCCACCTCGTTTTTTGTCTATCTTTCTCTTCCTCTCTCTTTGGCTTGTATCCATTCGGCCCCATTCAGCCTACTGTTTTAAGACGTTTACCCCCATCCAGCTGCCAATATTTTCCTGGCGAGCGGTAGCGAGCCAGCATATATATTTGTTGTTTTGACAGCAAGCTAAATTTGTAAATTTTTCGATAGAAAAATGTGTCCGGCGAAGCCGGATTTCTCCATACAATGCTGGCTCGCTATCGCTCGCCAGGAAAATATTGAATGGATACAAACCACAGAAAGAGAGAAAAGGAGAGAAAGATAAAAAAAGCAGGTGACCCTCCTTAACATTATATTTATCTGCAAGCTTTCTATATATTTGTAAGCTGTCTATCTATCTGCAAGCTCAAGTGTTTTATCTATCTTTCCAAGGTGTTCATCTATTCACTTTACTATCTATCTGAGTGCATTATATTAATTTGCAAGCTATAAAGTTGTAACCCATATAATATATTGATCATGTCAAATCATAATGGATATCATCTAGTATGTATTACGTGATCTATTAAATTCTTCCATCTATCAGTAAGTGTTCTTCCAATGCTTGTATTTGACTTTCATTACACCATGAAGCATTCTTTCATTTTATTCGGGATACTATTTCATTTTATTCGGGATAATTTTTTCATTTTATTCGGGATACTATTTCATTTTATTCGGGATACTATTTAATTTTATTCGGGATACTATTTAATTTTATTCGGGATACTATTTAATTTTATTCGGGATACTATTTCATTTTATTCGGGATAATTTTTTCATTTTATTCGGGATACTATTTAAATTTATTCGGAATACTATTTCATTTTATTCGGGATAATTTTTTCATTTTATTCGGGATACTATTTAATTTTATTCGGGATACTATTTCATTTTATTCGGGATACTATTTCATTTTATTCGGGATACTATTTCTTTTTATTCGGGATAATTTTTTTCATTTTATTCGGGATACTATTTCATTTTATTCGGGATAATGTTTTCATTTTATTCGGGATACTATTTCATTTTATTCGGGATACTATTTAATTTTATTCGGGATACTATTTCATTTTATTCGGGATACTATTTAATTTTATTCGGGATAATTTTTTCATTTTATTCGGGATACTATTTCATTTTATTCGGGATACTATTTCATTTTATTCGGGATACTATTTCATTTTATTCGGGATACTATTTCTTTTTATTCGGGATAATTTTTTCATTTTATTCGGGATACTATTTCATTTTATTCGGGATAATTTTTTCATTTTATTCGGGATACTATTTCATTTTATTCGGGATACTATTTCATTTTATTCGGGATACTATTTCATTTTATTCGGGATACTATTTCATTTTATTCGGGATAGTATTTCATTTTATTCGGGATAATTTTTCCATTTTATTCGGGATACTATTTCATTTTATTCGGGATACTATTTCATTTTATTCGGGATATTGTTTTCATTTTATTCGGGATACTATTTCATTTTATTCGGGATACTATTTGACTATTATATTCAGCTTTGGAAGAACCTATTAGTCATAGGGCTAAATGAGATATTTGCCCCCTTTGATTGCTAAAAGTCATTCCTACACTGTATACAATCGTCTAGTATTAAGCCGGAGTCACACGAGCCTTTTTTAGAGCAATTTGTACGAGCAATTATGGTCAGGAAGCTTTAAAAATGACACTTTATCAGAATTCAGCCGCCTAACATTATCTACCTTCAGTCTAGTTACCGATACCAGTGCGAAAATGTCCCGAAATATTACGAGGAAAAACTTGCTCATGGAAAATTGACGGAAAAAAGCGCTCGTGTGACAGCGGCTTTAGCAAGAATAATATTAAGAAAGACGTCATGATAGCGGAAAAGTTAATTATTTTATATATCCCTCCACAATCCATCAAACAAGCTTTCTGTCGGTTCTTCCACATATACAGTATACTTACCTGTAAGAATTACGTATCACCCTTAAGGGAGCCCACCTCGCTTGTTTTCTCTTTCTCTCCCTCTCTCTTTGGCTTGTGTCCATTCGGCCCCGTTCAGCCAACTGTTTTAAGACGTTTATTCCCATCCAGGTGTCGATATCTTCCTGGAGAGCGATAGCGAGCCAGCATTGTATGGAGAAATCCGGCTTCGCCGGAGACATTTTTTCTATCGAAAAATTTACAAATGTAATTTGCTGTCAAAACAAAACAATATATATGCTGGCTCGCTACCGCTCGCCAGGAAAAGATTGACATCTAGATGGGGGTAAACGTCTCAAAACAGTAGGCTGAATGGGGCCGAATGGATACAAGCCAAAGAGAGAGGGAGAGAAAGAGAACAAAAAGCGAGGTGGGCTCCCTTAACTATCTATCTGCAGTTTTCTATCTAGAAGGCAACGTACGTACCTGGCAATTATTGAAGGTTACTTACAGTGCGTGAAATATATACCTTTTAGGGGTGTGATGTATCTTATTATTAAGCTGAGGCTGGTGGACTGTTGAGGTTAAGGGGGAGATAGTTCGTTAATCTGGTCCCCTTTCTCCCTCGTGTTAAGTCCCAATTGTTTTGAGATTATAAGACGTTCGGCCCATTAGTTTGGCGATTTTAACACCTTTCGTCCCATTTCGTTGTAATTTTTAAGACCTTTCGTGCCATTTAGGTGTCGATTATTTCCTGGCGAGCGATATCGAGCCTGAAATTTTAAGAGGAACTGGCCTTTGGCCGGGACATTTCTCTACTGAAAAATGTATACATTTATCTTGAAGGGGGGTCTAGGGGGTGTTTATCTAAGCTTGATGGAGGTCTAGAGAGAAAACTAAGAAATAAAGAAATACACGAATTAATAAAAAAAAAAGAAAAAAAAGGAACGTCTCCCCTTAACTGGGAAACTAAAGACTAGAACAGAGTACATGGTCACGGTATATAAGCTTTACATTATATATTACAACCAAGAGCAAATATAAGTGTTAGATGAGTTTAACATACAAGTAATACAATTATATACAAGAATAATATGGTGAGTATTATCGGAGTTTAAGGGGGGTCTCCTGCTTCTTTTCTCTTTCTCTCCTTTTCTTTCTTTCTCTGGCCTGTATCCATTCGGCCCCATTCAGCCAACTGTTTTAAGACGTTTTTGTTTTGTTCTATGTGAATGAGGGAGACAAAAGGCATAACTGCCTGCAGCGAGTACCTCCACCAGATTTGAAAGAGTGACAGGGCCAAAATCAAGGGACGTTCGAGCCTAAATGCCTGGACACACGGAGTTTGAAGCAATTTAAGTCATAGGAAGAGGGAAAGACTGATTCTGGGAGAGAGTTCCAGAGCTCAGCAGTTGAATAGAAGAAAGTCTGAGAATAGCATTTCACTCTTGGGTTGGAGAGTTGCACAGAGTAGGGGTGGGATTGTGTTGCAAGGCGGGTACTACGTACCCTACGTAGAGGAGGTGGTATACACTGGGAAAGCTCCAAGGAACACTGATTATTGTAGTAGCAATAGAATAGCGAGAGATGCAACATTGCGGCGAAGAGAGAGAGATTGCAGAGAGTTGGTGAGTGGATGTGAGTTAATGATACGAAAGGTTTTCCTTTCTACTTTGTCTAGGAGTGCGGTGTGAGAGGATCCTCCCCACACATGTGAACAATACTCAATACAAGGACGCACTGTGCCCCTGTACAGAGCAAGAAGCTGCGCAGTGGTAAAGAACCCCTTGAGGCGGTTGATCACACCCAGCTTCTGGGAGGCTGCCTTAGCAAGACTGGTAATATGGTCCTTCCAAGTGAGAGCAGAAGAAAAAGAGACGCCGAGAATATTGAGAGAAGATGAAAGATTGATTATTGTATTGTTGAAGACTAAGGGATAGTCCTCTGGAGGCTCCTGACGGGTAGTAAGCTGGATAAATTGAGTCTTGGAAGCATTAATAACAACAAGGTTTTCTCTACCCCAATTGGAAATAGTAGCTAGATCAGAAGATAAGTGTTTGATTTTGAGGGACTGCTGGCAGGGGCGTTCTGGAAAACTAAGTGAGTAGTGTAAGGTAGAGTCGTCTGCATATGAATGGATGGGACTGGATGTAGAGTCAGAAAGCGCAGTTTCTGGACACCTGGATAGTGCCCGGACATTGGGAGCGTATTGTTTCTGGACGACAGCCCACTTTAACTATCACAAGGCAGCACACGTACGAATACACGTTTCGAACCAATAGATGTTTCACTCAGTCTGCCATGTAAAATTATGGTACTGTTGTTATGCTACGATACGATTCATACTACAGAATCTGATACATAAATGACAAAAATACCATTGTTTGTTATTCCCTCCTGTATCTACATTAAACACGGATAGCTATTACAGAATTAAGAATGTAAAGAAACGCTACCAAACCGCAGTGAATTAACAGGCTTTCGTTATGTGCGTGTGTGTGTATGTGTGTGTGTGTGTGTGTGTGTGTGTGTGAGATTCATCAGACGTCATCCATAATAGTTACTATTAAATACATACCGGTACTCACATATAATTCATCCATTGTTATCATGCTATTAACCTTGTTGTACTGTGTAAACATTGCAATATATCAGTAAAGTTGGTTAGTGGAGAGAACATAATACAACTATAATACTAACATCGAAAAGGTATCTATAGCCATTGCTAAACGTAATATCACGATACGATGCTTTTAATTATAGTCTTTACCCTCTAATGTTATATAAATATTTTACTACATTAATACCTAATATATAAACCTATCAGTGTCCGAAACTTAACTGTGTGTGGTATTACATAATACCCTCCATATATCACTACTGATAACTCATTGCTGTTTCACACCTGAATTTCATAACCAGATGATAACATGTAATATTACATTGCATAGTTCGTTGTGTTGTATTTCATGAAGCAGACACTTTTGTTGTAAGTGTTTGTCACCTACTGTAGAGCATTATGTCTATTACAACCCAACACACATCTGTTCACACACACACACACACACACACACACACACACACACACACACACACACACACCTAAATCCTGTTCATTCACTGTGCAATGTGGAAGTATTTTTTTTCATTATATATTTTTTAAACCTATGGTAATATTCGTGTCCGTATTTACTGTAGATACTTAAGGGAATGTAATAAAGATATTTTTGTAATTTGTATATCCAAAAATATATGAATGCGGATCATAGCATAGCAGCAGCATTATAATTTGACATGGCAGACTGAGTGAAGCATCTATTGGTTCGACACGTGTGGTCATAGGTATGCGGTCTTGTGATAGTTAAAGTGGACTGTCGTCCAGAAACGATGCGCTCCACATGAACCGGGCCCCATCAAAGTGTCTCAGAAATTGCGGTTTCTGACTGTACAGGTGTCAATTTCTTCCTGGCGAGCGAAAGCGAGCCAGCATTGTATGGAGAAATCCGGCTTCGCCGGAGAAATTTTTCTATCAAAAGATATACAAATTTAGCTTGCTGTCAAAACAAAATTATATATATGCTGGCTCGCTACCGCTCGCCAGGAAAATATTGACACCTGGATGGGGGTAAACGTCTTAAAACAGTAGGCTGAATGGGGCCGAATGGATACAGCCAAAGAGAGAGAGAGAGAAAGAGAAAAAAATGCGAGGTGGGCCCCCTTGATCCGTTTTACTACCACAGATCCATCTTAAACTGCACAAAATTGTCTAAATATAGCTAGAAGATTAGAAAGATGTCGTCGGTACAGAAGGGGTTAATTAAGCATGTATGTAGAAATAAAGATTTGTATGGAATCTGGAAGAGAGAACAGACATATAAACGGAAGGAGGAGCGAGGTAGTGGATAAAACTATAATGCTGTGTAGACGAGGGGTGTTGTATCCATATTGGTCCTGACGGTAAATCTATCTATCTATCTATCTACTGTATATACTCAGGCCCAATCCCCACTTTTCCTTTTTTTTTGGGGGGGGGGGGGGAGGACTCAAGACAGAGGCAGAATAGGGAAAACACACAACAGAAAACAATGAACACACAAAAACAAAATACAAATTCACACACATCTAGGTCATCGAGGAGAAGACCCAGAGACCAGGGTCACCAAGGTCCCTCCAGCACTCCCCGGTAAATAGGCAAGATATTTACACACTCGGTAGAACTATAGAACGATATTATATAAATATATCCTCTAATAATATGGCAAGGGGACAAAGTGTGTGGTGTGTGAGTTATATATGAAGAGGGATCTTCCAAAGTGGAGAACAACAAATACTAGACTTGTACCCTCGCTCCTAACTTTGAAAGGATAGTTTTCCTTGGGGTCTGGGGCAAGGGTGGACTAGGTCAGGTCAGGTCAGATAAAGGTAATGAGGGATAAGCCTTTACAGCCGCACTTCGTAGCTACTTTCTACTTTTCCTATTTTCTGAAGAGTGTAGAGAGGGGAGAAGAGGTGTTGAAAAGAGAGGAAGCTGTTGGAGTGGCTTTGTTATGTGTGTTATTAGTCTGTATACGTCGTCGAGGTGTCCCCCGACTGGGTGCAAGCATGTGATACATGCTAAGACGTACTACCACACCCACTAAATGTCCGCCTTGGCTTGGATCGAACCCAGGTCAAGCAGATTCACACGTGAGCTTGCTCTCCACTCTCGACTCTTCTTCTTCTGCTTCCTCTCTGGGGTCTGGCTGTAGTTGCGTCGTCGGGGTGCCTTTACTGGGGTCATGGACTTAAGCAGCTGAGCTGTCAGTACACTCGGCGAAGGAGGTACTTTACCATACATATAAATATGCTCTGGTTCCACGCTGCGCAACTATGCTGGTGTAGTAATCAGAGGACTTATCTCCAGGTGAGAGTTAGGAGGACGTAACTCTCTAGGATTGCTAGGAGGACATAGCGATCCTAAACCATTCAGAGTATGTAATAGTTCTTCAGTTGGAGAACATACTGGTACCTTGCTCGGAAGACATAGCAAGTGTGCTTTAATGGGAGCACCAAGTAAAGGAGCGGGTAAGCTGCCGAACAACCTCTCCAGCCGATCCTGTATAATTTACCTGTGCCTCTTGCTGATGGTGGGTTTCCGGGGTAGAGTACATAAGTCCAGTGAGGTACTAGGGGTACCTGTATACCCCATACAGGTACCCCTAGGACCTCACTGGACTTATGTACTTTTTTCTCCAGGCTGTCAGGTAGAGGGGTAATAAGCGGCATTGGGGGTGGTAACACATATATAAAAAATGGTCGCTCCAGGTGTTATCCTCATTTTCTGTTGTCCCGCTGCTGGTCCGAAGAGCACGGCTTGGTTGTAGGGGCAACTGTATTGATTTTGGGTGGTCTTAGAGTTATAGGCTGACCAGATGATGAGGCGCCAACTTGTAAACTGGTGATGTGCTCGGTTGTCGTAGAATCTGGCATATTACTGTCTATCTTTCCACTATCTTTCAGCAAGCTATCTATCTATCTGTTCACTATATATAAGCAAGCTCTCTTTTTATCTTTGCACTATCTATTAACACTAGTTTTATCTGTCTGTTCACTAGCTGTAAGAAAGTGTTCTATCAATCCTTCCTCTATTAGAAAGTGTCCGATATATTTTTCTTCTATCTAATAGCAAGCATTCTATCTATCCTTCCACTATCTATTAGCAAGTGTTCTATCTCTCCTTCCACTATGTATTAGCAAGTGTTCTATTTACCCTTTCCCATTATATTAACAAGCTTTCTATCTACCCTTAGACATTATAAAAACAAGCGTCCTCCTATCTTTCCACTGTCTATTAGCAAGTGTCCTATCTATCCTTCCACTATCCATGAACAAGCTCACTCACTCACTCACTCACTCACTCACTCATTCAATTTCACACTCACTCTCACTCTCTATAAGAGTTTTACCTGGGCGCTGTTTGGCGCCACACCAGAGTCGGCCACAGTGTTTACATGGTGGGGCAGTGTTTTGTTCTAAAGTCAAAGTTGCCTAAGGTACAGTAGAGCCTTGGTATGGTACTGTCTTGTTGTAGCACAGTTGAGGCTATGTGGTTTTTTGATACTGCAGGTGAAGGTGCTGCAATGGTACTTCGTTGAGTCTTGTAAAAGGATACTTCGCACATTTACGATTTTTGTCGTGACGGCCATGAAACTGAGGCCGATTGTAGCGTGGAAAGACCATGGGAAGATGGTGTAATGACGGTAACATGACGTTCGAAGACGAACCTAAGAGAGACCCATGACGTCGTCACGGTGTACGACGACGGGGCAGGATGGCGGGGCATAGCTCGGGATGACGTACGCAAGGAGACAGACCATAGCTCGGGACAGGGTCCAGAGAATATAGGGTCAACCCACTGCTCAAAGAAAACGCGCTGTCTTTCGCGCATGACGTCATTCTCCCTACAGTGGGGACAGAGGCTACGGGTCAGTGGGAGGTCGGTCAGTTCATTCACTTTGAGAACTCAATCACGAACATACAGGTGAAACAAAGCGGATGTTTTATAATTCTAGTTGTGTGTGGTATGATAATGATTTGGAATTATGAATGCTAAGATACCTATCTTGAAATATATAGCATAAAAACAATGATGTTCGTTACTATACAGTTAACCCATAAAGTACCGGTGATGTCCTTTTCTTTATAGTGTAGCCACTATTAGACCATTGTATTCAGATTAGGAAGGACCTCTAGCTTAATATTTATGTCTATAGGATATTCACCAAGTTCACCATACAACATGTCATTACTAGTATACTTATGAACATGTAATGTATGCTTTAAAAACCTCAAATGAAGCTGTTCTAATTTTCTAATAACATAATGTCCCCATACCTCAGCAGCATACAGTACAACATAACTGGTCTAACCATTGCTTTAAACAATTCCAGCTGTATATCAACTGGTAAATTAAATGTTCTGCATTTACTAATCAATAAATACATAGCCCTTGTAGCTTGCTGTTTTAATTATAATTCTAATGTGGGTGTGATAATTTGGCAGCTGATAATATGACAGTAGAAACAATCATCAGCTTAACATGGACAAGGTAGAATTCAAAAGCACACACACACACACACACACACACACACACACACACACACACACACACACACACACACACACACACAGTTTGTAAAATGCAGTGCGTGTGTGTGTGTGTGTATGACGTTAGGAAAACTATTCTGCTTAACATTGACAAGCTAGAATTAACCCCAACCCACACACACACATGCACACACAGTTTATAAAATGTAGTGCGTGTGTGTGACTGTGTGTATGACGTTAGGAAAAATATTCAGCTTAACATTGACAAGCTAGAAACTAACCCCAACCCACACACACACATGAGTTTGTAAAATGCATGTGTGTGTGTGTGTGTGTTAGTGAGTGACTGAGTGTGCGTAAGTGTATGTGCGTGCGTGAGTGTGTGTGTGTGTGTGTGTGTGTGTGTGAGTGAGTGTGCATAAGTATGTGTGTGTGTCCCTTCTACATGGCGGAAAATTCATAGGGCATTAACAAGATTTATCAGCTTAACATTGACAAGCTAGAATTCAACACGCACACTCATGGTTTGTAAAATGCAGTCCTTTTGTCATGATAAAGGTGAGCAAGATACGCATACACAAACACTCATTCCCACTATCCCATACACACATACACTCACAGATTTTCACTCAGATCAACACACACACACACACATCACCGCTTGTCCACACACACAAACACAAGTCTGTGTGCGTGTTTGTGTGTGTCCGTTCCTTCACTAATGACATTATAATATGCCCTTTCTTAGGAATAAGTAGCCCCTAATCAGGTATCAACCACTCTCTCTCTCTCTCTCTCTCTCTCTCTCTCTCTCTCTCTCTCTCTCTCATATGAAGTTAATGTAAGCACTTTCTTGGTGTAGCCTATAGCCTATATGTTATTCATTGGTATGCTCGCTATCATCCATAATATATTACCTCATATTTATGCACATTTAATTGTAAAATATACTAAGCTTGATATATTTTAATGTTTTCTTTTGTCCTGTAACATTAAATAAGATTCTATATAAACGCATAGTTCAATATATCACAAAAACAAGATGTCTTATATGAGGGGTTCAGGCAGAGCGTGGGGCCTGTGACGTCACTCATTGACAGGTACCTGCGCGTGGGTTGACCCTATATTCTCTGGACCCTGTCTCCTGGCTCGGGATGACGTACGCAAGGAGACAGACGATGGCAGGATAACGAAGGACGATGACGTATAACCAAATGTAACGACGATAGTAGGGTTGGGTGGTGGCTGATAATGACCGTGTTTGATGGAGGAGCAATAATGATTTGGGGGTTTCACAGGTACGCCACACTAGCCTTGTCCGTTTCCTAGTCATTCAGGTGTGACTTTAACCTCATGACACAGGGGCAAGTGACTTAATTCTCCACTTTTGGTAATGCACAATATTGACGAAAATTAGTCCCGAAAAACGATGCCTCACGGCCTCTGCAACCCATAGTAAGTGCCGTGAGCAACTCCGAGTGTGACAGACCCTTGTATCTTTGAACGCTATACACACTCGACGCAACAATTACCCAGTGCTCGTAATCACTCTCCCAGTGCTCTCCTCTACTAAACACTCCTTTAAGTGCCGTTCTAAAAGTTTTCGTAGTGGTAACAATGATTATCGTGAGGGTCTATAGCTCTAGACCCTGGTATGCTGAGATTCTCCTAAGTGGAACGTAATTATAGAAGTAGGCCTTACCTCTTCCCTTCCTTGTTTGGTCTCGCCAACCCGTTTGTTGGGAAACAATACACCCCTCCGGAAATCTATATACATACTTCCTCAAATTCAGGTTCCTGGGTTCCTCACGTAGGAGATATATATATGTTAGTATAGCCAGGTAATAGATTCTCTTTTAAACAGACGAGGTTAAAGGCAACAGCAGTTTCAGCATTCAGTATTTTATTGTTACAGCTTTCAATAGTTCTAACAATTTTCCTCTGGGGTTCAGAGATGAGGTACAACAGGTTAGCAAAATTCATGGTGGATCCAACGTTTCACAAGTAAACATCTTGCATCTTCAGGGAAAGGGCAGGTAATGATTAGAGAAATCAGAAATCAGAAATCAGAATAATAGTGTAGAAAAATTAGAGTTGTCAGTGGACATTGAAGAATAAGGTCGAAAAAAAGAAACTAGTAGGAGTGTAACAGATAGTGGGCTATCCACTTTGCTAATTTTTTAGTATATTATATTTATTCAAATTGTTTCGCAACCTCCTTCGAGCAACAACACGCCACTAGCTTTAATTACCTTTAAATTATGATTCAGGCAAGGACTACACATTCACTTTGCTATTCTAGGTTCCTTCCGGTTATGCTGATTCACCTGTCTGGGGTCCACCGTAGTGGGCCCCAGGCAAGAGTATCAGCAATCCCGATCAGCGGCACTGTATTTCACATATGAACAATGGTTATGCAGGTTGTTTTGTCACTCCACCCGTCATGTCACCCCCATCACTCATCAACCCAAGGTGGTTCCTCCCAGCAAGCTTATTGCCATCACAGCAACACACCTGATTGGAAGAATAGTTGACAAAAGTCTGGGCCCCTAGCAGTGCACCAGCTGGGGAGCAACGCCACAGGCTTGGTCGAATTGTGGTACTGTGTGATTGTCGTAAAGAGGCACTGAGGGATTCACCCCAAGGTCGGTGCTACCTTGGGGTAGCCATTTCCACCAACCAACCGAAAGACGATCATGTGATATACCAGCATATTTGCACCTCTGGGGACTGTGGACCCCTATCCTATGTTGGAATGACACAGACTCGCCTTTCCCGTCGACTAACCCTCCACCTTCAATCTGGCGCTATAAAAGATCACTATCAAGCCCCCCACCATCTTGCCCTAACTCGCGCCGACCTAGACAAACAAACTACCATACTCGACAAAGAATCAGACCCCAGAAGACTAGCTATTTTAGAAGCTCTATATATCCAAACGCTCAACCCCAGCATCAACAACCAAACACAAGACCTTCAAATTCTTCCTTCAGGCAAGCGCTACAGGCATACTGCCCTCCTTCCTCTCGCCCTGTGCCCCCCTCCTTTACCTTTCCGCGCTCAGCACACAACTGACAACACCAACCAATCACAGCCACCCACAGCCAACAACCAACCACCGATAAGATTTAGTGCCCGTCTCGCGAATAGACTGCCTTCCACCAATGAACAGCCACCCCACACCCAGTAGCTCCGCCCACCTACCTATTCTTGATCCTCGAATTTTGTATAAATATGTTGCTTTGTCCTTACTCTAATCATTACCTGCCCTTTCCCTGAAGATGCAAGATGTTTACTTGTGAAACGTTGGATCCACCATGAATTTTGCTAACCTGTTGTACCTCATCTCTGAACCCCAGAGGAAAATTGTTAGAACTATTGAAAGCTGTAACAATAAAATACTGAATGCTGAAACTGCTGTTGCCTTTAACCTCGTCTGTTTAAAAGAGTATATATATATATATATATATATATATAAAATTTCCTATCATTAATACACACACTTTACACGTAAATCGAAAATACTTATTGCAGACCTGAGTTTATTAATTCATTATCATTTGGGTTCGTATCAAAATAGTGAAGTCTCGTCGCAGAGTAAAATGCACTTCACTCTTGAAATAGACTATTTATTATATTTGATGAAGTTCACTTTCATCCTTGTAACTTGTATAACTTATGAATATTATTTGTGTTAATCTGTGTGCATTAATTATTTGTTGTCTATGAACTTAATATCGTCCTTTCTGTTGAATATTTGAGAGGTTCACCTCTATTGTCAATCTATCATTATATGTTTTTAACTTGAAACCATTTGAGCATACTCTGCTAATTCTTAAGGACATATTATTGTATGTTGAGACCGATTGTGTTACTTACCTAATAATTTATTTTATGTTAAGATTATTGTTCATTCTAGAGACCCCTTTTGATATCATGTACCCTAGTTGTTAAGAAATAAAACTTGTGTAATCTTCCCTTGTGTTTTAAGTCTATTGCCTGTTACGTATGTGGTAATTTGGGGAAATAAGGTCAGTCCTCACCCAGTGGAGAGGTACTACGCACAGTACCTTACTTGACGATAACTGCACATTCCCAGTCCGGAAATAACAATCAGAATATATCACGTTTCTTGGAAACGTGGCATAACAGTTTCCATGAATTATCGAGAAAACAGCTGCTAAGGGAATAAATTTTCGGCTCATTGCAAACAAAGCTAATAGGTTAGTGGACGTTATACGAGGGCCATGTTTACCTCAGACTGCCAGTGGCAACACCGCTTGTTTATCATGTCCTCCTTCACCTCTACCTTCGCTCTGGTTATTTATTTACATATACATATTGATATATTCGTAAGCATGATTGTTTTCCCTTTTTCAATCTATCTATCTATCTATGTTTTCAATCTTGCCATCGACCTATATACATTTATTTATCTCGATATCCATCATGCCGTTACAAAGGAATACAAAGGAACAACAGAGCTAATGGTCCTCGCTAGGCTGCTTGGAAAAAACAATAATACTAATATATAATAAAATAACTAAATAAAAAGATAGCCAAAGCCATCAACTGAACGGCTTCAGTGTTTACAAACAGAGGAGCGAGAGCTACAAGGAGTTTCAAGGAAGATAAAATGTTTCACAAAGACATTCCGGTTACTGTATAGAAAATAATAAAAGCTACCCTTTGAAAAACAAAACAAAAAACATTATATTCCTTTTCACAAGAACAGCGAACGAGAGAGAGTGAGTGTGTGTGTATGTCTGTCTGTCTGTATGTGTGTGTGTGTGTGTGTGTGTGTGTGTAAGAGAGAGAGAGAGAGAGAGAGAGAGAGAGAGCAAGAGAGAGAGAGAGAGAGAGCAAGAGAGAGAGAGAGAGAGCAAGAGAGAGAGAGAGAGAGCAAGAGAGAGCAAGAGCAAGAGAGAGCAAGAGCAAGAGAGAGAGGGATGGAGTGAATGTGTGTGCATGTTAGATAGAGAATATAAAGTAGTCTAGTGTCTTCTCCGCCTTATAAAAACTGGTCCTGTACCTGATACCAAACAGGGCGAGCAGCGAGCCTAGAGTTATTAAGGGAGCCCACCTCGCCTTTTTTTTCTCTTTCTCTCCCTCTCTCTTTGGCTTCTATCCATTTGGCCCCATTCAGCCTACTGTTTTAAGACGTTTACCCCCATCCAGGTGTCAATATTTTCCTGGCGAGCGGTAGCGAGCCAGCATATATATATTTTTGTTGTTTTGACATCAAGCTAAATTTCTCCGGCGAAGCCGGATCTCCATACAATGCTGGATCGCTATCGTTCGCCAGGAATAAATCGACACCTGGATGGGAATATACGTCTTAAAACAGTTGGCTGAATGGGGTCGAATGGATACAAGCCAGGGAAAGAGAGTAAAGGAGAGAAAGATCAAATAAAACGGTGACCCCCCTTAACTCTATCTAACTTTACGGGTAGTCGCATTGGACCCCTGTTTCGCCCCATTTGTTTGACGATTTTAAGATCAATTGATATATTGGTTAGGCAAATATAAGACGTTTCACCCCATTTGGATGAAGAGAGACTAAAAGGATAGCTAATAGACAAATGCTCGCAAGTAACAACCATATTCAAAAACTCAATAATAATAGTAAAAATAAATAAATACAAAATATAAACATAAGACAACACCTCAAACAGTCAGATCAGCTAGGGTAAAATCCCCAGAAGATTTAATTCAATTTAGAAAAGACCTGCCAGAATTCGAGTGTTCATCGTTATAATCGTTAAAACTTCCATTCCTTGATATTTCATTAAGCTATGTAAAATGTTCTGACTATCGATGTAATACCGTACAAAATGTTCTGACTATCGATGTAATACCGTAAAAATGTTCTGACTATCGATGTAATACCGTAAAAATGTTCTGACTATCGATGTAATACCGTAAAAAAAATCTGACTATCGATGTAATACCGTAACAATGTTCTGACTATCGATGTAATACCGTAAAAATGTTCTGACTATCGATGTAATACCGTAAAAATGTTCTGACTATCGATGTAATACCGTAAAAAAAAATCTGACTATCGATGTAATACCGTAAAAAATGTTCTGACTATCGATGTAATACCGTAAAAATGTTCTGACTATCGATGTAATACCGTAAAAAAAAATCTGACTATCGATGTAATACCGTAACAATGTTCTGACTATCGATGGAATACCGTAAAAATGTTCCGACTATCGATGTAATACCGTAAAAAATGTTCTGACTATCGATGTAATACCGTAAAAATGTTCTGACTATCGATGTAATACCGTAAAAAAAAATCTGACTATCGATGTAATACCGTAAAAAAAAATCTGACTATCGATGTAATACCGTAAAAAATGTTCTGACTATCGATGTAATACCGTAAAAAAATCTGACTATCGATGTAATACCGTAAAAATGTTCTGACTATCTATGTAATACCGTAAAAAAAAATCTGACTATCGATGTAATACCATAACAAATTTCTGACTATCGATGTAATACCGTAAAAATGTTCTGACTATCGATATAATACCGTAAAAAAAATTCTGACTATCGATGTAATACCGTAAAAAATGTTCTGACTATCGATGTAATACCGTAAACAAAATTCTGACTATCGATGTAGTACCATAAAAAAAATCTGACTATCGATGTAATACCGTAAAAATGTTCTGACTATCGATGTAATACCGTAAAAAATGTTCTGACTATCGATGTAATACCATAAAAAATGTTCTGACTATCGATGTAATACCGTAAAAATGTTCTGACTATCGATGTAATACCGTAAAAAAAATCTGACTATCGATGTAATACCGTAAAAAATGTTGACTATCGATGTAATACCGTAAAAAATGTTCTGACTATCGATGTAATACCGTAAAAAATGTTCTGACTATCGATGTAATACCGTAACAAAAATTCTGACTATCGATGTAATACCGTAAAAAATTTCTGACTATCGATGTAATACCGTAAAAAAAATCTGACTATCGATGTAATACCGTAAAAATGTTCTGACTATCGATGTAATACCGTAAACATGTTCTGACTATCGATGTAATACCGTAAAAATGTTCTGACTATCGATGTAATACCGTAAAAAATGTTCTGACTATCGATGTAATACGGTAAAAAATGTTCTGACTATCGATGTAATACCGTAAAAAATGTTCTGACTATCGATGTAATACCGTAAAAAATGTTCTGACTATCGATGTAATACCGTAAAAAATGTTCTGACTATCGATGTAATACCGTAAAAAAAAATCTGACTATCGATGTAATACCGTAAAAATTTTCTGACTATCGATGTAATACCGTAAACATGTTCTGACTATCGATGTAATACCGTAAAAATGTTCTGACTATCGATGTAATACCGTAAAAATTGTTCTGACTATCGATGTAATACCGTAAAAAAATATCTGACTATGGATGTAATACCGTAAAAAATGTTCTGACTATCGATGTAATACCGTAAAAAATGTTCTGACTATCGATGTAATACCGAAACAAATTTTTGTTTGACAGCAGGCTAAATTTGTACATTTTTCGATAGAAAAATGTCTCCGGCGAAGCCGGATTTCTTCATATAATGCTGGCTCGCTATCGCTCGCCAGGAAGAAATCGACACCTAGATGGGGATAAACGTCTTAAAATAGTTGGCTGAATGAGGCCGAATGGATACAAGCCAGAGAAAGAGAGAAAAGGACAGAAATAACAAAAAGCAGGTCACCCCCCTTAATTCTCACTGACACTTGTCGATTACATTCAGCTTAGGAACGACCTATTGTGATCAAAGAGGTAAATTTAATCTCCCAAAAGAAAATGTCAAAGTTCAATCCAATCGTTAGCCCTAATAAAGGAATGCGTCATTGAATTACAGAAAGGTATGTGGTATGTGCGTAGAGTTTATAATGACTAGCGTTGATTCCTAATACTCAACTCACGTGCCATGGTCGGGATGACACATGTTTATAATGTTAAGGGGAGACAGGCCGTTTTTCTTGACCCCCTTCTCCCTCATGGTTAGCCTCACTAGTTTTGAGATTCTAAGACGTTGGTTCCATTAGTTTGGCGATTTTATGGACTTTCACCCCATTTCTTTGTCAATATTAAGACCTTTCGTGCCATTTAGGCGTCTATTTTTTTCCTGGCGAGCGATAGCGAGCCTGTAATTTTAGGAGGAATCGGCCTTTGGCCGGGAAATTTTTCTACCGAAATATTAACAAATCTATCTTGAAGGGGGGGTGTTTTTCTAAGCTTGATGGAGGTCTAGCGAGGAAACTAAAAAAAATATATGAATACATTAATTAATAGACACAAAAAAAAAAAAAAAAAAAAAAAGTGTCCCTTTAAGCCTTGGACTCTTAGTTTTTTTCTGAGTTAAATAAAATCGTCTAGCGTTAGCCAGAATACCAGCAAGGTATCATTGGCCAGAAAAAAGTTACCGGTACTCAAGGTTTAGTTGACCTAAAAAGTTCTAAGTTACAACAATCTTATGAAGACTTTTTAGAAGCTTTAAAGTTAATGTACACAAAGTTAAATGAGGGCATTGAGTATATTAATGGCGATTATATTTTTGTTCCTTTATATATACAGTATATATATATATATATATATATATATATATATATATATATATATATATATATATATATATATATATATATAAGGGTATATTATCATGGACACTTTAAATACCCTTTAATATATATTTTTTTTTTCTTTTTCAGATCCATAACTTATTTTATTTGCAGTCTTAAATAAATTAAAAGAATCACATGTTAGCCAGCATATGAAAATTACGTCATCGTACTAAAGAAGGTTAATACTATTCATTATAATTAAGCCATGAATCTTACTCACTAACCTCTATGACTCAAATACGACTAGAGTAACCGAGCTAACATGTACACCATTTGGGTAGAGTCAGCCAGGGAATAGGTGTGGAAATTTACAGCCCATTTGCTCTACCCATTTTCGACCTACTTATGGTGAACACGGTATAGCTGATATGACGTTTGGGGTGTTCTTAACCCCTTCTGTACCGACGAGGTATTTTCAGTTTTATTCTAGTTATATTTAGACGAGGTTGTGCAGTTTAAGAAAGATCTGTGGTAGTCAAAATGGTTAAGTGACATAGTTCGAAGCCTGTTAATGGCTGGAGGCCCTATTTAAACTGACAAAAATGGTTAAGTGAGATCATTCGAAGCCTGTTAATGGCTGGAGGCCCTATTTAAACTGACACAAATGGTTAAGTGAGATCATTCGAAGCCTGTTAATAGATGGAGGCCCTATTTAAACTGACAAAAATGGTTAAGTGAGATCATTCGAAGCCTGTTAATGGCTGGAGGCCCTATTTAAACTGACACAAATGGTTAAGTGAGATCATTCGAAGCCTGTTAATAGATGGAGGCCCTATTTAAACTGACAAAAATTGTTAAGGGAGATCATTCGAAGCCTGTTAATAGATGGAGGCCCTATTTAAACTGACAAAAATGGTTAAGTGAGATCATTCGAAGCCTGTTAATGGATGGAGGCCCTATTTAAACTGACAAAAATGGTTAAGTGAGATCATTCGAAGCCTGTTAATAGATGGAGGCCCTATTTAAACTGACAAAAATGGTTAAGTGAGATCATTCGAAGCCTGTTAATGGATGGAGGCCCTATTTAAACTGACAAAAATGGTTAAGTGAGATCATTCGAAGCCTGTTAATAGATGGAGGCCCTATTTAAACTGACAAAAATGGTTAAGTGAGATCATTCGAAGCCTGTTAATGGATGGAGGCCCTATTTAAACTGACAAAAATGGTTAAGTGAGATCATTCGAAGCCTGTTAATGGATGGAGGCCCTATTTAAACTGAAACACAATCGTCTAATAGTAGCCTGCATAAAGTTAAAAGTACGACACCGGTACGGAAGGGGTTAATTCTTATGGCGCTGCTGTTGTTTTGAGTTATTATTGTTGTTGAGAGTTTTCATTATTGTCTTTAAGGGGAGGCAGACCGTTTTTCTGGACCCCCTTCTCCCTAATGTTTAGCCCCACTAGTTTTGAGATTTTAAGACGTTCGGCCCATTAGTTTGGCGATTTTAAGACCATTCGCCCCATTTCGTTGTCAATTTTAAGACCTTTCGTGCCATTTAGGTACCGATTATTTCCTGGCGAGCGATAGCGAGCCTGCAGTTTTAAGAGGAACCGGCCTTTGGCCGGGAAATTTTTCTGCCGAAAAATATAAAAATTTATCTTGAAGGGGGGTCTATGGGGGATGTTTTTTCAAGCTTGATGGAGGTCTAGGGAGGAAACTAAAAAAATATATGAATAAATTCATTAATAGACCAAACAAACGGTCAGTCTCCCCTTAATGTGCTCCCAAGATCCCCTTCAAGCTGATAAAAGGGCCCTCAGAAGTTCCTTCAAGCTTACTTAGTACATTTACCGGTAAGAAGTATCCCGGCCAAAATACGGTTTTTCCTAGATTGAAGGCTCGCTATTGCTCCCCATTTTGGTATAGTCTGCGACTTTACTTATCCTACTAGTTATACCTAAACCAAGGTCATTTATGTATATAACAAACAACAGGGGTGCCTAATATAGATCCCTGGGGGACACCAGGGTGCAGAGGGGATGACGAACACAATAAATACGATAAATAAGAAAAAACAATAAATGGGATAATGCAATAAGATATACAATAAATGGGATAATGCAATAAGATATACAATAAATGGGATAATGCAATAAGATATACAATAAATGGGATAATGCAATAAGATATACAGTATAGAATGCAAAGGGTCAATGCAGATAAAATACAGGGTCAACATAGAGATAAATGGAATAGGTAAGATAAACAATTAAACATAGCATAAAGACAAAGCAATAACGAAATAAGAATGGGATCAATACTATATCAATAAGCAAAGCATGATAAATTAAACTAAATAAGTATACAAGGCAAGTAAATGAATACACAGAGCACAACAACAACTTAAGGGGAGATCTCCACTTGAGGGATTTTTTTCTTGACTCCTTTCTCCCTCATGTTTAGCCCCATTGTTTTTCTAATTTTAAGACGTTTGCCCCATTATGTTGAAGATTTTAAGAACTTTCAACCCATTTGTCAATTTTAAGACCTTTCGTGCCATTTAGGTGTCTATTTTATCCTGGCGAGCGATAGCGAGCCTGTAATTTAAGAGGAACCGGCTTTCAGCCGAGACATTTTTCTACCGAAAAATTTACAAATTTATCTTGAAAGGGGCTCAAGGGGGTGTAATCTTAAGCTTGAAGGATATCTAGGGACCAAACTAAAAACCTCCCCTTAAGAGAAGTAAGTAGTTAAATGCTAAGAGGGGTACACTTAGATGATAACAAACCAAGCCTTCACAAGTGTTGAGTCTCTGTGTGGGTGTGTGTGTGTGTGTGTGTGTGGGGTAGGTGAGGGTGTGTGTGACTGTTTGAGAGATAACAAATCATACATCGTGTGTAACAAAATTACATATTATTTTGTGTTTGTGGGCCACCCTCCGGCTCTTGCCTTCCTATCGTCTTCCTTCCCCCTAACCCCATTATTGAAATATAAGAGAGAGAGAGAGAGAGAGAGAGAGAGAGAGAGAGAGAGAGAGAGAGAGAGAGAGAGAGAGAGCATACCACATGTGCATAAAGTGAAAACAAGTGTGTGCTGCCATACAGTATAACGGAGATCAAACATAATTTACATTTTGTCCAATTGCTCTTCTTTCCTTCTTTACTCCAGCCATCTGGTCTGGTACATTTTGTTTATTATATACAGCACAAAACTAAATATTTGTGTGTATTGAGTTCTCAAATGTCGTTCTACTATAAGAGGCAATTTGTGTGTGTGTGTGTGTGTGTGTGTGTGTGTGTGTGTGTGTGTGTGTGTGTGTGTGTGTGTGTGTGTGTGTGTGTGTGTGTGTGTGTGTGTGTGTGTGTGTGTTTGTTTGTTATTCTATTTGTTATTAATTTCACCACAACACCAAACACCTCCAATGAAATTAATGAAAGCATATAATTTATTATTATGTGATCCACCAGGATTCGAACCCGGGTTATCACACACAGATTTTTTAGACACCTTAACCATTACACCACCAAGACAGAAAACCGATTACGGCGGATGGCTGTGGCCTGATGAAGTCCATCCGCCTCTCTATTTTGCCTTGAGGTGGGTGTTTGACTATCTCTATATTTTTCATATATCTGTGTTAATTTCAACTCTTTTCACATGTGTGTGTGTGTGTGTGTGTGTGTGTGTGTGTGTGTGTGCGCGTGTATTAGTGTATGTATGTGCCAGAGAGAGAACCTAGTATACTGAAGACCTAGAGGTATGTGTGTGTGTGTGTGTTTTTTGTTTGTGTGTGTGTGTGTGTATATATGTGTGTATGTATGTATGTGTGTGTGTGTGTGTGTGCGTGTGTGCGTGTGTGTGTGTGTGTGTACTTGTTGAGTGTGTGCGTGTATACGTAGGTTAGCGTGTCAATGGAGATCTTTTAAGGGGACATTTTCACTAAGAGTTTATTTTTCTGGACCCCCTTCTCCCTCATGTTTAGCCCCACTACTTTTGAAAGTTTAAGACGTTCGCCCCATTAGTTTGTCGAATTGTAAGACCTTTCGCCCCATTTCTGTCAATTATAAGACCTTTTGGCCCATTTAGGTATCATTTTTTTTCCTGACAAGCGATAGCGAACCTGATCATGCTTAAACTACACTGCAGAAATATAGGGTGTGAAAAGTTAAATACAATCATTGGGTATATATTATGTACAGTCGCTCTAATAAGTCATGTCCCGGAAGCTGTCATTACGTTTGGCTTGCTGTGTGCTGTATTAATGTCGGTCAGATGTTGAATAGGGTGGGTAAGTGTAGGAACATGTTTGTATACTTCACTCGATATGAAGAAAGGAAGCTTAGATATTGCTGATACCAATTATTGATCAAAACCATACTTGGTGCCGAGACATTACTTATTAGCGCGACTGTACCTATCTATAGTTGTGTTAGATGGGTTTATTACCACCAATATACCTCAGAAGGCATGAAGAGGGTATTAACGTGTCCACAGCAAGTTACCCTAAAACTCACTTCCTCATGACAACATGGGTTAACACTGGCTCATCCGACCTTTACACTTAGTTTTGGTGTGCTATATCATTATTATTATTATTATTATTATTACTTATATTATTATTATTATTATTATTATTAATTTTATTATTATTATTATAATTATTAGTGATGATGATGTTGATGATTTTTGCCATATTATAGCAATTTATTGTTATTTTGCCTCCAAAGCTAAAAATAAAATAAAAATAAAAATAATAATTAAAAAAAATAAAACATTCTCAGACCCCTTCAAGCCAAATAACGACACCCTGGTCTCCTTTCAAGCTAATTATATTCATTTTTCGGTGGAAAAATGTCCCTTTCCCCTAAATTATAAGCTCCCTATCACTCACACAGAAAATATTGTCGCCTGAATGGGGTGAAACGTTTTATAATTGCCAAACTAATCAGGTGAAACGTCTACAAAATCGTCTAAGTACCGGGGCCATAGAAGAGTGGTCAAAAAAAAAAAAAAAAAAAAAAAAAAAAAAAAAACAGCCCTGAATGAGACAGTAATAATGTCTGCCATACTGCCAGTCATGGGTAAATGTTACAACGGTATTTCCGGTATTTACCTTAACCCCTTCTTTACCGCGACGTCCTTTTACCTTTATTCTGCCTACTATTAGATGATATTATTCAGTTTAAAAAGGGCCTTCAGCAATTAAAATGTAAAACTTGCAAACTAAACAAACCAAAACTGGGACAAAGACAATATAAAGTCAAATTAACTTATCAAAATTAACAGGCTGCGAACTATCTACCTAAACCCTTTTTACTACCACAGATCCTTCTGAAGCTGCTGTAAATAGTCTAAATATAGTAAGAAAATCATAAAAAGACGTCGCCGGTACAGAAGGGGTTAAGGGGAGATAGGTCGCTTTTCTTGACCCCCTTCTTCCTCATTTGTTTTGAGATTATAAGACGTTCGCCCTATTAGCTTTGCGATTTCATGACCTTTCGATCAATGTCTTGGTCATTATTTAGGACCTTTCGTGCCATTTAGGTGTTGATGTTTTTCCTGGCGAGCGATAGCGAGCCTATAATTTTAAGAGGAATCGGCACATTTTTCTACCATAAAACTTACACATTTTTTTTTTTTTTTTTTTTTTTGGTGGTGGCGGCGGTGGTGGTGGCGGCGGCGGTGGTGGTGGTGGTCTAGCGAGGAAAACTTAAAAAAAAAAAAAAAAAAAAAAAAAAAAAAAAATCAATAAATCGACCAAAACTATAAACTCTACCCCCTTAACCATTTCTGAACCGTGACGCCATCTTTCATTTATTCTGGCAACCATTAGAGTTTAGACGATTATAAGCAGTAGACTAAGAAGTTACATGTGAGAGTTAACCCCTGCTGTACCGGCGACGCATTTTATATTTTGATTTCAGCTACATTTAGACGATTTTAATTATGCTGATTTGGGGAGGATATGTGGTAGCTAAAAAAGATTAATTGAGATAGCCTATAGTCTTGTAATCGGTATATGTCCTTCCTAAGCTGAATAAAATCGTCTAAGAGTTTCCAGAGTAATGTACAAAGGACGTCATAGGTACTGAATGGGTTAAAAGGGGCATCATGTTAGTTTGAACACACTAAAGAATACGGGTACGAAAGGGGTATACTATGGACCTTGGGGTATACAAAGTGTCCATAATAATCTATCCATAGCAGTTAGGTACACCCAGAAGTGAAAGTCCCTGCATAGGGTTTACCCCCTACTCCTACTACCCCAGAAGCTAGGAACGGGGTGGTCACTGCCCAGTCCCCCTTACTACTCCTACCCCAGGCAGAAGGGGCAGGGTGTGTCTGTCTGTCACCCCTTCCTTCCCCTCCCCACCCATGAAGAGAACAAACTACACCCCCCCCCCCTCCCCCCACGCACACTTACACCCCACCCCAATGCCAGACAGGAGGTTGACACACACACACACACACACACACACACACACACACACACACACACACACACACACACACACACACCATTATCAATTTCATAAATAATGGCATCGTGTTTACCTTCATTAATTTACCCTCTGACGGTTTTGACGCATTTTGATTGTTTATCCTGGCTATAATTAGACGAATAATTACAGCTTAGGAAGGACCAATGTGAAATAATGTCCTAATCTGAATAAAATCGTCTAATAATAGCCATAAAGCAGAAAAGAAGAGCGTCATCGATTCTCAGAGGCTTAATATATGATTTGTTATACATGTATTATCATGTAGAAATTATACACAAAAATAAAATAGCTACTCGCTTTACATTTGACAGCATAACAATATGCCATGTTTGCTATTTGGTAGTATTATAAAGCAGTATAATCTAGTAACGAGTTATTGTATTTTATGGTGTCTCGGTGTATAACACCTATTGGAAAATATTATCAAGGAAGTTGGTTACTAAATATTATAGCAAGCTGCATAGGCCTACAGTATATATTTCGTGCATAACTCAATACTGTAAAATCACATTATATATATATATATATATATATATATATATATATATATATATATATATATATATATATATGAGAGAGAGAGAGATATATATATAACAGATATGATAACATATATCACTGTAATAAGCAGTAGTAAGCAAATGGTAGACATATCTCACGTCGGATATATATATATATTGAACAATTAATGAACATCGAGGCTAACATTTGTGGTAAAGCATTTCCCTCATGAGTTATTGGTATATATATTTAGAGTACCTGGTAACCGTGTTTTAACTTTGATACTAAATGCGTCTCTAGTCATGGTGTTCTAAAGCTGATTTTCCTGTGTCGACTGCTAAACTATCACCTTTCCTCCCCCGAACTACATCATTGCATAGTTTGAGTCTCGTTAAACCCTTATTGCTTTCTGACATTAGGCTGAGATTAGTATGGATCTTCATATATTATACAGTACCGGTAGAGCTTTTTACCAACTCTTCTGCTACTACTGGAACACCACAGTTATTACAGTTCAGGCCTGCCAACATTATTCAGAATAAATCTATGACCCTAAGTATTCAGTTACACTATTAATCTAATTGATTTTGATTAACTTGCACTAAATATTAACGTTAATAATAGATGTGTGCTAATGTAGAAGCAATACAAATAATAATTACAAAAGTAAATGAAAAATCTGTTGGTATCCCTTAAGAACCGAGACAGCATTTTCAGAGAGAGAGAGAGATATTCTATAGCAGGAATTAGATAAGCATTTTCTTACCGATTACCTTGTATTTAATATTTGATAAAATATAGCTGTCGATTTTAGGTAGGATAGATGGTGAATAGGTATTACTGAACTTTGATTTCGTATTTGGGTACGTATGCATTGAGCATCGGCATGCTTCGAAATAACACTCGTTCCAAATGAAAAGCAATTATGAGGATTATGTATTTAATCATATAGATGACATATACTCGAAAAAGTTCAGTATAATTAAGACAACACTAGAGTGCTACGTTAATATCGTATCTGTGAGACTGTTTGGGAAGTGAGTTTTCAATAATTTCACTATCAGTTGCTACGCGGATATAGTGCCCTCCTGATTATGATATATCCGCGAAAATATAAGTAGATATCTAGTTTGTTATAAAGTTATGACATACCTCGTTGAAGTCTGTAAACCTGTCTTCATAGTGTAATGCATAAATGCACTGAATTTCGGTGTGAGCATCCTAGGTTCGAATCCCTGGACTGTCACATGTATTTGTTGATTTCATGATTTGAGTTTAGAAGCAAAGTTGGTTGGTGGAAAAAACATATGAAATACCTTTTTGATAGACGCCCCCCCCCCCCCCCCCCTCCAAAAAAAAATAATGACTGCAGTGAACATGGCAATTAATTAAAATGGCAATTAATATATATATATATATATATATATATATATATATATATATATGAATGAGAGCGAGAAAGTGTTAATATTCTCGAATATGCACCAAAAAGCCTAACCACGGATCGAGCATTGAATGAATTTACCACTTATAATCAATTAAGCAATCCATACAATATGTTTTTTAGTAAGTTCCAACACCTCTTCAGAGGTATTCAAAAATTACAAGATTACCATTTCAATGTGCAAATCCATTAAATACCAATGCATATTGCGCGGGTGAGTGAATACTATCGATCTACAGTATATATCTATTGCCTGACGCCGTGATCCCCGAAGAGTTGGCCACGGGTGAATACAATAATTTGTAAAATAACTAGAAGGGGTGATGGTATTGGAAATTTACATTATAAATACAAACATGATAGAATACTAATTACGCATAAATCATAAGTGTGTGTGTGTCAAGCTACGGATAGGTGACAGATAGTGTAAATTATCTTCATTCTGTAAAATCAGATAATTTATTGCAACATTGTTCTGGCATATATAGATTACCAATTACTGACATGGTCTCGGCCTCGTTGCAAGGTTACTTTATTCTGTGTTCGTGGAAAACAATGGTTGTAATCGGCGGTTTCCTCCTGTGTGGGGTTGGGGTAGGGTGTGAGTGGGGGGCCTGCTTGTTTAATCTCTCCATTATAGGGTAGGGGAAGGAAGGGGTGACGGACTGGCACCATCCCGTCCCTTCTGCCTGGGGTAGGAGTAGTAAGGGGGACTGGGCAGTGACCACCCAGTTCCTACCTTCTGGGGTAGTAGGAGTAGGGGGTAAACCCTATGCAGGGACTTTCACTTCTGGGTGTACATTGGCAGTATCATACCCGTTCAACCCTTAGAAGACACGGTGACGCATTTCTATTCTGCTTTCTGGCTATTATTAGACGATTGTCTTCAGATTAGGAAGGGTATATGGAAATCAGAGGGTCAATATAGATGGTCTGTACCCTTATCATTCCCACAAATCCTGTCTAAATTGTAAAAATTCGTCTGATGATAGCCAGAATAAACTGTTAAAATGCGTGATAGAATTAGATGAAGCTAGATCGTATAGAAGTTGGTGATAAGGGTGAACGGTCAGTTGAACCAGTGCCACTTCAACCAGTGCCACTTTAACCAGTGCTAACTCAACCAGTGGCCACTTCAACCAGTGACCATTTCAACCAGTGACCATTTTAAACAGTAGGTTAGGTTAGGTTAGGTTACTGGTTAAAATGGTCACTGATTAAAATGGTCACTGGTTGAAATGGTCACTGGTTGAAGTGGCCACTGGTTGAGTTAGCACCAGTTGGTTAAAGTGGCACTGGTTGAAGTGGCACTGGTTCAACTGACATGGAACCGGTGATAAGATAGGTTGGCCCTGGTTTAGTTATAGACTATAGGTTGAGATGTACGGTACTGATTTTCACTCTCTACTGGAGGGTGGTGGGACTCTTGCACGTAAAGACCCTGCAGTGTTCGTTCCTCGCTTGATGCTCCAAAGGTTTAAGGGGGGTGACCTGCTTTTTGATATTTCTGTCCTTTTCTCTCTTTCTCTGGCTTGTATCCATTCGCCAACTATTTTAAGACGTTTATCCCCATCTAGGTGTCGATTTCTTCCTGGCGAGCGATAGCGAGCCAGCATTATATGAAGAAATCCGGCTTAGCCGGAGAAATTTTTCTATCGAAAAATGTACAAATTTAGCCTGCTGTCAAACAAAAATAAAAAATATACTGGCTCGCTATCGCTCACCAGTAAAAAATTGACACCTGGATGGGGATAAACGTCTTAAAACAGTAGGCTGAATGGGGCCAAATGGATACAAGCCAGAGAAAGAGAGAAAAGGACAGAAATAACAAAAAGCAGGTCACCCCCCTTAATGGCCTGAGAACATGATAGTTCAGGTTTCTCTCTGCAGTGGCGGACATTAGAGGTGTGTTAGGCCAGTTACCACCATTCTAGGTTGGGTAGAAATCGTCACCTCTAACCTCTGTAACTCAAAGGGACTAGAGTAATCGAGCTATTTTTTGCTACCAAATAGGAAGACTTGGCTAGGGAATAGGTGTGGATATGGACAGCTCATTTGCTCTAGCCCTTTTGGAGCTACAGAGGTTAGAGGTTACGATTTCGGGCCAACCTAGCATGAACGGACTATAGTTGATTACACTGATTAGTGGTTACAAACTACTTCATCAGCATTTTCAACAGCACGGTAACATCCAAAATGCACTCACAATATATAGGCCTACAACCTTGCCAAGCCGAACTAAGCTACCGTGGTGAGATACTGTACAGAGACTAGAAGTAGGCCGGTTCTGAAGTGTGTATTTGTGTGTGTGTGTGTGTGTGTGTGTGTGTGTAAATTATGTAAATGGTAATTCGTTTATTTTATCAAAGTGTATTTAACATCTCGTGGACTGTGTTGGACGTATGCGAATAATGAGTGTTAACTACATGTACCGTACTAGTGTTTTACGTCTATTAACAACCGCTACGTGACTCTTAACAACGGTGTAACTAAAGCTTTGGCCTTCATCCACTTTGCTCAATATTTAATTAAACCGTGGTAAATCGATGGAACTGAAACACATGCCTAATTCATCAAGCAAAACTAAAATAACAAGGTTGCTATCATTATCTGGTGGAAACAAATATTACCTCGCGAACGTATGATTATGTAATTATAAGTTAATAAACAGCATCGGATGTAATAAAATACACAACCTGTAATTAAACTGTTATGTTATACATAGTAATTACAGGTTTATCAGTGAAGGTATATTAGGATATTGAATGTCCTCATTAAACACCAATAGATGTATTTATCTAATATTAACTTACGTTATGTTATGTTGTGATTGTTATTATATGAATATTGCATGGTTGTTTCGTGAGAATGTTATTGTTTGATTGTTTTGTGTTGCATTATTGCCTATCTATCTATCTATCTATCTATCTATCTATCTATATATATATATATATATATATATATATATATATATATATATGTGTGTGTGTGTGTGTGTATGTGTGGTGTGTCAAATGAATAAAACAGCTCGTTAAACTAACATGCAGGAAAGCCCCGCGACCCACTTGAATGATCAGAGTTAGTGTTGTGTGCAGGACTTAACTCGATCACTACAGGCAACAGAGACTAGACAACTACTTCACTGTTGGCCATCACCACATCTACCTAACTCATCGCATCCATTTACATTTGTGACTTATAACAATGCCGGGCATGAAAAAAGTACACGAAAAATCTCGAAAATGTAACTCATTTATGTAACAAACCCTACCCAACGCTAGGTTAGGTTAGACAAGGCAAGGTTAATTTGGAGTTCAAATATCCACAAGAACCATAACTACAGTATAGTGAAGACGGTAATAGAGCCATATTCAAGGATGTGACCACCTGTTATGTTCATTTCCACCATATATGACATTAAGGGGAGGTTTTTAGTGTGTTTCCTAGACTTCCATCAAGCTTGAAATTACACCCCCATGACACCCTTTCAAGATAAATTTGAAAAAATTTCGGTAGAAAAATGTCCCGGCCAAAGGCCGGTTCCTCTTAAATTACAGGCTCGCTAACGCTCGCCAGGAAAAAATCGACACCTAAATGGGACGAAAGGTCTTAAAAGTTACATAAATGGGGTGAAAGTTCTTAAAATCGCCAAACTAATGGGGGTTCGCCCCATTAGTTTGGCGATTTTAAGAACTTTCACCCCCTTTATGTAACTTTTAAGACCTTTCGTCCCATTTAGGTGTCGATTTTTTCCTGGCGAGCGATAGCGAGCCTGTAATTTAAGAGGAACCGGCCTTAAAATCTCAAAAGCAATGGGGCTAAACATGAGGGTGAAAGAAGTCAAGAAAAAAACTCCCTCAAATCGTCAGCTGAAAAGAAACAAGAATATACAGGTAGTTATAACAAACATTAACCCCTTCAATACGATGGCTGCAATATAGTATCATAGTATCAGACTGGCTTAAGGGGAGATATTTAGTTTGTTCCCTACTTGTTCATCAAGCTTAAAATTACACCCCCTAGATCCCCTTTCAAGATAAATTTGTAAATTTGTCGGTAGAAAAATGTCCCGGCCGGAGGCCGGTTGCTCTTAAATTACAGGCTCGCTATCGCTCGCCAGGAAAAAATCGACACCTAAATGGCACGAAATGTCTTAAAATTGACAGAAATGGGGCAAAATGTCTTAAAATATCCAAACTACTGGGGCGAACGTCTTAAAATCTCAAGAGCAATGGGGCTAAACATGAGGGAGAAAGGGGTCCAGAAAAAAATCCCTCAAGTGGAAATCTCCCCTTAATGGCCATCTAGAAAACAAAAGGATGCCAAATAGTTCTCTAACACTTTTGCTTCTTACAGGTCTTTCCTAAGCTGCATAGAACATTTCTTATGCTAGCCAGAATATGCACAAGCGTTATCTATCTGGGAAACGTTGTCAACCAAGTGCTCCTCTTCATATGCTTTTTTTTTTTTTTTTTTTTTTTTTTTCTTTTTTTTTTTAATAGGCTAATAATAATAATACATTTATTAAGCTCAGACTTTTACATACAAAGTATGGAGCACAATTTCATCCATATCTTGTTTTATACATATTCATTAACACTCACATTACAATATAAACTAATGCTAATTAAGCATGAGGAAAAAATTGTAAATTAACAGAAATACAATAATTGAAAACAAACTGAGACACCAAAAATAATTTAGATCTACATCAAATTCCCTATACATTATATTCCCTATTGACCCTTGAAAACATTCAACGATACAACGAGAATACTTGTTTTAAGAACAAAGACAGATTTGATTGTATTTTAGTGTTTTTTGTCTCCTACTAGTTTACAGAATTGATGCATGTTTGGTCTAATTATATAATACCTTGGAATATATTTATTTCTATACCTAACAACTTCTTCATTAGAGCATTCAAGCACTGCATGATATTTATCACCAAGGACATTGAGATTACAGATAGTGCATTTCCTATTTTCTCTTGGGGTGTTTGTATATATTCTGTCAAGTTTTCGATTTTCATTGCTAACTAGAGTAGCAAAGCACCGAAGGCCTCCGTCGAAGGCTATCAATCACCCAACCACTCCAAACCCTTCTCCTTCCTAGTCCCTCTCCCCCCTGACAACACTTCGGCTGATCCAAAACAACAACAACAACAACAACAACAACAACAACAACAACAAAGAAGAAAAAGATTAATACAATTAAATAAGAAGAATGATAATAGTGGTTATAAACTTCTCGTGTTATCAAGGGAGTCAATTATGGTGTCCTGGTATTCAATTATGGTGTCCTGGTATTCAATTATGGTGTCCTGGTATTCAATTATGGTGTCCTGGTATTAAAGGGGTCAATGTAACTGAATTATTTATGTTAGTAATTCATGTAATCAATAGCAAGGATGAGAATAGGGGTGGAGTCAACGAACGCTGTAATAAGCGCGCTCACAGGAACCTCACATCAAGCAGGTTTTGTCTAATTAATTTGATTGATGGCTAGATATGGACCAGACCAGCTAATATCTTTCCAGACAATTTTCACTTGAAACCCTTACAGTTTCTACCTGTTGATTTTGGATGGCCTCTTTGAGGAACTGATCGATAAGTACCTACATTACATTTCAAACCATTTTTCACAGGCCTTGAGCACAATATCCGCATCAATGAACATTGGCATTATTCGTTTGGGAACTTTTTCTAGCCACATGTTAAGGGGGTCACCTGCTTTGTTTCTCTTTCTCTCCTTTTCTCTCTTTCTCTGGATTATATAATTTTTTTTTTTTTTTTTTGTCCTATGTGATTGAGGGAGGCAAAAGGCAGAACTGCCTATAGCGAGTGCCTCCCCCATAGTTGAAAGAGTGACAGGGCCAAAATCAAGGGACGTTCGAGCCAAAATGCCTAGACACACGGAGTTTGAAGCAATTTAAGTCATAGGAAGAGGGAAAGACTGATTCTGGGAGAGAGTTCCAGAGCTCAGCTGTTGAGTAGAAGAAAGTTTGAGAGTAACGTTTCACTCTTGGGTTGGAGAGTTGCACAGAGTAGGGGTGGGATTGAGTTGCAAGACGGCCCCATTCAGCCACCTGTTTTAAGACGTTTATCCCCATCCAGGTGTCGATATCTTCCTGGCGAGCTATAGCGAGCCTGCATTGTATGGAGAAATCCGGCTTCGCCGGAGACATTTTTCTATCGAAAAATGTACAAATTTAGCTTGCTGTCAAAACAAAAACATATATATGCTGGCTCGCTACCGATCGCCAGGAAAATATTTACACCTGGATGGGGATAAACGTCTTTAAACAGTAGGCTGAATGGGGGCTAATGGATACAAGCCAAAGAGAGAGGGCGAGAAAGAGAAAAAAAGCGAGGTGGGCTCCCTTAACCCTTTTGCTGTGGGTGACATTCTGGAACGTCCTGGCAATTTGCAGCAATTTCCAGGCTTTAAAAGCCTGTAAAAACCGTAAAAATCGAGTGTCAGTGGGCGGGAGCGTGAGGGGCCCACCTCCGACCCTCAGAGCAGCGAGCGGCTCACTGAGGTAGACTGTGTCTCGCGCGGGTCTCTCTCTGCCTCTCACAACAGTGTAGCCAAGCGAGCGAGTGCTAACAAATAGCGGGTTTCCCGCGTTTCACTGGCACCGCTGCGGGTGAACCAGGCCACGTACGAGGCCCGTTCTGGTCTCATTTTGAAGCTATTTTCGCCTAGTTTTTGGCAGAATACAGTTAATTTAATGCAGATGCTTGATTTATCATTCAGGAGTGCCTGAATACGCCCTAAATAGCCCAAAACACCCCGCAGAGAAAGGGTTAAGACTCTTTACAGAGATACAGGCAGGCAGAATGATGGAAGGTTATTATCGGTGGCTGCCACGTTATACAACTTCACATATAAAACTCCCAGGACAGAACTGTAGGGGAAAACAAAAAGATACCTGTAAAATAACTCTTGTCCCTCTGCCTTTGTCGGAGTAATGGTGAGCTGCCAATACACAACCTGGGACCATTGCTGTGAAGAGCTGGCTATATTTACTCACTAGATGAGTAATAACAAGAAGTATTGACAAAAGTGGTCTTACCTGTGTTCTAAAGTGGCTGATATTGCTACATAGTGGTGTTGTTTGGTGCCTGTGTTCTAAAGTGGTTGATATTGCTACATAGTGGTGCTGTTTGGTGTCTGTGTTCTAAAGTGGCTGATATTGCTACATAGTGGTGTTGTTTGGTGCCTGTGTTCTAAAGTGGCTGATATTGCTTCATAGAGTTCTAAAGTGGCCGATAGTGCTTCCTATAGTGGAGAGGGTTATTTGGTGCCTGTGTTCTAAAGTGGCTGATATTGCTTCATAGAGGAGTTCTAAAGTGGCCGATAGTGCTTCCTAGTGGAGAGGGTTATTTGGTGCCTGTGTTCTAAAGTGGCTGATATTGCTTCATAGAGGAGTTCTAAAGTGGCCGATAGTGCTTCCTATAGTGGAGAGGGTTATTTGGTGCCTGTGTTCTAAAGTGGCTGATATTGCTTCATAGAGGAGTTCTAAAGTGGCCGATAGTGCTTCCTATAGTGGAGAGGGTTATTTGGTGCCTGTGCTCTAAAGTGTGTTCACCTGAGTGTGGACGTGCTCTCTCTCCGTCACCACTTGCACCATGTTGTATGTATGTCACAATTTTCCTAGAATATCTCCTTTGTGTCTCACCTGTCAAACCTTACACACACACACACACTCCTTGGTATTTCACGTACCCCCTCTCTCTCTCTCCCTCCCTTTTGTGCGAATATATATAAGGGATGCTTTGTCAGTATATATATATATACTGTATATATATATATATACCGGTACTGTATATATATTTATATATACTGTATACATGTGTGTGTGTGTGTGTGTGTATGAAGGAAAAGCCGTGGGTGGCAACGGATTACAAATAATGTCTTCATTAAAGGTGCAACTAAAACATCTCTCTCTCTCTCTCTCTCTCTCCCTTTTGTGCGAATATATGTAAGGGATGCTTTGTCAGTATATATATATATATATATTGTATATATATATATACCGGTACTGTATATATATTTATATATACTGTATACATGTGTGTGTGTGTGTGTGTGTGTGTGTGTGTGTGTGTGCGTATGAAGGAAAAGCCGTGGGTGGCAACGGTTTATAAATAATTTCTTCATTAAAGGTGCAACTAAAACATTCTCTCTCTCTCTCTCTCTCTCTCTCTCTCTCTCTCTCTCTCTCTCTCTCTCTCTCTCTCTCTCTCTCTCTCTCTCTCGCTGTGTGTGTGTATGCTCGCAATGAAAATTACTATTAATTGAGGTGACAGAAACCAGAAAATTACAAGTTATGAATTTTACATTAAGGGAACCGACCTCTCTTTTGTTTCTCTTTCCCTCCCTCTCTCTTTGGCTTGTATCCATTCGGCCTCATTCAGCCTACTATTTTAAGACGTTTACCCCCATTCAGGTGTCAATGTTTTCCTGGCGAGCGGTAGCGAGCCAGCATATATATATATATATATATATATTTTGTTTTGACAGCAAGCTAAATTTGTACATTTTTCGATAGAAAAATGTCTCCGGCGAAGCCGGATTTCTCCATACGCATGCTGGCTCACTATCGCTCGCCAGGAAGAAATCGACACTTGGATGGGGATAATCGTCTTAAAACAGTTGGCTGAATGGGGCCGAGTGGATACAAGCCAGAGAAAGAGAGAAATAGAAAAAGACAACAAAAGAAGACAGGTGACCCCCCTAATGAATGGAGCAGCAATATAACGTAGAACAAAATAGTAAACAAAAAATATATACTGTATAAGTGTATAATATATAAAGTAAGAGTAGTAGTAATACACACAAGGTACAATAGACGAGGAAGGAGAGATGAAACGAGTGATAAGAGCTCTGCTGGCCTTGAATTCAGACGTCATAAAGTAGGAAAGAAAAATGAGAGCGAGAGAAAATGATACACACAGACACGCGCAGATTGAAGTAAATAAAACAGGCTATTATACATCTCAATTGATCTATTAGAATATATGTACAGTCGAGGTTAAGGGGAGATATTTTGTTTGTTCCCTAGACCTCCATCAAGCTTAAAATTACACTCCCTTGAGTCCCTTTCAAGATAAATTTGTACATTTTTCGGTAGAAAAATGTCCCGGCCAAAGGCCGGTTCCTCTTAAATTACAGGCTCGCTATCGCTCGCCAGGATAAAATCGACACCTGAATTGCACGAAAGGTCTTAATATGGGGTGAAAGTTCTTAAAATCGCTAAACTAATGGGGCAAACGTTTTATAATATCAAAAGCAATGGGGCTAAACATGAGGGAGAAAGGGGTCAAGAAAAAAAAAACTCAAGTGGAGATCTCCCCTTAATAGGTGTTGTCAGATATTTCACAAAGTTTCGGACACTGACTAATACTCTGAAGGATAAGCACTTTTCCCAGTAACTATAAGGTTTGTATAATTATATCACTCAAAATACAGAAATGATGTGTAAATATTGCTGATACCCATTATTTATCAAAATATAATTGGTGCCGAGGCATCACTTATTAGCGCGACTGTACATTCTCAGATTAATATGCAGGATTCGAAACTGCATAATAAATCGTAGGTTGGTGCATATTTCTGTAACTGTCTTGATAACGTAATGCATAAGTGCGCGGAATTTCGGTGGGAGTATCCTAGGTTCGAGTCCTTGGAGTGCCACATGTATTTGTTGATTTCATTAAGGGGAGGTATTTAGTTTATTCCCTAGACCTCCATCAAGCTTAAAATTAAACCCCGTTGACCCTCTTTCAAGATAAATTTGTACATTTTTCGGTAGAAAAATTTCCCGGCTCAAAGCCTTAAGAAGAATGTAATGTAATTTCTCGCTATCGCTCGCCAGGATAAAATCGACACCTAAATGGCACGAAAGGTCTTAAAATTGACAGAAATGGGTCGAAAGTCCTCAAAATCGTCAAAATAATGGGGCGAACGTCTTAAAATTAGCAAAGCCATTGGGCTAAACATGAGGGAGGAGAAAGGGGTCCAGAAAAAAAGTCCCTCAAGTGGAAATCTCCCCTTAATTGAGTTTAGAAGTGAAGCTGGTTGGTGAAAACAAAAATAGGAATTCAGTTTCACAAATACTTCCTAAGCTGAATAAAAATCGCCCCGTGGCAGCCAGAATAGAAGTAAGCAAAGTGTGGTCGTCTGTTGAAGTTGTGCAGGAGACGGCAAAGTAGGACGGGAAGAGAAAACTGAAGGGTTAAGGGGGGTGACCTGCTTTTTTTGTATTTCTCTCTCTTTCTCTGGCTTGTATTCATTCGGCCCCATTCAGCCAACTATTGTAAGACGTTTATCCCCATCTAGGTGTCGATTTCTTCCTGGCGAGCGATAGCGAGCCAGCATTATATGAAGAAATCCGGCTTCGCCGGAGAAATTTTTCTATCGAAAAATTTACAAATTTAGCCTGCTGTCAAAAATATTAAAACGTTTGCTGGCTCGCTACCGCTCACCAGTAAAAAAATTGACACCTGGATGGGGATAAACGTCTAAAACAGTAGGCTGAATGGGGCCAAATGGATACAAGCCAGAGAAAGAGAGAAAAGGAGACAAAAAAGCAGGGTTTATTTATGTTTATTTCTGCATTTATTCCTGTTTTAGTCAGTTTCCTCCCTAGACCTCCATCAAGCTTAATACATTTTCCTCAAGGTCTCCCCTTCGAGATAAACTTGTACATTTTTCGGTAGAACAATGTCACGGCCGAAGGCTGGTTCCTCCAAAATTACAGGCTTGCTATCGCAAGCCAGGACAAAAATCGACACCTAAATGGCACGAAAGGTCTTGATATTGTTAAAGAAATGGGGCGAAAGGTCTCTAAATTTACAAACTAATGAGGTGAACGTCTTACAATCTTCAAATAATCGGGCTAAAAATGAGAGAAGTGGGTCCAGAAAAAGCAACTACCACCCTTATATTTGAAAGCGTTTTTAACTCTATTCATTCCTCGAGTCCGTCATTTTGGAACCCCCTCGGTTTCGCTTTATTTGTGTTGGTAATTTTACGACGCTTTGTCCCTTTCAGGCGTCGTATCTTGTTTTCCTGGCGAGCGATAACTAGCCTGCAATTTAGTAGAAACCAACCTTCGGCCAGGACATTTGTTGTTTATAGGCTACATATACACGTACCTTGAAGGGGGATATGGTGAGGTGGGTTTGTTATTATATATATATATATATATATATATATATATATATATATATATATATATATTATTATTATTATTATATTGAATATATACAGTATATATCATTCATCTACTAGACGAGATAGAGAAAGGGGCGAGGGAACGCGAAACTGGTCCCGGACCCCAAGAATTGGAACTTTAAATGTTGCCTCTGTTCTGGCTCTGTCTCGAGTCAGCCACCCCCAGCTGTGGGGCGTGTGTCCGAGTATATACTGTACACACATACATACATACATATTGGTACATATAATGGAGGTGTTCAGACGGTAAAGTAGAACAGGTAAGATCTCTCCCCCCCGCTGGAGAGAGATCACACATACTGAAGGTTAACGAGAATTATAATGAGTCACTAGTTAGAATACAACAGAACAAAACATCCGGGAACAGTTAAATGTTATTGTAAAGTAAAAACTCACTGCTTGGGTTTTCTTTCTATTTTAAGTATACAGGTTATTTATGTTTAGCCTTTATTGTTGTAATGGTGGCGTTCCAGGCAGCTCTGTTAAGAGCTGCCTCACTTGTCAGGTTCTTTGATTTAAGATCAGACGGCAAAGTCCGATCCCACGTCTTTCTTGGGCCGCCCCTTGATGCAGCTCCCTTTGCATTTTTCAAGCAGTGTATATCATTTGCTCACTAGACACCTTTCAAAGTACCTACTGTAGACTCTCCTTCAAGCTAAATAATATTTTTAATTTATTTATTCATGTTGTACATATATTTTGTATATACAGTATATATATATATATATATATATAATATATATATATATATATATACAGTATATATATATATATATATATATATATATAGGCAAGCAACACCAAGGTAAACACGAACATCTTTATTCTGGTACCGGTAACGTTTCGACATTAACATATGTCATCATCAGACCTAAATCAATAAGAAATAAATGTATTAATACATTATGTTGACATTTAAAGCAAATATATTTTTAATAATAATTTAGAAAAACCTAAAAAGTTAGAACTCGCGAAAAAAGAGATAGAAACAAACACTAACAACAGAAACAGCTAAACCATAATTATGTGAACTACGTGTAGATATTGTAGGCTAAAATATACACAATACCTTAGAAACATAACAGGTTGGAGGAGCATTCGTGGGTGCCCAAGGTGGGCTTAAGATGGTGAGGAGGGACTCTGCTATTAACCGGGTGGTGTCACCAGAACAACTGAAAATTACTGAACAATCTTTTTTGTTAATGGAATGGCCTAAAGGTTCACAATGGTCTCGAATGGCTGAAAAGGATGGTTTAGAAATGGGAAGTCCAGTTCTATAAGATCGACCCAGGTGCTCCGTAACCCTCGTGTTTAAGTGCCGCTTTGATTGGCCTATATAAGTTGCATTACAGCAGCTACATTTATATTGATAAACAATAGAGGATTGCAGAATATCCGGGATACGATCTTTGAATTTGAAATGATGAGACAAAGTATTGGTAGGTTTGAATATTATTCTGAGGGACACTTGGGGATAGAAGCAACGAATCAATTTTGTGACTTTATGGCGTATCGAGTAACTTGATGGTCCTAAAAATGGCATAGTGAAAAATATTACTGCCTTTTTAGCAGTCGGTACGGGGCTCGGGACTTGGAAAAGTTTATTTAGTTGTTTACCGAAACAGCTTTCAATGAATGAAATAGGGAAACCATTAGAATGTAAAATGTGTTTGAGATATTCGAGTTCATTGTGAAAAGACAAATATGAGGAACAAATGTGGTAAGCACGGGTGACTAAAGTTAAGATTAAATTTCGTTTGTACTGTAACGGGATAGATTAATTAAATTTTGTCGTTAAACCTGTGAAGGTTCGTTTCCTGTATATTGAAGTATTAAATGAGTCAGGTGTTCTGTTAATATTTATGTCTAGGAAGGGGAGTTTACCATTTGTTTCAGTGTCGGAAGTGAACTTAATGTTTTCATGTTGTGAATTTAGATAAGCTAAAAAAATTGGAACGTGATCGGGAGACTGGAATAAAACGAATGTGTCATCTATGTAACGTCTGTAGAGCAAAGGTTTGAATTCTATAGGACAGTTGTCAAGCCATTGTTTCGTGATAAACTAAGAATGAATTAGCGAGACTGCAACCGAGAGGATTACCCATAGAAATACCATCTACCTGTTTGTAAAATGAACCATTGAAAATGAAAAGACTGTCTTTAGCGGCGTATGAAAGTAACTTATGGAACTGATCTTTGGAGAATCCGTTGACAATTTTTTCATTTTCAAATAATTCTGAAGTGCATATGTCAATTGTCTCGTTTATGGGAATGTTGGTGAATAAACTAGTTACATCAAATGAAGCCATTATACAACCGGAACGAGTGAAGTTACAAAGTTCCTTGGCAAATGTAAATGAATCCCTAACTGTGTACTCGTTGGAAGTTAAAGGAGAGATGATTGGTACTAAATACTGTGCTAGATTGTAACTGGCTGTACCTATGGCGGACAAAATAGGGCGGACAGGGCAATTTATCTTGTGAACTTTGGGAAGTCCGTATAAAATTCCAGGGCGGGCACCAGCGGCGAATAAATGTGAATATATCATTTCATCTATTGTCTCGTTTCTTTTTAGTTGTCTTAGAAAGTTGTTGATTTTGTCTTCACTTTTAATTAAGAGAGGGTAGATATCCTGTTTTATTTCTGCGAATTTTGTTCTGTCACTCAATATTTCTGCAACTTTATTGTTATAATCTGCCTTATTTAACAACACAACACCATTCCCCTTATCAGGTTTCATGACAACAATACTCTTGTCTTCCGCTAGACTTTTAAGGGCTTTACGTTCTTCTTCGCTTAATGAGTCATTAAAATAACCACGTGAGAAAAAACTAGACATTGCTAAATGCTTAAGAGAATGTTTAAAGAAATCGAATGTGTTGCCATTGGCCTGATACAAGGAGTGGGATGATATAGTCTTAAAAAACTGTTCAACATCCGACACTGAAACAAATGGTAAACTCCCCTTCCTAGACATAAATATTAACAGAACACCTGACTCATTTAATACTTCAATATACAGGAAACGAACCTTCACAGGTTTAACGACAACATTTAATTCATCTATCCCGTTACAGTACAAACGAAATTTAATCTTAACTTTAGTCACCCGTGCTTACCACATTTGTTCCTCATATTTGTCTTTTCACAATGAACTCGAATATCTCAAACACATTTTACATTCTAATGGTTTCCCTATTTCATTCATTGAAAGCTGTTTCGGTAAACAACTAAATAAACTTTTCCAAGTCCCGAGCCCCGTACCGACTGCTAAAAAGGCAGTAATATTTTTCACTATGCCATTTTTAGGACCATCAAGTTACTCGATACGCCATAAAGTCACAAAATTGATTCGTTGCTTCTATCCCCAAGTGTCCCTCAGAATAATATTCAAACCTACCAATACTTTGTCTCATCATTTCAAATTCAAAGATCGTATCCCGGATGTTCTGCAATCCTCTATTGTTTATCAATATAAATGTAGCTGCTGTAATGCAACTTATATAGGCCAATCAAAGCGGCACTTAAACACGAGGGTTACGGAGAACCTGGGTCGATCTTATAGAACTGGACTTCCCATTTCTAAACCATCCTTTTCAGCCATTCGAGACCATTGTGAACCTTTAGGCCATTCCATTAACAAAAAAGATTTTTCAGTAATTTTCAGTTGTTCTGGTGACACCACCCGGTTAATAGCAGAGTCCCTCCTCACTCACCATCTTAAGCCCACCTTGGGCACCCACGAATTCTCCTCCAACCTGTTATGTTTCTAAGGTATTGTGTATATTTTAGCCTACAATATCTACACTTAGTTCACATATATTTTTATGGTTTAGCTGTTTCTGTTGTTTGTGTTTGTTTTTATCTCTTTTTTTCGCGATTTCTAACTTTTTAGGTTTTTCTAAATTATTATTAAAAATATATTTGCTTTAAATGTCAACATAATGTATTAATAAATTTATTTCTTATTGATTTAGGTCTGATGATGACATATGTTAATGTCGAAACGTTACCGGTACCAGAATAAAGATGTTCGTGTTTACCTTGGTGTTGCTTGCCTATATATATATATATATATATATATATATATATATATATATATATACCGGTATATATAATATATAACTATTTTTTTTTCCAGTAGCAAAATGTCCCAGCCAAAGGTCAGTTCACCCTAAATTGCAGGCTTGCTATCGCTCACCTGGAAAAATCGACACCTGAATGAGTTGAAACTTATAATCGCATTACTAATACAGTAGGTGAAACCTCTCAAAATCGACAAACAAATTGAAGGTCGACCAGCGATATAAACTCACATAAAACAGATTAAAAAACAAACGCCCGAGGAAGAAAGTCCTATGGTAAAATAAAATAATAGCTCATTAGTTTGGTTGGCTGACAATACACCCGGCGGTTTGGCTAACGATCTATAAAGGGTTCGAATCCAGTTCAGTTCCAGAAAAATGCATTGATGCCCCCTTTATTCTGGCTAATATCAGACGATTTTATTGAGATTAGGAAAAACCTGTGGGAGTCAGATAATTAACTAGAGGTAAAGTCATCTAGTCACAGAACAAACAACACTATTGCCAACACAATATCGTAGAATCAAAGGGCGTCATTTTAACCAATACGCATGTCTTTTCTGCTTATTATTGTGGGTTTGTATTCAGATTAAGAAGGGTATATGGAAGTCAGAGGGTTAGTGGAGATAGTCTCTACCCTTATCATTCCCACAGATCCTTCTTAGCACTAGCTGCTGCAACGTCTTGGGGGTTATTTTGGGATGTTTAATAATGGAGGGTTTTAATTGTGTTTGCCATTTTCGAACAATGTATTTTTAGTTTACCCCCTAGACTTAAAAAAACGCCTCTCCAGACCCCCTTCAAACTAAAAAAATATCGTCCCCCAGACCCCCTTCAAGCTAAATGTGTACATTTTTCGGTAGACAAATTTCCCGGCCAAAGGCCGGTTTCTCCCAAATTGAAGGCTCTCTATCGCTCGCCCAGAAAACATCGACACCTTATTGGGTTGAACTATCATATAATCGCCAAACTAATGAGATGAAACGTCTTAAAATATCCAAACTAATGGCGAAAATCAGGGAGGATCAAAATAGACCCGCCCTGCATCTAATAGGGTTGAACTGCATAAAATCGTCTAATGATAGCCAGCATATAAACCGTCAAAACACTTAAGTCACAATCGTCCAAAGCGTACAATAATAAACCTCCGATATGTATAGTTATAATATCGCTGGCTACAATACCGCTAAGAATCGTAATATTGAACATGTTTTAAGATAGCGATAATTTTGGATATTCTATTGTTCATTTTAGGAGAACAAAAAAACATGGACTGCATACGTATGTTAAGGGGAGATTTCTAGTTTGTTCCCTAGACCTCCATCAAACTTAAAATTACACCCTCTAGACCCTCTTTCAAGCTAAATTTGTAAATTTTTCGGTAGAAAATTTCCCGGCCGAAGGCCGGTTCCTCTTAAATTACAGGCTCTCTATCGCTCGCCAGGAAATTTTGTTACCCCTAAATGACACGAAAGTTCTTAAAATTGACAGAAATGGGGCGAAAGTTCTTAAAATCGCCAAACTAAAGGGGGCGAGCGTCTTAAAATCTAAAAAGCAATGGGGCTAAACATACAAAGGAGTACAAAGGAGTTCAAAGGAAATCAAGCAACAACAGATATAGTGACCCTTCTAGGTTGCTTGTCCTCCAAAACACTGAGGATCAAGTGTCCAAACAGTGGTTTAGAGTGGGTAAGGGAACATTGGAAAGGGAATTACTGCCCTGGAACTAATGTCCGTGGCAGGATTAGGAAGTTAGTAGGGGACAGATGGGTTAGTAACTGAGGGGGGATAAAATAAAGTTATTCATTTACAAACGCAGTCAGTCGCGGGTTTGATGCGAGATATTTGTCTAGGCGGAGTTTAAATGAATCAACGGTGATGCAGTCTATAACGTTTCGGGGAAGCCCATTCCACAAGTTGACAACTCGATTGAAGAAGAAATTCTTAGATTCGTGAGTTAAAAGATTTACCAATAATTTTGCAAACGTTTCCCCGCGTGTAATTATAGTGAAGTACTTACTACAGTCCATATTGTCGATGCCTTTGATGATTTTGAACACTTTAAGTAAGTCACCTCTTAATATGCGCTGGGTTAAAGGAAAATAGATTTAATTCTCTAAGACGCTCTTCGTATGGTTTGTTCTTTAGGCTAGGTATCATTTTGGTAACTCTACGTTGAACTCGTTCTAGCTTGTTTATATCTTTTTGGTAATAAGGGCACCAGGATTGAACGCAGTATTCCAGAAGAGGGCGGACTAAGGAATTGTAAAGGGTTAGGATAACTTCTTTGGATTTATGCTCAAATGACCTGCCTATAAAGCCAATTATTTTGTTTGACTTCTTAACAACTTCTGAACATTGTTGACTCGGTTTTAGGTTACTCGATATTGTTACTCCCAGATCGGTTTCTCTGTTTACATTCTTAAGCTGAGTGCCATTCATCGAATAGTTTGCTTTCTCATTTAGGTATCCGATATGTAGTACTTTACATTTATCCGCATTGAAACTCATTTGCCAAATTTGGGCCCAACATGACAATTTATCTAGATTGTGTTGCATATCGTCAACTTGTTCTTTTGAGAGTACGCTTTTTGCAATTTTTGTATCGTCAGCAAATTTTGAGATTGTACAGGGGAGACCCTCATCTATGTCGTTGATGTAAATTAGAAAGAGAATTGGACCTAGTACCGATCCCTGGGGTACCCCGCTACTTACATTGGTCCATTTAGATGCCTTACCGTTTATGACTACTCTTTGCTTTCTGTCGCTGAGCCAATTTTCTATCCATTTCAACACACTGTCTTGTATTCCATGCGCTTTTAGTTTTAGCAGTAAACATTTGTGGGGAACTTTGTCAAAGGCGTTTTGAAAATCAAGGTATATAATATCTACAGCTTTACTCTCATCGTAGAGGTTGAGGATATCGTGGAAGAAGTCTAAGAGGTTTGTTAAACAGGAACGTTTTTTACGAAAACCGTGTTGAGTATCTTTAAGTATGTTATTTTCCTCTAAGTGATTTACGAGTCTGTCTCGTATGACCGTTTCTAGCATTTTACATACAACTGAGGTTAAGCTAATTGGACGATAGTTACTGGGTAGGGATTTGCTGCCTTTTTTTAATATCGGTGTTACGTTGGCTAGCTTCCACTGATCAGGCATAGTTCCAGACTGCAAGGATTTATTGAATAGTAATGTCAGTGGTTTGGAGAGCTCATCCTTAGCTACCTTTAGAACTGTAGGCGAGATTGTATCAGGTCCAGGCGTTTTATTTACCTTGAGTTTATCTAAACAATTCAATACTTCTCTCTCTGTAACGGTGATATTGCTTAGAACATCTGAATTATCAATCTGAATCGGCGATGGTGTAGGGATATCACTGAGGTCTTCTGTTGTAAAAACTGATGCAAAGAAGGTATTGAGGGCATTACTCATTTGTACTTCGTCTTTGGTGTATTCTCCATTTTCATCGACTAACGGTCCAACAGTTGAAGTAACTACTTTTTTCTTTCTGATATAACTATAGAATTCTTTCGGGTTTGTTTTACTTTGATTCGCAATATGTAACTCTAAGGTCTTTTTACTTTGCTTAATTCACTTTTTGGCTTTGAGTCGTAGCTCTACAAATTTCACCCGTTCTTCGTCATTTTGTGAAGATTTTAATCTATCATTAGCAAATTTTTTAGCAAGCAGGCAGTTTGAAATATCTTTATTCCACCATTTGGGCTTATTATTATGGCCTGGACGCCGTATTTTCGATGGTATGCAGTCTTGCACTGCTTTTAGGGAAGTGGTTTCGAATAACTTCCAAGATTTATTTATGTCGTTATTGTTAATTAAAAAGCCCCAGTCAGTTTCTTTAAACATAGCTCTAAGTTTATGGAAGTTTGCTTTCTTGAAATTAGGGACTTTTTCGATGCTACTATTTGGTTCGTTACTAGTAAACTTTAAAGTGAAAGTTATCGTACGATGGTCGCTGTTACTGAATTTATCACCAACATTCAAATTCTCTATTAATTCTTCTTTTGTTGCAAGTACAATGTCAAGAACGTCATGAGAGAGAAAGGGGTCCAGAAAAAAATCCCTCAAGTGGAAATCTGCCCTTAAGTCCTTGGATCAGAGTGAAATCCTGTATCATCCAACAGGGTTAAGGGGGGTGACCTGCTTGTTTTCTCTCATTTTCTCTTTCTCTCTGGCTTGTATCCATTCGGACCCATTCAGCCTACTGTTTTAAGACGTTTATCCCCATCCAGGTGTCAATTGTTTACTGGTGAGCGGTAGCGAGCCAGCATATTTTTTAGATTTTTTTTACAGCAGGCTAAATTTGTACATTTTTCGATAGAAAAATTTCTCCGGCGAAGCCGGATTTCTTCATATAATGCTGGCTCGCTATCGCTCGCCAGGAAAAAATCGACACCTAGATGGGGATAAAAGTCTTAAAATAGTTGGCTGAATGGGGCCGAATGGATACAAGACAGAGAAAGAGAGAAAAGGAGAAAAATAAAAAAGCAGGTCACCCCCCTTAATATCTATCATTAACATCTCAAAGACCTTGCTCGGATTATTGTGGAAATATTAATTAGGGATATTAACCTTTGTTAATGAGTATATACTGTATAATATATCATATATTATTTCCAAGCTGTTTATTGATTTAAGGGGAGGTTTGATTTTTCTGGTCCCACTTCCCCCTTATGTTTAGCGCCGTTAGTTTTGAGATTTTAAGACGTTCACCCCATTAGTTTTGAGATTTTAAGACGTTCACCCCATTAGTTTTGAGATTTTAAGACGTTCACCCCATTAGTTTTGCGATTTTAAGACGTTCACCCCATTAGTTTTGCGATTTTAAGACGTTCACCCCATTAGTTTTGACATTTTAAGACGTTCACCCCATTAGTTTTGAGATTTTAAGACGTTCACCCCATTAGTTTTGAGATTTTAAGACGTTCACCCCATTAGTTTTGCGATATAAAAATCTTAGGTGCTATTTTCGTAACGATTTTTTCCTTCGGAAGGAACAATTTTCTACCGAAAAATGCACAAATTTATCTCGAAGGGGGGTTCGAGGGGGAATTATTTAAAGCTTGGTGGTTTGGGAGGAAACTAAAAAGAGATAAGAATAATAAATAACCCAATTAACAAATCAATACAAATCTGCCCTTAAGGGGAGATTTCCACTTGATGATTTTTTTTTCTGGACCCCTTTCTCCCTCATGTTTAGCCCCATTTGCTTTTGAGATTTTAAGAAGTTCGCCCCATTAGTTTGGCGATTTTAAGAACTTTCAACCTATTTCTGTCAATTTTAAGACCTTCCGTGCCATTTAGGTGTCGATTTTTTCCTGGCGAGCGATAGCGAGCCTGTAATTAAAGAAGACCCGGCCTTCGGCCGGGACATTTTTCTAATGAAAATTGTACAAATTTATTTTGAAAGGGGGTCTAAGGGGCTTCAGTTTAAGCTTGATGGAGGTCTAGCGAGGAAACTAGACAAATAATAAATAAATACAAAAAATTACAAAAAGTGAAGGATCTGCCCTTAAGGCGGGATGGGCTTATTTAATTGATAATTTTTTTTTGTTTATTTTTTTTTTTCCCTCCCTAGACCTCCATCAAGCTTAAACAAAACACCCCCCTAAGACCCTCCTTCAAGATAAATTTGTACATTTTTCGATAGAAAATTTTCCCTGCCGAAAGCCGGTTCTTGATATTCTGGGCATCATTAGACAGTTTTACTCAGCTTGGAAGAAAAAAATCCCTCTAAGAATCAACGTAGTAATCATATCCTATTTAACTGTCCAACTCCAAAAGGTCTTCCCCTAAGCTTGATAAATCGCCTTTACATTTAGTGGACGAAAAATATATACCCCCCAACGTATCCTACTACAAGTCTTACAAGGCGACTAAAAGGATGAAGGGCCCCCCCCCCCTTCATTCTTTTCTCTTTCTCTGTCTTGTATATATATATATATATATTATATACGGTATATAATAAAATACAATATGCACGAAAATACAAAACTAAGTAAATAATAGAACAGGAAACGTTGAAAGAGCCGTAAGAGTTAAGGGGAGGTTTTTACTTTGGTCCATAGATATCCTACAAGCTTAAGATTACACCCCCTTGAGCCCCTTTCAAGATAAATTTGTACATTTTTCGGTAGAAAAATTTCCCGGCTGAAAGCCGGTTCCTCTTAAATTACAGGCTCGCCATCGCTCGCCAGGATAAAATCGACACCTAAATGGCACGAAAGGTTTTAAAATTGACAGAAATGGGTTGAAAGTTCTTAAAATCGTCAACATAATGGGGGGCAAACGTCTTAAAATTAGAAAAACAATGGGGCTAAACATGAGGGAGAAAGGAGTCAAGGAAAAAAATCCCTCAAGTGGACATCTCCCCTTAAGCCTATTGGCTGAGATGACGTTAGCCAGACGGCAACCAAACTGACTGACCCAAGGCCGAATTGCTGTTTTGTTCACCAGTGTAAGTTATACTAAACTCGCATCTTTATATGAATGTCACCCCCTGGCCTTTAAGATCACCATAATATTACCATAACCGTCCCATTACTAGTGTGAGACAAGAGATATCATGGATGTAGCCTTAAGGAGAGTTATTTAGTTTGTTCCCTAGACCTCCATCAAGCTTAAAATTACACCCCCTTGCGTCCCTTTCAAGATAAATTTGTACATTTTTCGGTAGAAAAATTTCCCGGCCGAAGGCCGGTTCCTCTTAAATTACAGGCTCGCTATCGCTCGCCAGGATAAAATCGACACCTGAATTGCATGAAAGGTCTTAATATGGGGTGAAAGTTCTTAAAATCGCTAAACTAATGGGGCAAACGTTTCATAATATCAAAAACAATGGGGCTAAACATGAGGGAGAAAAGGGTCAAGAAAAAAATCCCTCAAGTGGAGATCTCCCCTTAAAAGTAGTCGCTAAGCATCCTGAAATCGATTATAGTTTAATTGCAAATACAATACTGTATAAATTTTTAAGGGAGGTTTTAAAGTTGGTTTCCTAGACCTCCATCAAGCTTAAAATTACACCCCCTAGAACCCCTTTCTAGATATATCTGTACATTTTTCGGTAGAAAAATGTCGCGGGTTCCTCTTAAAATTACAGGCTTGCTATCGCTCGCCAGGAAAAAAATTGACACCTAAATGGCACGAAAGGTCTTAAAATTGACTGAAATGGGTCGAAAGTTCTTCAAATCACTAAACTAATGTTACATTTAATGCTGTTTACACTGTTACATTTAATCCTTCCAAAACTCAATTTATCCATCTTACTACCCGTCAGGAACCTCCAGAGGACTATCCCTTATTCTTCAACAATACAAAAATCAACCCTTCATCTCCCCTCAATGTTCTCGGTGTCTCTTTTTCTTCTGCTCTCACTTGGAAAGACCATATTACCAGTCTCGCTAAGGCAGCCTCCCAGAAGCTGGGCGTGCTCAACCGCCTCAAGGGGTTCTTTACCCCTGCGCAGCTACTTGCTCTGTACAGGGGCAAAGTGCGTCCTTGTATTGAGTATTGTTCACATGTGTGGGGAGGATCCTCTCACACCGCACTCCTAGATAAAGTAGAAAGGAAAGCCTTTCGTATCATTAACTCCCGTCCACTCACCAATTCTCTGCAATCTCTCTCTCTTCGCCGCAATGTTGCATCTCTCTCACTATTCTATCGCTACTACAATAATCAGTGTTCCTCGGAGCTTTCCCAGTGTATACCACCTCCTCTACGTAGGGTACGTAGTACCCGCCTTGCAACACAATCCCACCCCTACTCTGTGCAACTCTCCAACCCAAGACTGAAACGCTATTCTCAGACTTTCTTCTATTCGACTGCTCAGCTCTGGAAGTCTCTCAGAATCAGTCTTTCCCTCTTCCTATGACTTAAATTGCTTCAAACTCCGTGTGTCCAGGCATTTTAGCTCGAACGTCCCTTGATTTCGGCCCTGTCACTCTTTGAAATCTGGAGGAGGCACTCGCTGCAGGCAATTATGCCTTTTGTCTCCCTCATTCACATAGAATAAAAAAGAAAATGGAGCGAACGTCATAAAATCTCATAAGCAATGGAGCTAAACATGAGGGAGAAGGGTCCAGAAAAAAAATCGCTCAAGTGGAAATCTACCCTTAAATGAGTCGATTGTGAAGTTCTACTGGTGATTATTAAGTTAGGCTGCGACATGAATGCAATAACAAATATTATATATTATTAACATGAGGTTAGAAGATACATTAAAGCTTAAGTAAGAAAGTAAATAACTACATTTCTGAGTGTGTGTGGATTGCTTGAATTAACTAAATCAGGAAGACATCATTATGAATCCATAAATTTATTATGACATTGATATTAACATTTGGCGAATATCGCGAATGTAGACACGACAGTAAAGAAGTAATCAGTAATCGAACCGGGAAAGAATAACTAAATTAGGTAAAACGTCCAGGTTTATAGAAAGTATGAAGAGGGTATTTAATATGACTATAATATTAAGGTTTATTGTGAGTAATAAACTCACTAAATATAAGGAAAGGTAAATCGCGCCAACTATATACGCAATAATTTGATATATATATATATATATATATATATATATATATATATATATATATATATATATATATATATATATATTCAGAAGGCGGCTGAATACTTCCCAAGGCTGATGAGGAAGTAAGGAATATACACACAAGAAGTAAAGGACACTAAAATATCCAGAGATAAATTTGAGAATATTAATATATATATATAATAAAGTATAGGACATTAAGATATATAGAAAGGAAGTAGAGGACATATAGTATACCCATAGGAAGTAAAGGACATTACAATATACATTACAGTAGAAGAAATAACGTACAATAATACATACACAAAATACGTAAAAACCATTAAAATATACAGATAGTAATTAACAACAATAAAACAAACAGATACCGCGACAACAAAAACCGGTTCCGGGGCCAAGCTCACGTCGGCCCTATTAGTTTTAAAATGTGTCAATATTAAGACCTTTCGTGCCATTTAGGTGTCGCTTTCTTCCTGGCGAGCGATAGCGAGCCTGTCATTTAGAAGGAATCGGCCTTCGGCCGTGACATTTTTCTACCGAAAAATTTACAAATTTATCTCGAAGGGGGTCTTTGGAATGTATTTATTTTAAGCTTGATACAGGTTTAGGAAGCAAACTACATTAAATATAGATAATTTAAAAACAAACAAATATTAAAATAATGTCCCCTTAATATACTGTATAGACAGAAGTAATGAACAATAACACTTACATATAGAAAGTAAACAATCAAACAAACCGATACCTCGACAACAAAAACAGGTTCCGGGGCCAAGCTCACGCCGTCGGCCAGGGGGAAAGAAAGTCTATGATGCTGATTAACTATGACCGAACGACCTGGTGGTATGGTGGATAGAGAGCCGTGTACACGCTGGGACCTATAGGCCTATCGTGGCCTTACATTTTCGAGGCTATCCAGAACTGAATAATAATTTGTCATTAATTATTTGCTCTATGTTTACATTTAGGAGTTTATTTTATATACAGTATATACAGGTATATATATATTTTGTTTAATCATATACAGTAGGCTATGTTTGTTTTCTGTTCGTAAGTTGAGGCACTATTTATTATTTTATTTTTTATTATTAGTATTTTCTATTTGTATTTATTTATTTATTTATTTTTTATTTATTTTTTGGGGGGAGTGTACAACAGCCAAGAAATGAACCCGAGGCAAATTATGTGGAGAACTAAGCTAAAATGGCGTTATCCACTTCAAACATCATAATCACAAAAGAGTAAACTCAAACTAACTTTCAAACTATACAATATTATACAGTATATATACACACCTTTGAGATGGCTGGTTCCTCTAATATTACAGGCTCACTGTCGCTCACCTGGAAAAAATAGATACCTAAATGACACGAAAGGTCTTGATATTGATAAAAAAAGGGAATGAAAATTCTTAAAATCGATACACTAATGGGACGAACGTCTTAAAATCTCAAAACTAATAGGGAAAAGCATGAGGGAGAAGAGGATCCAGAAAAAGACATTACCTCCCCTTAAATAATCAGAACCAAGCTATAATATTCATTAATTTATATAGACAACGATCATTATCTTGCCCGTTTGAGCACTGTCTCTCTATTAACGTCTTGGAGTTATCATATTTTGTTTACTTATTCTTGGGGGAATTGATTGCTTTGACATTTGTGTGCAAAGTATTTTTAATTTGCCCCCTAGATTAAAAAACGCCCTCCAAGACCCTATTCAAGTTAAAGGTGAATTCCAGGGATGAAACCTATTCAAACTACAATGTCCATTGGGACCTGCTTGGTTTTAGGGGTGTGATACTGAAGAACTTTCATCAATGTGTCCTAACAACATAGAAATATAGCTTATCTAAGTTATTTTATGTGGCGAGCACTGGCGTGTTTACCATGACGTCACTATTGTTAATGGCGGGAACACTAGACACGGGAAATGGGTGAATCCAGGGTGAATCTGTGTTTTTTTTTTTTATGTGAGAAACTCTTATAAATTGTATGCATGTTTACAGCTCAACATTTGGCTTCACCACTGTCTGGTCAAGGGACCGCGATATATAAATTGAACAGAAAACGATATTATCATTACGAAATAGGCCTTAGAAGCGACCTCCCTCAACTCTGGACCAGGCTAAACACGCATAAAACACTGCCTGTATGTTTATTATTGGTGAGATTGGATTTTTTTCTTGATGTGCACCACATCTTCAAGACCTTGTACGATGTTTTGCAGAGTTTGAGTATTGAATTGAAAGGTACAAATTAAGATAAACAGACCTGTACACGAGCGTGTGTGATCGAGACCTACGAAAATACATTAATTATTGTGCCAAGGAGAATGATTTGATAAGTCTTACCAAAAACTCAGCCAAAAAAAAAAAAAAAAAAAAATACAAACATTATCCGAAAAGTAATATATATATATACAGTATATATACCGGTATATACTCTGACGTGATGTAGGCCAAATTACTTTTGTATTTTAATACAATATTGATAGTAGCGGATTTTTTTGTTTATCATAGTGGTTTTAGTTATTGTTGTAAACAAGGTAGCCTATCATTAAAATATAATATAATTAACTTTATTTGCATCGTTTTACTTATAGCCCATAATCAGTATATAAGAATTGGGCATACTTGTAAGTTATATAACATCAAGCATTTACTTTGGTACCCTAAGCATAAAACTTACTCATATGATTATTTAAATTAATCTGATGCATGACCTATATAAACACAGGCATATGCTATATAAAGAACTTGGTTATATTATTGGTATATATAGCTAGTTATCAATAATTATATGCCAATAACTGTACTTGGAAGTGGATTGGTACCCTAAACATTCACATTTCTAAATATATTTTCATGGAAGTTTACATTACAAAGTCAGTATTTTCTTCGTTGTAAACAGAATGTTAATAATTACTGTATCACATAGTAGTATAATAAGGTGCTTCATTGTGAAATTTAACTTTACAAATGTCCTCCCTACTAGCTCCCGATCCCAGTAGCCGTGACCAGGCCGTGACGTCAACATTTATCGCTCCGGCCTTATCTTCTCGTAGGTCTCGGTGTGATGGGGGGCGAAATATCCCATTGTTTACATTGTCGTCACTCAAATCAGCTGCAACTCTCTCAACTGACAGCTAAGGATGCCAACGGCGTTATAAACTAGTATTTGTTTTCTGGAGTTTAGTGGAATTATATCAATATTGCACATATACATATTGCAGTATATTCATGCCAAGTAATGACCCTGTAGTAAACTTCGTTTTTTTCTTTCATCCCTGTAATCCACCTTTTAAGAAAATAAATATATAATAATATGAAAAAATATATATAATAAAAAAAATACTCCCCCAGGTCTCCCTAAAGGTAATGTATATATTTTGGTAGAAAAATATCCCGGGGAAGGGAGGTTTCTCCTAAATTGCAGGCTCGCAATCGCTCGCCCAGAAAATAAATATTCCTCAAGACCTTCACCTGACCTGAACTGACCAGAATTGACTGAAGTGTCTTATTATAATCTCCAAACTAATGAAGTGAAATGTCTTAAAATCTCCAAACTAATGGAAGGAATATGGAAGATCCCAAAAGACCCCCCCCCCCCTCACATTCATATATTTATATATTATATTTTGTTGTATTTCTTTTATTTTTTCCTCTCCGTCAAAGAGTGGAGTGGAGTGTTATGTAACAGTGTGTGTGTGTGTGTGTGTGTGTGTGTGTGTGTGTGTGTGTGTGTGTGTGTGTGTGTGTGTGTGTGTGTGTGTGTGTGTGTGTGTGTGTGTGTGTGCGTGTGTGTTTGTGTGTGTGTTATGTGTGTGTGTGTGTGTGTGTGTGTGTGTGTGTGTGTGTGTGTGTGTGTGTGTGTGTGTGTGTGTGTGTGTGTGTGTGCCAACAATATCTACAAGTTTTTGTAGGTGTCCACATACCGGTACATATAATAATGTCTTAGTTACGATTCAGTTGCCCTAATCTGCTTAACTCTCTCTCTCTCTCTCTCTCTCTCTCTCTCTCTCTCTCTCTCTCTCTCTCTCTCTCTCTCTCTCTCTCTCTCTCTCTCTCTCTCTCTCTCTCTCTCTCACTGTTTCTGTATAGCTAGCAATGAAGCGGATAATACAAAATATGTAAAATGCAACTGAAATCTAACAAATTATAAAAACAGAAACAATATCAATAACAAATAAAGCTAGTGGAGACAAAAATACCAGATCACTTGTTAAGCTAGTTTAAATATACAAAAAAATTACAAACTATCAACAAAAAAACAAAAAAATACATGACTGACTATAATACTATGCAAGAAACTCAAACCACATAAACCACAACGGCGACGCCATATCTCAATTGACCCCTTCAACACAGCTGCAACGTCATATCTCAATTAACCCCTTCAACACAGCTGCAACGTCATATCTCAATTAACCTCTTCAATACAGCTGTAACGTCATATCTCAATTGACCCCTTCAACACAGCTGCAACGTCATATCTCAATTGACCTCTTCAACACAGCTGCAACGTCATATCTCAATTAACCCCTTCAACACAGCTGTAACGTCATATCTCAATTAACCTCTTCAACACAGCTGTAACGTCATATCTCAATTAACCCCTTCAACACAGCTGTAACGTCATATCTCAATTAACCCCTTCAACACAGCTGTAACGTCATATCTCAATTAACCCCTTCAACACAGCTGTAACGTCATATCTCAATTAACCTCTTCAACACAGCTGCAACGTCATATCTCAATTAACCCCTTCAGCACAGCTGCAACGTCATATCTCAATTAACCTCTTCAACACAGCTATAACGTCATACCTCAATTAACCTCTTCAACACAGCTGCAACGTCATATCTCAATTTACCTCTTCAACACAGCTGCAACGTCATATCTCAATTGACCTCTTCAACACATCTGCAACTTCGTACTATAATTAACCTCTTCAACACAGCTGCAACGTCATACCTCAATTGACCTCTTCAACACATCTGCAACGTCATACCTCAATTGACCTCTTCAACACATCTGCAACTTCGTACTATAATTAACCTCTTCAACACAGCTGCAACGTCATACCTCAATTGACCTCTTCAACACATCTTCAACTTCGTACTATAATTAACCTCTTCAACACAGCTGCAACGTCATACCTCAATTGACCTCTTCAACACATCTGCAACGTCATACTTCAATTGACCTCTTCAACACATCTGCAACTTCGTACTATAATTAACCCCTTCAGTACGGATGCCGACCTTTTCATTCTATCCTATTTAGATTAGATTATCCCTAAACTATTTTAAGTCGTTTAAGAAGAATACTATACTGTATATGGAAGTCAGTGTTATTCGAGCCAAAATTGGATGGAGGCTTGTTAAGGGGATATGGGCCGGTTTTCTGGACCACTTTCTCCCTCACGTTTAGCCCCATTATTTTTCAGATGTTAAGATGTTTGCCCCATTAGTTAGTCGAGTGTAAGACCTTTTGCCCCATTTCTTCGTCAATATTTAGAACTTTTGTGCTATTTAGGTGTCAATTTTTTCCCTGGTGAACGATAGTGAGCCTGTAATGTTGGAAGAACCGGCCTTTGGCCGGGAAATTTTTCTACCGAAAAATGTACAAATTAATCTAAAAGGGGGATCTAATAGATGTTTTTTTTAAATTTGATGGAGGTCTAGGGAGGAAACTAGAAAAATAATGAATACATGCAAAAATCACCCAAAACGCCGACAAATATTGGCCTCTCAGTACGATGATTAAAACTAAACGATATAATTTGGGTACTATGAATAATATCTAGAAATATACGGGCTACAATTAACTATCTCCATTAACCCCTTCCGTACCGGTGATATCTCTTTCATTACTAAGGGATTTAAGGAGAGGCAGACCGTTTGTTTGGTCTATTAATTAATTTATTCATATATTTTTTTAGTTTCCTCCCTAGACCTCCATCAAGCTTAGAAAAACACCCTCTAGACCCCCCTTCAAGATAAATTTGTAAATTTTTCGGTAGAAAAATTTCCCGGCCGAAGGCTGGTTCCTCTTAAAATTGCAGGCTCGCTATCGCTCGCCAGGAAATGATCGACACCTAAATGGCACAAAAGGTCTTAAAATTGACAACGAAATGGGGCAAAAGGTGTTAACATCGCCAAACTAATGGGCCGAACGTCTTATATTCTCAAAACTAGTGGGGCTAAACATTTAGGGAGAAGGGGGGCCAGAAAAACGGTCCGTCTCCCCTTATTTTACCGTCAGATGAAACGAAAACCGAATATAGTAGTAACGTTGATGGTTAGAATGATATGCTTGTGACCGTTGGCATTATGGTGTTATTATTATGTTGGCAATACGGCTGCCTGTCCTGTGACCGCCGTTGGCATTATGGTATTATTATGTTGGCAATACGGCTGCCTGTCCTGTGACCGTCAAATCAACGGAATATTTGTTAACAGTGTGCAGGCATAGCAGATGATATTATTGATGGAGTAAACTACTGTATACCCTATTCCAAGCGAGTAGGCCAAAACTCTCGCACAATAATTAACCTCTAAAACTCACAAACGACTAGAGTAATCGAGCAAACAGGGCCCCCACCTCCATTTGAGTCATCCAATCATTAAGGGGGGTTGGTTCACTTTTTGGGCGATGTTTGCATGTATTCATTATATTTCTAGTTTCCTCCCTAGACCTCCATCAAATTAAAAAAACATCCATTAGATCCCCCTTCTAGATTAATGTGTAAATTTTTCGGTAGAAAAACTTCCCGGCCGAAGGCCGGTTCCTCTTAAAATTTCAGACTCGCTTTCGCTCACCAGGAAATAATCGACACCTAAATGGCACGACAAGGTCTTAAAATTGACAAAGAAAAGAAAATAATGGCAGAACGTTTATAATTTCAAAACTAGTGGGGCTAAACATGAGGGAGAAGGGGGACCAGAAAAACGGTATGCCTTAAAATCTTAAAACTAATGGGCAGAACTTATAATTCACAAAATATAAAATATAAATCAAATATAAAAAAAATATAGTTAAACATAAAGGATGAGAAATGTGAGTTAGAGGAAGAGAGAGAGATGAGAGAGAGAGAGAGAGGAGAGGAGAGAGAATGAGAGGGAGAGAAGAGAGAGAAGAGAGAGAGAGAGAGAGAGGAGAGATGATGAGAGAGAGGATGAGGTGGGAGAGAGAGAGAGAGAGAGAGAGAGAGAGAGAGAGAGAGAGAGAGAGAGAGAGAGAGAGAGAGAAAAGGGCCGTCATTCAATGGTCATCAAAATATGTTAAGGTGATTTATTCTGATACCAAGTAAAGATACTAGCCTAATCAAATCTAAGACAATGCCATTCATTTATGTTCGAGTTATCTGCTACACACACACACACGCATGCACGCACACGGACACGGACACGCACGCACGCACACACACACACAAACACACACACACACACTTTTTTCTTTAAAGTCTGAGCCAAATAAATATAATATATTCTATTCTATTCTATTCACACACGGACACACACACGCACACACACACACACGCACGCACCCACACGCACACACAGGGAAAAACTGTGAGACAATACACCATCATTCTCCACACATACAAGGGCAAAAATGACCGTTTATATGTTAATTATGTTACAAGGCCGTACGATACACCAATGATCCAGCACCACAACTACAACACCACATATTGTATTAAGGGGGGTCACCGTTTTTTTTTTTTTTTTTTTATCTTGCTCTCCTTTTCTCTCTTTTCCTGGCTTGTATCCATTCGGCCCCATTCAGCCAACTGTTTTAAGATCTGTTATCCCCATCCAGGTGTCGATTTCTTCCTGGCGAACGATAGCGAGCCAGTATTGCATGGAGAAATCCGGCTTCGCCGAAGACATTTTTCTATCGAAAAATTTATAAATTTAGCTTGCTGTCACGACAAAAATATACATATGCGGACTCGCTACCGCTCGCCAGGAATATATTGACACCTGGAAGGGGGTAAACGTCTTAAAACAGTAGGGTGATTGGGGCCGAATGGATACAAGCAAAAAAGAGAGGGAGAGCAAGATAAAAAAAAAAGCGAAGGATGCTCCCTTAACCCACACTACATCACTACAAACAATACACCATCATATAATACATAATTACAAACAAATTAATCACAGCAAATGTCCAATCATCATCATTACTAAACGAGCCAACAAAAACTATCCTATTTAAAGCCCATAACAGCCTAACCTAACAACACCCTAACCTAATTACAACATATTAAAGCATCATGCGACTCTATCACAACACCACATAATCCAAGGTCACAGTTAAAAGAGAACCACAGTGCCAAGAAAAAAAAAAAAAAAAAAAAAAAAAAAAACTATATATAATCAACCCAAAATAAGGAAATGCATTGTTTGAAAGAAGTCTTTTGAATTATTAACACAACAACAAATTATCGAAATAATGGGCTTGAGATAATGTGATTAATCCTTACGGTAGTACAAAACACGTTATACAAAACAACACAAACTAGTACAATACAACACAGTACAGTCCAACACCAATACCAGTCCCAAACAACACCAGTACAGTCCCATACAACACCAGTACAGTCCCATACAACACCAATACAGTCCCATACAACACCAATACAGTCCCATACAACACCAGTACAGTCCCATACAACACCAATACAGTCCCATACAACACCAATACAGTTCCATACAACACCAATACAGTCCCATACAACACCAATACAGTCCCATACAACACCAATACAGTCCCATACAACACCAATACAGTCCCATACAACACCAATACAGTCCCATACAACACCAATACAGTCCCATACAACACCAATACAGTCCCATACAACACCAATACAGTCACATACAACACCAATACAGTCACATACAACACCAATACAGTCACATACAACACCAATACAGTCCCACACAACAATACAGGCCCATACAACACCAATACAGTTCCATACAACACCAATACAGTCCCATACAACACCAATACAGTCCCATACAACACCAATACAGTCCCATACAACACCAATACAGTCCCATACAACACCAATACAGTCCCACACAACACTGATACAGGCCAATACAACACCAATACAGTCCAATACATCACCAATACAGTCCCATACAACACCAATACAGTCCAATACATCACCAATACAGTTCCATACAACACCAATACAGTCCCATACATCACCAATACAGTCCCATAAACACCAATACAGTCCCATACAACACCAGTACAGTCCCATACAACACCAATACAGTCCCATACAACACCAATACAGTCCCATACAACACCAATACAGTCTCATACAACACCAATACAGTCCCATACAACACCAATACAGTCCCATACAACACCAATACAGTCCCATACAACACCAATACAGTCCCATACAACACCAATACAGTCACACACAACACTGATACAGGCCAATACTACACCAATACAGTCCAATACAACACCAATACAGTCCCATACAACACCAATACAGTCCCATACAACACCAATACAGTCACATACAACACCAATACAGTCACATACAACACCAATACAGTCACATACAACACCAATACAGTCCCACACAACACTGATACAGGCCAATACAACACCAATACAGTCCAATACAACACCAATACAGTCCCATACAACACCAATACAGTCCCATACAACACCAATACAGTCCCATACATCACCAATACAGTCCCATACAACACCAATACAGTCCCATACAACACCAATACAGTCCCATACAACACCAATACAGGCCATACAACACCAATACAGTCCAATACAACACCAATACAGTCCCACACAACACCAATACAGTTCCATACAACACCAATACAGTTCCATACAACACCAATACAGTCCCATACAACACCAATACAGTCCCATACAACACCAATACAGTCCCATACAACACCAATACAGTCACATACAACACCAATACAGTCACACACAACACTGATACAGGCCAATACAACACCAATACAGTCCAATACAACACCAATACAGTCCCATACAACACCAATACAGTCCCATACAACACCAATACAGTCCCATACATCACCAATACAGTCCCATACAACACCAATACAGTCCCATACAACACCAATACAGTCCCACACAACACTGATACAGGCCAATACAACACCAATACAGTCCAATACATCACCAATACAGTCCCATACAACACCAATACAGTCCAATACATCACCAATACAGTTCCATACAACACCAATACAGTCCCATACATCACCAATACAGTCCCATACAACACCAATACAGTCCCATACAACACCAATACAGTCACATACAACACCAATACAGTCACACACAACACTGATACAGGCCAATACAACACCAATACAGTCCAATACAACACCAATACAGTCCCATACAACACCAATACAGTCCCATACAACACCAATACAGTCACATACAACACCAATACAGTCCCACACAACACTGATACAGGCCAATACAACACCAATACAGTCCAATACAACACCAATACAGTCCAATACAGTCCCATACAACACCAATACAGTCCCCTACAACACCAATACAGTCCCATACAACACCAATACAGTCCCATACATCACCAATACAGTCCCATACAACACCAAGAGTCCCATACAACACTGATACAGTCCAATACAACACCAATACAGTCCCATACATCACCAATACAGTCCCATACAACACCAATACAGTCCCATACAACACCAATACAGTCCCATACAACACCAATACAGTCCCATACAACACCAATACAGTCCCATACATCACCAATACAGTCCCATACATCACCAATAGTCCCATACAACACCAATACAGTCCCATACAACACCAATACAGTCACATACAACACCAATACAGTCCCATACAACACCAATACAGTCCCATACAACACCAATACAGTCCCATACAACACCAATACAGTCCCATACAACACCAATACAGTCCCATACAACACCAATACAGTCCCATACAACACCAATACAGTCCCATACATCACCAATAGTCCCATACAACACCAATACAGTCACATACAACACCAATACAGTCACATACAACACCAATACAGTCCCATACAACACCAATACAGTCACATACAACACCAATACAGTCCCATACAACACCAATACAGTCCCATACAACACCAATACAGTCCCATACAACACCAATACAGTCACATACAACACCAATACAGTCCCATACAACACCAATACAGTCCCATACAACACCAATACAGTCCCATACAACACCAATACAGTCCCATACAACACCAATACAGTCCCATACAACACCAATACAGTCCCATACAACACCAATACAGTCCCATACAACACCAATACAGTCCCATACAACACCAATAGTCCCATACAACACCAATACAGTCCCATACAACACCAATACAGTCCCATACAACACCAATACAGTCCCATACAACACCAATACAGTCCCATACAACACCAATACAGTCCCATACAACACCAATACAGTCCCATACAACACCAATACAGTCCCATACAACACCAATACAGTCCCATACAACACCAATACAGTCCCATACAACACCAATACAGTCCCATACAACACCAATACAGTCACATACAACACCAATACAACACTGATACAGTCCAATACAGTCCAATACAACACCAATACAGTCCCATACAACACCAATACAGTCCCATACAACACCAATACAGTCCCATACAACACCAATACAGTCCCATACAACACCAATACAGTCCCATACAACACTGATACAGTCCAATACAACACCAATACAGTCCCATACATCACCAATACAGTCCCATACATCACCAATACAGTCCCATACATCACCAATACAGTCCCATACAACACCAATACAGTCCCATACAACACCAATACAGTCCCATACATCACCAATACAGTCCCATACATCACCAATACAGTCCCATGCAACACCAATAGTCCCATAAATCACTGATAGTCAACATTTTCCAGCTGACGATAATTGGGCCAGTGTGTAACCCCCTTTACTTAGCTATAACGAAGGTTTACTATACCCTATTCCAAGTCAGTAGGCCATAACTCTTGAACATTAACCTCTATAACTCACAAACGACTGGAGTAATTGAGCTCATATAATATTATCTACCATTTGGGAAGCATCAGCCCAGGAATGGGTGCGCAAATGTACAGCCCATTCGCTCTAGCCCTTTTTGAGTTACAGAGGTTAGGTTAGGGTTCACGATTTCTGACCTACCCATTTGGAACAGGGTATAGCGAAATAGGTAATTATTGTTAACATATATATACTGTAAAAGTTAATGAAAATAAGTGTTAACATAATACTGAAAGGGTTAACACTATCTGGTGCAACGTCTTGGGGGTTATTTTGGAATTTTGTTTAATTATGGAGGGTTTTAATTATTTTAGCCATTTTCGAACAATGTATTTTAGCTTACCCCCTAGACTTAGAAAAACGCCTCTCCAGACCCCCTTCAAACTAAAAATAACATCCCCCAGACCCACTTCAAGCTAAATGTGTACATTTTTCGGTAGAAAAATGTCCTGGCCAAAGTCCGGTCTCTCCCAAATTGAAGGCTCACTATCGCTCACCCAGGAAATTTCGACGCCTTATTGGTTTGAACCATCATATAATCGCCAAACTAATGAGCTGAATCGTCTTCAAATCTTCAGGCTAATGGAGTAAAACTGGGAGGATCCAAATTGGCCCGCCCTGCACCTAATAGGGTTAAGAACAGTGCGGGACCTGTTACTGCATAGATATCCTGTAGGAGATAATGCCCATCTTTGTCTTTGAAAACCATTTTGGTGACGTAATTATATAATAAATGGCCTATCTTTTATTATCGATCCAAAGCCTAAAACCATATATCCTGTATAGAGTCGAGTAATTATTATGGGTAAGAAAATACTACATTTATAGTACTCTCTAATTCCCCTTGATAATTGAAATGAGCCAGTGGCATCCGATCAATATATAGCAACATGCAGTAGATGCGTATTGTACAAACGTGGTCATGAATATTTGAAAACGTAATGATATACAGTATAAGACAGGCAGCATTAATTAATGAATCTCAATAATGTGATACATGTGGTTCAAGCAATCGTTCAGCATAGTACACAAGTATATCATAACTGTGCCTTCATTAATTGCTCATACATTCCTGACCACGACTATATATAGATCATGCAGCCGCTGACGGAGGGTTGGTCGACGTGTGTCACTATAGGGTCTAGCCTATAGTTAGCACCCTGTGGTAGTCACTAGGCGGGGTGGTGCAGGAGGAGCCGGGATGACCTTGGACAACACAAACAAAGAAGAGGAATCAACTTAAAGGGAGATTCCCACTTGAGGGATTTTTTTCTTTACCCCTTTCTCCCTCATGGTTAGCCCCATTGCTTTAGAGATTTTAAGACGTTCGCCCCATTAGTTTGGCGATTTTAAGAACTTTCACCCCATTTATGTCACTTTTAAGACCTTTCGTCCCATTTAGGTGTCGATTTTCTCCTGGCGAGCGATAGCGAGCCTGTAATTTAAGAGGAACCGGCCTTTGGCCGGGACATTTTTCTACCGAAAAATGTACAAATTTATCTTGAGAGGGGGTAATGGGGGTGTAATTTCAAGCTTGATGGAAGTCTAGGAAACACACTATAAACCTCCCCTTAATATCATACATACTGTATTATAACTGTTGGCTACAGGCTCAAACCACCACAGAGTACACTGGGATACCATAGTCTCCAGCCCACACATAAGAATTCGTGGACCCCCTATGTTTTCCTTCATGCAATTATAACTATCTGGATTTATTTTAGGATAGAACTTGCTTTTAACCCTTTGGCTGTGGCCATTTTTGGGCTATTTAGGGCATATTCAGGCACTCCTGAATGATAAATCAAGCATCTGCATTAAATGAAGTGTATTCTGCCGAAAACTAGGCGAGAATAGCTTCAAAATGACACCAGAACGGGCCCCGTACGTGGTCTGGTTCACCCGCAGTGGTGCCAGTGAAACGCGGGAAACCCGCTATTATGTAACACTCGCTCGCTTGGCTACACTGCTGGGAGATACAGAGAGAGACCCGCGCGAGACACAGTACCCTCAGTGAGCCGCTCGGTGCTCTGAGGGTCGGAGGTGGGCCCCTCACGCTCCCGCCCACTGACACTCGATTTTTACGTTTTTTACAGGCTTTTAAAGCCTGGAAATTGCTGTAACTTGCCAGGACGTTCCAGAACGTCACCCACAGCGAAAGGGTTAAATAAATCGTATACATAGTTTTGTAGTTGATAGAAAGTTGTATTCATAAAATCGTGTCCAGAGATATACTTCCATAATTAAAAGTAGGTGAAGTCTCCAAATATTTATGAGTGGGCTAGAGACTATATGGTATCCGACTGTACAATTACGTTCCTTGGGATTAGATATTTCCATAACGAATTATCACTACGAGCGTTATTCAAGGTTTGACTTAATTCAACTTCGAATGGTTTAGGTCGCACTAATATCCACTCAAAATGAACCTGAATAATGAGTAACCAAATTAGTTACTTTTAATTATTGAAAATACGGTATGTCATCATGCAACCGTTCATGATATACAGTATATTCCATAAAAATAATTATTTTTTAACATAAGAAGTTTTCCAAATATTGTGGCTGAATTCGCCTTTCCTAACTATATGTTCAACTAATTTAATCTACCAGCAAAACTATCCTTTCCTTCTCCTTATACTCTGGGTAGAGGAGGGTGACTGAATGTATTTGAGGGGGAAGGGAGGAAGTATAGGGAGTGGGGGTGGGAACAGTAGAAAACAGGAGGAAGGGGAAGTTGAGGGAGAAAGCGGGGGGGGGGGGGGGGGGTGGAGAGAGAAGGGGTGAGACACATGTAAGGGGAAGAGTGGAGGTTATGGTATGGAAACACACAACCTAATCATATATTGCATCCATTTCCCAAACACTGGTGCATTTTTTTTTTTTTTTTTAAAGTGAAAGATACCAGAAGAACCAGATCTACTAGACCGGTGTTGTGTATTACGTTGAAGAGGTTGTTGCCGAGCTGTACTGATGTGAACTGGTTAAAGGGGGTACTACTCGATTTTTATGGACTCCCTTCTCCCTCATGTTAAGCATATTAGTTTTGAGGTTTTAAGATGTTCGTTCCGTTAGTTTGGAGAATTTGAGACCTTTCGCTTCATTTTGTTGTCAATATTAAAATATTTCGTGCCCTTTAGGTGTCGATTTTTTTCTGGCGAGCGATAGTGAGCCTCTATTTTATAGAAGGAATCGGCCTTCTGCCGGGACATTAATCTTGAAAGGGGATCTAGGGGCGGTTTTTCTAAGCTTGATGGAGGTCTAGCGAGGAAACTAAAAACATAAATAAATAAATAAATATATAAACCAAAAACGAAGCACTAGCCCCTTAACCTTGTGAGAGGCGATATAAAAAGTTATTTTGTTTTTCTCTCTGTTAGAAAAAACCTTGACATTCGCCAACAGACAGAACTGTCAATCGTGTTTAGATAACACAATTGTATCAGATTGTTATAATATTGTATTAATCCACATTAATTTTGCATTACACATTCTTTTCGTAATTTATTGTTAACATTGTCATTTATTATAGTACCGGCATTTGCTTAACAAGAGGTCTCTCAAAAAATTGAAGTTGTAAACAAGTATATTTTAAATATTTATCAATGGTGAGTTTGGTTAGGATCGGTTATATGTTATAGGTTACGTTATATACAGTATATATACAGGTATATTTATAGCCTATGTTAAAACTAATATTTGGAGAGAAGCAGTGATTTATGATAAAAATGAAAGTATATTGAAACACTTTAAAATTTCATATTCTTAACATTTCAATACTTCTAAGAGGCCTCGTTTATGTTATTCCAGAAGTTATCACCGTCAGTTCATAGCTAAAAATAATATTGGCTAGATTCTCCAGCTTGACGTAGACGACTTTGTACAGTTGGAAGCCGATATCACACGAGAGCATTTTCCCTCAACATATAACCTCAACACTGGTCTGGCAGCTTATGAGGTCAACATTTACAATATTTCGGTTTCCTAAATTCATCTACCATCAATCTAGTTACCGATACCAGTGCAAAAGAATCCAGAAATGTTGCCTGGGAAAAAAAAAAAAAAAAAATTGGCCAAAATACACCATGTCATGTGTGTGATTGTGTCTGTGTTTGTATTGCTTGTATGTGTGTTTGTGTATCTTGTATTTGTGTGTGTTTGTGTTTGTATAGCTTGTATGTGTATGACTGTGTGTTTGTGCTTGTATAGCTTGTATTTGTGTTTGTGTATCTTGTATTTGTGTGTGTTTGTGCTTGTATAGCTTGTATGTGTGTTTGTGTATCTTGTATGTGTGTGTGCTTGTGTTTGTATAGCTTGTGTGTGTGTGTTTGTGTATCTTGTATTTGTGTGTTTGTGTTTGTATAGCTTGTATGTGTATGACTATGTGTGTTTGTGTTTGTATAGCTTGTGTGTGTTTGTGTATCTTGTATTTGTGTGTTTGTGTTTGTATAGCTTGTATGTGTATGACTATGTGTGTTTGTGTGTGTATAGCTTGTGTGTGTTTGTGTATCTTGTATTTGTGTGTTTGTGTTTGTATAGCTTGTATGTGTATGACTATGTGTGTTTGTGTTTGTATAGCTTGTGTGTGTATCTTGTATGTGTGTGTTTGTATTTGTGTGTTTGTATTTGTGTTTGTGTATCTTGTATTTGTGTGTGTTTGTGTTTGTATAGCTTGTATTTGTATGACTATGTGTGTTTGTGTTTGTATAGCTTGTGTGTGTGTTTGTGTATCTTGTATTTGTGTGTGTTTGTGTTTGTATAGCTTGTATGTGTGTTTGTGTATCTTGTATTTGTGTGTGTTTGTGTTTGTATAGTTTGTATTTGTGTTTGTGTTTGTATAGCTTGTATGTGAATGACTATGTGTGTTTGTGTTTGCATAGCTTGTGTGTGTGTTTGTGTTTGTGTATCTTGTATTTGTGTGTTTGTGATTGCATAGCTTGTATGTCTATGACTATGTGTGTTTGTGTGTGTATAGCATGTACTGTATGTGTGATTGTGTATGTATAACTTGTATGTGTGTCATTATGTTTGCATAGATTGTGTGTGTGATTGCGTGTTTATGAATGAGTGTGCAACTGTGCATAGCTTGTGTGTGAGTAACTGTGAGTATGTGATTGTGTTTGCATAGTTTGTATGTGCGCGGTTATAAGAGGCGAATTACAACCACCTTCCACTACTCAGGTGTCCTAGGGCATGGCTTGACATCTTTATTCTAAAGTTCCTAAAAGTTTCCCACATGTTAGAGAGCCAATTCCCTCATGAGATTCTAACATTGCCCATGTATTGGCCTCCTGGGCAGCCACGTCCTCACCCAGAATGCCCTTTTCCTTTGCCGTTTCCTCTTTTTCTCTCGTCTCCTTTTCATTAATCCAAGCAGGTATTCGGTCTCCACTTCCTCTATTTTGAACCCCAACTTGAGTCTCGCTATAACATCGGGGTACGGCAGCAGGAGGCTCATTGTGAATGCTTAGGAAAGAGCGATTGTGTGTGGAACGAGGTTGTGAATGAGAATGATACAAACAGGTTATTGGGTTTGGTATATAGTCAAAGGGCTACCAGACCCCCTCCCGCCATCTATTTAAGGGGAGGTTTTTAGTGTGTTTCCTTGACCTCCATCAAGCTTGAAATTACACCCCCTTGACCCTCTTTCAAGATAAATTTGTACATTTTTCGGTAGAAAAATGTCCCGGCCGAAGGCCGTTTCCTCGGCCTATCGCTATCGCTATCGCTATCGCTCGTCAGGAAAAATAGATACCTAAATGGGACGAAAGGTCTTAAAAGTGACATGAATGGGGTGAAACTTCTTAAAATCGCCAAATTAATGGGGCGAACGTCTTAACATTTCAAAAGCTATGGGGCTAAACAAGAGGGAGAAAGGGGCAAAGAAAAAAATCCCTCGAGTGGAAATCTCCCCTTAACTGTTACTATGATTTATGTGTGGCCGGCTCCTATATCTTCCAAAAAGTGTCTGATATACACGCATTATTATGGTTATCAATGAATCTTAAGAAATAGGCCTATGTAACTTTTGAACCACTTAGCCTAAATATTACTTAACGGTACTTCTTTCCACTATTTTGGGGATGGAAAATTCATTAGTGACGTTACTATATAATTTTTTTGCCATCTTAATGCCTAAACGTTAATGTCAGTGATCAAGAAAGCTAAAAATTAAAGATCTATATAAATCAAACATCATCGTTACTTCACCCTTCTCTCACTACCATTTCACCTGTAGGATTAAATAACGCAATTTGAAATTTGGTAAATTCGTATAAAGTTAATCACGAACAGGAGTGGCGACTGTGGATTCTGGGAGGGACTAGGGTGTTGATATGAACGAAGGTATGCTTCACTTCAAATTGAAAATAGTTTTGCTAATATTCTCTCTCTCTCTCTCAACTAAATACATTCTAGTCTCTAATAGACATATCCCACTTGAATCCTACATAACTTTTTGTTATACCAGTGCCCCTGGGTCGAGAGGGGCCGCCCACGCCTCTCAACCCCCGAGGGCGCCACCCACGGCGTCAACACCATCTAAGACACCCAATACCACAGGAGATGAAGACGGAACCCGAGAACTACCTTCAACACCGCATGGTAAGCAGGCTAAGGGTTATTTGAAGGAAGATGGCCCTCATTCTCCTCAATAATTTCCGTACTTATATTTACCGCTGTTTTTGCAAATATATTTTACATAGAGTGCATGAACAGTCTATTATCTGAATGATGTGTAAACAGTTGAATACATGTGTGAGAAAGAGGGAAATTGAGTGAAAGATTAACGTATATGAAGTGCCGATATCATTAGGGTTTAAAACAAAAGTAACTAACTAAGCTGGGGGGTAGGGAACACAAGAAATATACACGAAATAAGGATTATTTATACCGGCAGGGAAACAAGTCAACAACAATAATACAATTACAAATAAGACACATATACAGTACAACAATATCTCTGCCAGGCAGCGGGCCTCAGTGTCATAAGGGGTCTGAGCCGGAGGGGCTTTAGAGGTCAGACAGGCGGCAAGCCTCGGTGTCATAGGGACAGCTCCTTCATCAGGTACTATGCGGTGGGTCCCTGGTGTCGCAGGTGCAACTCCTTCGTCAGGTACCGGGCGGAGGGCCTCAGTGGCACAGGTGCAGCTGTCTGAGCTGAAGGGGTTTCAGAGGTCGTTGTTGATACAGGATCCAAGGGGTGATTCGATCTTCCTCTGGACGTGTGGGTAGCTCCTTCACTGGGTATAGGTCTGCATCAAGAGGAGATTCAACGATCAGTCGTTAGCTCTGGCTAAAAGCAGCAAGGACACGGGGCAACTCGTCTCTCCAATGTCACTCCAGCTCTTCAAAGTAGTCATCAGCCTCCAACAATATGATACCAGATACCAGCTGCTTCAATTCCTTGATCTCGGGATACTTGGGCTCCAGAACTGAGTCCAGAGGTTACTGTGGCAGGCTAGAGGGTCTAGCCAATGGCTCTTTAACACAATGTGGGTTGTCAGCAAAATCATCTATTTTATTCTTTCTCATGCCTCTGCTATTGTCAGTGCCGTCCACCAGTCTGGTCTCAGTACCTGAATTCCTACCCTTCGGAAGGTGCATGGAGGAGTCTCTCTTGCTGTCGAGTGTGGAGGAATATGAATCTTTGATCTCAGTCTCTGCGCCTTCTGAGGTTTCTTAAAGTCCCGTCCTTCGTGTTCTATGCCTTCTGGGGTTTCTTGAAATCTTGTCCTTCAGTATTAGAGAGGGGAAATTATAATTGTGTATGCCAATCAAAAGGGTATATACGTACAAGGATATGAAGCATTATCATATCTTGGTTTATCATACAGGTGATTAAATGAAGTAATAATTGCCGATTTTGAATGAAATAGCAATCTTTATCATTTAGATTGAGAAATATCATGTGCATTCTACATATATATATTGATTTAACTTATTCTACTGTAATAAAATTCTGAATGTGAAAAATAATCAGCTGTCAAAAACAAGGCGTAGCCTACCAGTACAGAAAACGAGTAAAATATATAACAATTTTTGTTTTGGTTATTATTGTTTTATATGTTTCATTTTGTTGAACGGTATAAGTCCCATAATTAGAATATAAATCACACATTACTATACGAGAGGGGAGGTGGTCCTTAGCTTTAACCCTTACTGTACCAGCGACGGTATACAGCCGTCAGTAATAAAGTCACTCGTCAGTACCAGCGACGGAAGATCGCCGTCAGTATTGTGCGGTCCTTGTAATTGCTCGTATCGAGCGGTACCAGGTACCGTTACTTGTACGCACTGTTCTGAGACCTTAACAGCACTTCTCAGCCTGTATCCAAGCCTGTGGAGATAGCTGGGACAGTATTTCTCCAACTTTCGGGGTGAGAGGGTATTCTCTCTTGACTCTGAAGTCATTTTTGCCACAATGCCTGGTATTGGATGGTAAACACCTAATACTACTATGTGGGTTTAATTTTCCACTGGAGGGTACATTTATAGTAATACCCTCTGGTACAGTAGGGGTTAAGAAGGATTTAATGTTACACCAGACTATAGAAAAACTTTAAACTGGTCAAACATTAATGAGGTTATTTGAGATCTTTATTGAAAATACTGTCGGGGACCAATTTAATTTCCTTTTAGACAGGCCTACATTAATTTCGAAAACAAGAAATTATTACAGTGTATATTTATATTACCAATATCAATTTAAGGGGTAAACATGGGATTTGTCCTGTGTGAGCCAATGGTCTGGGAGATTATGAGGAGGGGTAATATATTGACAACGTTTCCATATAGCTTAATCAGGCCAATGACATACACCAAAACAAACCATTTCTACACTTTCCTGTAGAAATAGTGTCTGCACCATAAATAGCATGATAAAACAATCATAATATTCTAGCAAATGTATAAGTGGGGTACCTTACGCTAGCCTGTGCTTTTTCGTGGCACTAATCTCATTTAGAGCCTGCATACTAATAGAGTTACCCAGCCTTATACCGGTACACAGAAGCTACTACTGTACATTCTTAAGGGGAGGTATGCCGTTTTTCTAGACCCCCCCTCTCCCTCATGCTTAGCCTCATTAGTTTTGATATTAAGATATTCGTCCCATTAGTTTGTCAAATTTAAGAGCTTTCGTCCCATTTCTTCGTCAATATCAAGACCTTTCGTCCCATTTAGGTGTCGATTTTTTCTGGCGAGCGAAGGGTTCTCAAACAACAACGAAGGGCGGTGCGCTCTTCGGTGCCCCTAGCAAGAGTGGCGAACTCCACATAGGTGAACATAGGTAGGTGAGCGATAGCAAGCCTGTAATTCAAGAGGAACTGGCCTTCGGCTAGGACATTTCTCTACCGTAAAATGTACAAATTTATCTTGAAGAGGATCTTGGGGGTGTTTTTTAAGCTTGTTAGTGGTCTAGAAAGCAAACTAAAATCCTAGTTTAAGATGGGGATGAGTCAGTTTTTCGCTAGCTTAAATAAACAGGCTATAGTTCCCTAGCACAACATACCTTCACCAAGGTTAATACCAACTTAACACTACCAACCTAGTCAATACATGTTAGCCATAGGGAGGCCGGTGGGCAGAGTTGGGAGAGTGCCAGCTGCTGCCCCGGACCAGTATATATATTGGGAGGCTGACGGATTAATGGTAACTTATTAAAAACTATACTATGTTTCATTTCATCTGGCAGTTGATTTGCAAAGTTCCCATCAAGATTGCTCAGTTATTCTGCAGGTTTTGAAGTGAAATATGGTGCTAATTATATAAATCAGGTCTTAATATGATGCAGAGACATGGTAGTTACATATTTGTCCATTACATATCGAGAAATGAGCTGCTAAGGGATTCAATTTATCGTCAATTGAAAATAAATCGACTATAGGGTGACACTGGGCCATACGTTGTTTTATATATATATTATATATATCATACACACATCAATGAGTGTGAACGAACGACATGTGCGAGGGTACAGTTGTGTGAGCTACATTGTTTGCATATACAGTAGCGTGTGTATGTGTACTCTGAAAATAACGTGAGAGGTAGGCGTCAAGTGAGTGTCTCAAGGTCTGAAGTGCCCTATCACAACCCTGACGCAACCAGAGAGAGCGAGAGAGAGAGAAAGCGAAAATAACGTATGAGGCAGGCGTCAACTAAGCTTCTCAAGGTCTGTAGAGTCCAAGGTCTATATAGATCTTGGTAGTCCCATCATAACGCCAACACAAGTATAATATGTGTGAGAGAGAGAGAGGGAGGTGTATATATGTATAGGTACTGTATATGTATGAACGTGTAGGCCTATGTGAGTGTGAGGTAGGCGTGAGCAGACTGTGAAGATATGTATGTATCAGTAACAGTATCACTAGCATAGCCCCGACACAAGGACACGCCCTCATCACAGTTCATCTATCTGCATCTCACTTCTCAACACTCGTTCACTCTAAATGGCAATATTATTTTTGACACAGAAAATCACTAACTTTAAAAATAAATCTCCTTTTATGCCTTTCTAGATTAAATAGTAGATTACCACAAAGATACAGAGAAAAATATATAACCATCAGCATTATTCCAAGCAACCCTGCCTAGACCACATAATCAATATTTCGCCGGAAACCTTGATAATAATTACTGTGAGATCTAGAGAAGGGAACATCAGCTCCCCATTTCTACGATGTCAGACAAATAGTGCTAGTTACGGGCTATATAGTAAAACAAGCGAAGACTATTAATGAAAGTAATAATATATGCTAACCTAAAATTACAAAGTATATGAACAAGATTGTCTGCATGCTATTGATATTTTTAACTGTACTTATAGCAAGACTAAAATTATAGTCCGTTCATTCTAGTTTGGGCAGAAATCGTAACCTCTAACCTCTGTAACTAAAAAAGGGCTAGAGCAAATGAGCTGTCAATGTATACACATATTCCCTAGCCAAGTCTTCCTATTTGGTAGAAATATTAGGTCGATCACTCTATTCCTTTTTGAGTTATGAGAGGTTAGGGGTTACGATTTCTGCCCACCTACTATGGGTTTCAGAGGCCGTGTTACATCGTTTTTCGGGAATAACTTATTAACAAACAGTTGGATCAGTATGATATTTTGCCACAGCTTGTTTCACACCGTCCCCTAATTTGTGTCAATATAGTGCATTACCAAAAGTGGAAAATTAAGCCACTTGTCCCAGTGTCATGAGGTAACACGGCCTCTGAAACCCATTAGTCAGCCTAACCTAATGTAACCTCGTGTAATGTACTGTACTCCAACTTATTTCATAATTATATAAATGTAATTATAGTCCGTTAAAGCCTTTATAGTAAATACCAGCGTGCGGGAGTATTGTGTACTTTGTGTAACCCGATTCTCAACACTGTATATCAGGGTACACTCGGATGCCATAGTCTCTAGCCCACTCATAAGTATCCTTGGACTTCACCTATTGCTAATTATGTAAGTGTATATCTGGAAACGAATTAATGAATATAATTGTCTATAGGCTACATCAACTACAAAACTATACAGTATATTCTATTTATTGAAAAGCAAGTTCTATCCCAAAATTAATCTAGATAGTTATAAATATTGTAAAGAAGATATGTGGATTTATAATGTGGACAACTGTACAGATGGTAACACCGGTTCTCGTCAGACTGACACTCTACGGGCATACAGTAACGCTCCCATATTTAATATGTGTTAGATATTTGCTACATCTGTATTGTTATGGGAAATGTTCGAGTAAATTAGATCCCATCATATTAACAGGGCGAGAAATTGTCATGTTCCTATAATGAAATCAGTTGTGATTTTACTGCAATAACGGAATATACCCGGACATTATAATGTTGAGAACAGGGTTGTATACAGTAAGTGATCTCCCGCATGTTGGTATACAGTATAACTATCGGGCGACTCTCCAAGATACTGTAGTGGTAGTGCTCGGACCACAAGTATAGTATAGTGCCAACCACTAGCCAAAGGTTAGGCAATAATTCAAACGTGATGCTTAGCAAAACCTGTACATTATATTCCTTGGAGACATTTTTTTATGTTCACCATACACGACCAAAATGTTTGAAATACATAAATGAAATTTAGTAAGTATGTCGATATGGTCCCAGATTGGTCATAGATTAATATGTAAAACTTGCAAAATAAACAAATCAAAACTGGGACTTAGTGCCCTTGGGGGGCGGAGAGAGAGCGAGAGCGAGAGCGAGAGCGAGAGAGAGTACAAAGGAGTACAAAGGAAATCAAGCCACAACAGGTCTAGTGACCCTTCTAGGCTGCTTGTCTTAAATATACAAACAGTATGTATTTTTGTATATTTATACTTGATATTGACAGATTACTTGAATTTAAAGGCGATAATAGGGTTGGATGGTGGCTGATAACTACCGGTACCGTGTTTGATGGAGGAGCAATAATGGTTTGGTGGTTCTCACAGGTTAGCCACGGTAGCCTTGTCCGTTTCTTAGTCATTAATGTGCGACTTTAACCTCATGACACAGGGACAAGTGGCTTATTTCTACACTTTTGGTAATGCACTATATTGACAAAAAATAGGGGACGGTGTGAAAAAATTTGTCAAAATATCATACTGATCCAACTGTTTGTTAATAAGTTATTCCCGAAAAACGATGCCACACGACCTCTGAAACCCATAGTAGCTTGTATTTGACAGATATATTCATTATGCTTCAATAAACAAATAGTGTTCATAATTTTTCCTAAAGAAGTAATAGGTTTGGGATAGAGCCCCCGAATGAATTGTATAAAGCTAATGTAGACATATTTTAAAAGACCAGGGAAATGACAGGTTTATAAAAATAAATCAAAGGATGCTAGTCAAGTTAGGTAGTGCTTAATGTATGTATCATACTTTAACATAACAAGAAAGAGATCATTATATATATATATATAGAGAGAGAGAGAGAGGTGTAATAAAACCAAATTGCATAAACGGAGCATAACCAGGAAGCGTGTGAAGTGTGAAGTATGAGGAAGAGTGTTGGTAGCGTAGTGAGTTACTTAATACGCTCTACACAACACTGCCATCTTTTACAGCTATACCCTCTGAGGTCACGGGGTACGCAAGGATTCGGCCAAACACACTTCATCAAGCTTAACGTCACGTCTTCAACACCAGGAAAATGTTCGCCACGATCACGTGTTTCTGTTTTTCTTACTACTATGATACCAATTGTACCTAATTTAGGAAAGGTTTTGTTCAAAGAGTGTGATTATAGATTATTTTCAGTTATATTGCAGAGGAGTAATTAAATTATTTATTGCTACAATCAAGCCATTAACCGTAAATCCCGAAAAATATGAATGACTCATTATGCTAAACAAACAAAACTTTATATTACACAATATCCTGAAAGTCAAGAGTACTGTATAGGGCACTTATAAAATCTCGATTGGTACGATGGAAGCAGATATTCACAAAATCTGTTAGTACCATAACAAAATATAAATATTTCCCCTGCTAACCAATATGCCAGAATCTGCAACATCATGTAGGAGAGCCACCACCACCACCGGGCCTGCAACCGCAACCAACAACCCCAGGCCACCCCTGCCAGCACTACCGGCACCCTTACGTACCCTTCATCACGCCCTTACCAGACATTCTGCCCTTAGTCTCACCCATGCCCAACACTCCAAAGAAAAACGCCCTTAGGAACAACAGGAATATAATAGATTCCCCAAGCCACCACTACCATAGAGAATGAAGGAAAACACTCTCCCCTCTCCAACCAGTTGGAAGAAAACGGGAGCTCCCACTACCTGCCCCACAACTCATTAGGTTTAGGCCTTCACCTGACACCTCCATGACAGAAGGACCCAACTCTGGCCCCATCATCAGGACCACTCCAGCCCATCTTCCCCGGAAACTAGTTCCCAACGAGAGGCACAGGAACCAACTATAAGAAGCCAGGATGCAGAGACTGCTCTACAGCTCACCAGCTCCATCGCTTACCCAGGCTGTAGGGCATTCACTTACCCAAGTGCACTCTAGTTCCTCCCTTACCCAGGTGGAATTACCAGTATCGCTTACCCAGTTAACTTGTCCATTAATCAATGCAACAGTGCAACAGTGTTGCTCACCAAGAACACTGCACACTCTCTTGCCATTGAGACGGAGTATACCTATGCATATGTCAGAGTGGCTCCTTCGCCGAGACCACCACCAGCCTAGGAGAGAAGGGACAAGACCCAGGCACCACGACTACAACCCCAGAGAGACGGAAGGAGGCCAGAGGACCGAAACCAGGACCTGCTCGAGATGCCTGGAAAATCTATCTATCTATCTGAGATAGAGGAGCATTGTACTTAGTGCTAATTTTTGTTGTTCTCTATATTGCGATCACTACCTAAGTATTCAAAGTCAACAATACATACCTCTATCCCTTGCGTGTCTAAGAAAGAATGTTCTAAGTGTAATACCAGTAGATCATTCCATTTAATAGGCCTATATAAACGATACATACTGTACATTTCTACCTTACCGCCATTAGTAATTAGTTATCAACACCATCACTAGACATACTAGCTACCTCCCATGCTCCACTTTCTTCCTTCCATATCTATGTTCTGCCTCTTTCAGATTCTACCCTTATATTTGACTTGTATGTATACTGTATGTATCCAATACATTACCAGTAACTAGAACATAAGAACATAAGAAAATGGGAGTCTGCAAAAAGCCGATCGGCCCATACAAGGCAGATCCCTGTCACACCCAACCCCAATTACAAAGCCCAATTATAGGCCCAACTCACTAATACCTTGAGTACTGACCCCACCAAAACAGTCAGAGATTAACACAAGATAACGGGGGTCTGCTGAGCGCCGATTGGCCCACACCTGGTAGATCCCCCTTACACCCAACCCATCTCGTCCATATGCCTATCTAATTTTATCTTAAAGCTCCCTATCGTTCTTGATCCCACTATATCACTTGGTAGCCTATTCCACCCATCTACAACTCTGTTACCAAACCAATATTTGCCTATATCTTTTCTGAAACTAAATGTATCTAATTTATAACCATTTGTTAGAGTTCTTTCGCTATCACTGAGCTTCAGTACATTTTTCATGTCTCCTTTATTTACCCCACTGAACCACTTGAACACTTCTATCATATCCCCTCTAACTCTGCGTCTTTCTAACGAATGTAAGCCTAATTTGTTCAACCTTTCTTCATATGGTAGATTTCTAATATTATGAATAATTTTTGTCATTCTTCGCTGTACTCTCTCCAAGGAATCTATATCCATTCTGTAATAAAGACACCAAAATTGGACAGCATAATCCATATGAGGTCTCACTAATGACAAGTAAAGTTTCAAGATAACATCGGCAGTTCTGTTACTCACACTCCTTGAGATGAACCCCAGAATCTGTTTGCCTTGTTACGTACGCTTATACACTGTTTTCTAGGTTTCAAATCGTTGCTAACAAACACACCCAAATCTTTCTCGCAGTCTGAGTTTTCTAATTCAGCATTAACTAGTTTATATTTTGCATTAGTATTCGTCTTCCCTATCTTTAATACCTTGCATTTGTCAATGTTAAAATTCATCTGCCACTTTACTGACCATTCGTGTAAGGTATCTAGATCCCTTTGGAGGCACTCTATATCGCTATCTGAATCTATTGGTCTCCCTATTTTGGTATCGTCTGCGAATTTACTTATCCTACTAGTTATACCTAAATCAAGGTCATTTATGTATATGATAAACAACAGAGGACCCAACACAGATCCCTGGGGGACACCACTCTTGACTGATCCCCACTCTGACTTAGTACCATTTATGCTGACTCTCTGCTTCCTACCAATTAGCCATGACCTAATGCATCCTAACAACGCCCCACCTATTCCATGCGCCTCAACCTTTCTCATCAATCTCTCATGAGGGACTCTGTCGAAAGCTTTACTGAAATCTAAATATATAATATCATATGATTTGTCATTATCTACTGCTTCATATACCTCTGAGAAAAAGCTAAGCAAATTAGTAAGGCAAGAACGTCCCTGAGTGAATCCATGCTGAGAAGAATTGATTAAGTTAAATGTTTCTAAGTGGTTTCTCATTTTCCTAGCAATAATTGACTCTAGTAGCTTTCCTATGATTGAAGTGAGACTAATGGGACGATAATTTGATGCTATGGATTTATCACCTTTTTTGAAGATCGGAACTACATTTGCAAGCTTCCAAGCTTCTGGAACTATACCTGTTTCTAATGACTTGTTAAAAAGACATCATTAAATATGTAATCTTCACTGCCTATGTTTTCTCGCAGTTTGTAATATATAAATATTACCTTATAGGCCATGACCATGTTATCTGTCCTAGATCTAGTCCTGTTATTATAAGATACATTTCACTCCTAAAAGGTAATTTTACAGATCACAGATCAGTGGCCTTTTACTGACACTAGACAATACATGAATGAAAATTGAAGGCTAGCTACATCATATCTGCTTTAGCAATATCAAATATGTGTCTCCAAGAACCTTGTTAAATTAATCACCTTCCAGCAGTCCAGAGAGACTCTCGATACCACCACTGACGCCGAGGAGTGTCGCCCTCAAAACTCCGCCTCCTTTGCCCCGCAAATATAGCTGGTTGTTGTTCCCCAGGCTGTCTGTCCGAACAGCCCCAAGGTCCCGAGCAAGGCCAAGGCCATAAATGAGCGCCCCCAGAAAACCCTCCCTGCTTACCACTAATAAAGCCTGGGTGACCAAAGCCACTCCAAGGCAGGGAGCAGAGGACGGTGCGGAAACGCCCGGGAAACCCAAGCCCCACCCAAGGCCCTGTGCCCCTCAGCAATTATGAAGGGAAAGTTGAAGGGCAAAGGAAAAATGTAACGCTTTGGCTCCCAATCTGCCAACCTCTAGGTTGGCAGTAGGGAGGTCAATCCGCGGAAGAGACGCCGTCACTTGAGATCTAGAAAATCTACCTAACTTCATGGGAGCTATCACCCGGGACATTTGGTACACCCTAGCACCGGGAGTTTACTTCCAGACATTATTCGCACGATTAGTCCTAATAAATGATATATTTGAATCAAGGTGAATTTTTCTAACCCTATGCATGCACCTGTTTTTTAAACGTTATCCAGCTTATGAGAGATGTTTCATAGGCAAGAGGTTAAGTAAGGCTAAAAGGGCAAGAGGTTTTCATTATTGCTAAGAGGTAATATCTTTTATACAGATCCCAAATAAATAAAGTAATCAATAATATTTAAAGTTAGGCACAACAGGAAAAGTAAGGACAATATGCAAGTATAAATTAATTGCGAGACCTAAACCTACTACAGATTTACTGTTAATATTTTCCAAGGAAAGGGTGGGACCTCCCCACTTCCCTCTCCTGGGCGAGCCCCTGGTCACCATATTCTGGATGTTAGTGTTCAAATAATGTAAGTTTTCTAAAGTAATTTTGATAAGGTTATTGGGGGCTCAGATAAGAAAGCAAGGGATCGGAGGGTTATCAGATACAAACCAAAGTTAACCACTTGTATATTGGTAACAAACGAGGGTAGTTGGCAAATTAAACTAATGCATGGATAACGTTGTTTTTTTAGGTCTGACGTGTTTTAAGTGTCAAATCACTCCCCTGTCGGTTTTGAAATTATCAAAATATTAACTGTGAAGTCTTTGGGTGACAAAATCGTCAAGTGTCAGCTAGAATATATAAAGCATCATGGCATTACTGTGTTGAAGGAGTTACTTGGAATAGTTAATTATAACCCCTTTGACTTTGGTATGTCTTTCCTATCAGAAGAAAATCGTCTAATGTTAGCAAAAATAAAATATATACCGGTAATACGTCGTAAGTATAGATATAGTTAAAGCGGGCTTATGATATATACTGTATATAATCCCCTAAACTAACAAACTGAAAAATACCCAACTCCTTTGATGGAGTTACTAAAAACTAATCTCTGGTCTATTAGAAGAGACGTAACATGTAAAGTTGAGCATTGGGGTTGGGGTGGCCGGGTTCGGATCCTGATAGTATGTCTAGGAGAGATACCATTGCGACTATTTGAGCTTTGCTCATATTCTATTAAAAATAATAATGATATGATTTATAATATACTACTCAATTTTATCCCCATCTCTTTCATTTAGAGGAGAAAACGAGGTATAAGCATGTTAACCCTTTGAGTACCAGCGACGTATGATATATTTTATTCTAGCTATATTTAGACGATAATATGCTACTTCGGAAGGAGCTGTGGTAGTTTAAAAGGGTTGGTTAAGATAGTTTGAATCCTTATTATTGCTAGAGGTCCTTCCTAAGCTGAATAAAATCGTATAATAGTGTCCAGAACAAAGTTAAAAGGACGTCCCTGGTACTGTATGGGTTAAAGGCTTAGAGCACACTACAATGCCAGGCGAAAAGGAACGAATTTTTAGTTATTTCGTCAGTCTTTACCCCTATTTCATCGAAAGAAAATTAATAGGCAACAACGCTAAGTAGTGCATATTGAATCATACTATTAATACCTCAGAAAAAAATCATCTTTAGGTTTCCCGTGATGATGCGTTTGAGGGGACAGTGGCCGGTTTGGGGGCTATTAATTCCTGTATTAATTTATCTTTTAGTTTCCTCGCTAGACCTCCATCAAGCTATACAACAACAACAACAAAACTTCAAGATAAATTTGTACATTTTTCGATAGAAAAATTTCCCGGCCAAAGGCCGGTTCCTCTAAAAATTAGACTCGCTATCGCTCGCCAGGAAAAAATCGACACCCCCAAATGGCACGAAAGGTCTTGAAATTGACAACGAAATGGGGGCGAAAGGTCTTAAAATCGACAAACTAATAGAAGGAACGTCTTAAAATCTCAAAACTAATATGCTTAACATGAGGGAGAGGGAGGTCCATAAAAAGCGAGTAGTACCCCCTTAATAGAGTGTTGTGTGTGTGTAGTGTAATATTCATCTCCTCGCCACGGGAATATGAAGAAAGATACAGTGGCGTTGTTGTTGGTGTTTAATTGAAGTAGTGATACCAGGCTTCGTCATACACTACTTGATATTTTTTGTTTTCGTTATTCCTATCTTGTAAAAGAAAATCGGGGTTAAACATGACATAATACACAAAAAGATGACGGATTTAAGGGTCCAAGACTACAAAAAATGCCTCAAAAACATGTCTATAGAACACTTTAACCTGACAAAGTATTTAAAACAAATAGCTGGATAATATATATATATATATATATATATATATACACTTCCATATATACCGGTGTATATATATATATATATATATATATATATATATATATATATATATATATATATACACTTCCACTTCTCGAAAGTTAGTTATTATGCCCGCCTAGCTACCCACATACAGTTAGTTTGGGTAAAGGCCCTGATAATTCCAGGGGTTGGGTATTTCCACGATTATTTCCTTCTTCTGTTGTCGAATTCAGTTGAGCGTCTTTACCGACAATATATTTCTGCAACTCTGATCTGAGCTAGCGTAGTAGGGAAGGTATACAGTAGGGTAGTGAATGAGAGAGTGAGAGTGAGAACGGAGAAATGGATAGGCGACGAGTAGGGAGGTTTTAGGAAGGGAAGAGGATGTGTAGATCAGATTTTTACCCTGAATTGTGTTGTGAGAGAAATATCTGGAGAAGAAACAAAAGGTGTATGTTGCCTTTATGGACTTGGAGAAGGCCTATGACAGAGTGGATAGAGAAGGTTTGTGGAAAGTACTTAGAATATACGGAGTAGAGGGCAAGTTGCTGAAAGCAGTGAAGAGCATGTATGAGGGTGCAAAGGCGGCAGTACGTGTGGAGAGTGAGCAGAGCGAATTCTTTGACCTGAATGGTGGTTTGAAACAGGGGTGTGTGATGTCCCTGTGGTTGTTTACTGTAGCCTATATATGGATGGAGTCATGAAAGAAATACTATCAAGAGCAGTGGATGTTGGTGTATCGCTGAAAAGGGAGGGAATTGAGTGGAAGCTACCTATACTGCTGTTTGCGGATGATACAGTTCTGATGAGTGATAATGAATGGGAGTTGCAGGGTCTGGTAAATGATTTTGGAACAGTGTGCGAAAAACGGAATTTGAAGGTAAATGCGGGGAAGAGCAAGGTTATGGTCTTCGAAAGGGGTGAAGTCACAGAGTGTGAGGTGAAGCTGAACGGTCAGGCTATGGAGATCGTCAACTCTTTTAATTATCTGGGCAGTGTGTTGAGTAAAGATGGGACTATGGATGAAGAAGTGCGGGAGAGAGTACAACAGGGGAAAAGGGTTGTAGGAACGCTAAAATCAGTAACAAGAAATAGGGTGGTCAGTATGGAAGTGAAGAAGTCCTTGCATGACAGTGTGGTAATCCCGACACTGACTTACGGAAGCGAAGCATGGACGTTGGTTGAGAGACTCAGACCAAGAGTGAGAGCAGTGGAAATGAATTACTTAAGGAGTGCGTGCGGAGTTACATGGAGGGATAGACAGACTAATGAGTAAGTAAGGAGGTGTGGTGTGGAGGTAGATGTGCTGGAAAGTGTGAAAAGGAACAATTTGAGATGGTTCGGCCATATGGAACGTATGGAAAGCGAGAGAATGACTAAGAGGGTGTACGAGAGCGAGGTGGAGGGACAGAGAGGGAGAGGTAGACCGAATGAGAGGTGGAAGGATGGAGTAAGGAAGTACATGAACGAAGGCGGTGCTGGTTGGGGGGAGGGGCGTCGACTGACTGGGGACAGAGGTGCATGGGGGCGGTTCGTTCGTGGCCACCCCTTCGGGGATCACAGCGTCAGGCAATAGATAGATAGATAGAACTCTGATCTAAAAGCTTCTCGAATAAACGTTTAACTCTATTTTTTTTTTAAACAATTGTTTTCATGATTTTTGTGTTGTTTTTATTAACGTCAGATGATTATTATACAGTATAGGAGTGACGAGTGACATCAAACCGGTAACATTTATATAATTTTGTTTACTTTAACTAATCCCCTCTTAACTTAATACAATCGTCAAATAACAGCCAAAATAAAATGTGAAAACTACGTCATGGTATACAGAAAGGGTTAACAGGGTTCAGCCAACTAAAATATCAACCTCCGTTCTAGTTACCGATACCAATATAATGTTGACGGAATAAGGCCTCGTGTGAATCCGCCTTAACCCCTTCATTACCGATGCCTTTCTTTTAACTTTATCCTGGCTACTAATAGACGATTTTATTAAGTTAAAAAGGGTCTGCAGTAACTATCAGGCATCCAACTATCTCACTTAACCATTTCAACTACCACAGATCCTTCTTAGAATGCACAAAAACGTCTGAATTTAGCTAGAATACAACAAACAAACGTCGCCGGTACAGAAGGGGTTAATGTTTTTATCCAGACCAAACCAGACGGCTGGAGTAAAATAGGAGAGAAGAGTAATTGGACAGAGGAAGAACAAGGAGAGAAATTCTATTGGGCTCTCTGTTCGTTGTTTATCGTTACTGAGTAGGAACAGATTTATAATTAGCCTATTACATATACGGCATCTAGTCGCCAACACTTCATTGTTAGTCAGAATTCAAGGTGGTTTCGTCTATTTTTTTTGTTTTAGCTGAATTAATAATGTGTGTGTGTGGGTGGGTGGTGTAGTGTGTGTGTGTGTGTGTGTGTGTGTCGGTGGGTGTGTTCATAATGTTTAGGTATTATCGCCCGGATCGATGCACAGAACCGTTTATATAATATATCCACCAGTTTAGATCGTCGACTTGCTAACCTCTGCAGGGAGGAGGAAATCGGATTCTACAACACCGGAGATAACTTCTACCATAATAAATTTATGTTTTCAGGAGATGGCGTCCAGTTGAACGAGGTAGGTGCAGCACGTTTTGGTCGTCTGCAGATTTTCATACAAAAAACGGGGTCGATCTTGGTCAGCCAGGTAGGGCAGTGTACATCTAATAAGAACCAGAAATTCAGAAAATGCGCAGTCAGTAACTAATAAGAACCAGAAATTCGGAAGATGTGCAGTCAATAAAATGTAACCCTAATTTACTAAAGGTGTTCTATACAAATGCCCGTAGCATGACCAATAAGTTTTCAGATGTAAAGGAAATTGTGTGTTCAGAAAATTATGATATAATTGGTATTAGCGAATTTTGATTAAATATGAAAGACAGATTATTTAGCAGAATATACACTTTCCAGTTACATAATTTTTCAGAAGAGTTGAACCAATAAAAAAGGGAGGCATTTTGTTTTATATGAAAGTCTTAACCCAGCCTTAATGTAAAAAAACTCTAATTGTGAATGTCGATATATCTAATGTACAGTACTCTTAAATTATCAACAGGGAACAAGAATAACACAAGCTTTAATATACACAGCCTGAGCTCAATTAGTACAAAATTACCAAGAGATATGTGAACAAATTGCAGAAATAAGTAACATTCAAGATACCTTCATTCTTGCCGACTTTAATTTACCTGTAACTAAATGGGGCGATATGCGTACTTCACATTCTGGGCATAAGCTGTATGCCAACTTGCAAGAAAGTGATTTTTTCAATTTCTTCAATCTCCGACCACCACATTAATGTGCTTGACCTTGTACTTGCAACAAAAGAAGACTTGGTCGAGGGTTTGAATGTTAGTGACGAATTCATTAACAGCGACCATAGTAGGATCACTTTCAGCAGAAAGTTTAATGGTAATGAACCAAATAGCAGCAACGAAAAAACCCAAAATTTCGAAAAAGCAAACTTCCGTAAACTAATTGCAATAATTTAAGAAACTGGTTGGAGCTTATCGATTGACTATGAAGATATAAAAAATCATAGGAATTTTTCACAATCACTTACCGGTACTTATAAGAGATGGAAGCGTGCATACCACAAAAAATGCCATTAAGTCCATAATGTTAAGCCTAAATGGTGGAATAAAGAATGTGTAGACTGTGCTCATGATAGATTAAAAACCTAGGGGCATGACGAAGAACGAGTTAAATTCATAGATCTACGACGCAAAGCCAAAAAGTTAATTAAGGAAAGTAAAAAGATCTTGGAATTACATGTTGTGAATCAAAGCCAAACACACCTGAAAGAATTATATAGTTACATCAGAAAGAAGAAAATAGTTACTTCAACTATTGGACCGTTAATAGTTGAGAATGGAGATTGCACCAAAGAAAGAGTACAGGTGAGTAATACCCTCAATATACTTTTTGCATAATTGTGTACAACAGAAGACCTTATAGAGATATCCCTACAGCATCTCCAGTTCAGATAGACAATTATGATGCTCTACAGAGCATTACAGAAAGAGAAGTACTGTAATGAAATGTTTGGAAAAACTAAAGTTACATAATCGCAAGGGCCCGACACAATCTGACCTAATGGTCTAAAGGAAGCTATAAATAAGAGCTCTCCAAACCACTGACATTGCTCTTCAATAAATCCTTGCAGTCTGGGACTATGTCTGAAGCTCGCTAACATAACACTGATATTTAAAAAAGGCCGCAAATATTGACCTAATAACTATCGTCCAATTAGCTTAACCTCAGTTGTATGTAAAATGCTAGGAACACTCATAAGAGACAGACTCGTAAATCCCGTAGAGGAAAACAACATACTCAAAGATACTCAACATGGCTTCCATAACAAACGTTCCTTTTAAACTTCTTTCACAATATCCTTAACTTATAATGAGAGTAAAGCTGTATATACTGTATTACATACCTTGATTTTCAAAAGGCCTTTGAAAAAAAAATCCCCACAAACGTACGGTATATTGATAAAATTAAAAGTGCATGGAATGCAAGACGGTGTGTGGAGATGGATAGAAAATTGGCTCAGTGAAAGAAAGCAAAGAGTAGGCCTAGTCATAAACAGTAAAGCATCCAAATGAACCAATATAACTAGTGGGGTATCCCAGCGATCGGTACTTGGTCCAGTTCTCTTCCTAGTTTGCATTAACGACTTAGATGTAGGTCTAACCTGTACAATCTCAAAGTTGCTGACGATGCTAAATTTGCAAATACTATACTCTCAAATGAACACATAGACGATATGCAAAATAATCTAGATTAGTTATGTTGGGCTCAAATTTGTCCAAAGGAGAAACCATACGAGGAGCGTCATAGATAATTAAATGTATTTCCTTTAACCTTGTGTAGATTAAGAGGTGACCTAATTAAAGTGTTCAAAATCATTAAAGACATCGACAATATGAACTGTAATAAGTACTTTACGATCAACCAATCAAATTACACACAGGGAAATGGTTAAAAAAATCATTGGTAAATCTTTTAACTCACATGAGTCTAAGAATTTCTTCTTCAATCGAATTGTCAATTTGTAATGTTATAGACTGCAGCATCGTCGATTCCTTTAAACATCGCTTAGACAAACATATTTCCTTAAATCCGCAACTGACTGCATTTGTAAATGAATAACCCTTTGTTTAGTTTTTTTTTTAGATATAATGAGGATCACTGCGTTATTAAATAAATGCCTAAGATGTTACTGTCTTTTCCCCAGATACATAAAGGATCACGTAGAGCTGTGTAATGTTACTAACCCAATTGGTCCCTACTAACGTCTCCTAATGCCCCTTTCACACATACAGGACTAGGGTGCCGCATGCAGCAGAGTAGCTACTCTGCTGCATGCGGCACCCGAGTCGGCACCTAGTCCTGACCATGCGGCTGTAGTCTGGTGAAGTCCAGGCAATGCGTGTCAAGTCGTGGCCCCAGAACAAAATGTTTGTGATGCCCCTTTCACACATACAGGACTCGGGTGCCGCATGCAGCAGAGTAGCTACTCTGCTGCATGCGGCACCCGAGTCGGCAGCTAGTCCTGACCAGGCGGCTGTAGTCGTCTGTAGTCTGGTGAAGTCCTGGCAATGCGTGTCAAGTCGTGGCCCCCGAACAAAATGTTTGTGAGTTTCGAAATTTGGTCCAGACTTGAAATTTGTCTGGTGGATGCGGGGAGTAGTCTGCGCTAGTCGGCGCTAGTCGTCACTAGTCTTCTGTATGCGGCTGTAGTCCTTGAGTATAGCGTAGCGAATTGTGTTTCATGTGTATCATAAAGACTATTGCCGCATACACCAGAGTACAGCCGCCAGACACGAGTACAGCCGCATAAGTCTGCTGAAGTCGTGTGCATAAATTTACATATATTTGCATATAATTATGCAATAATATGAGTCGACCGAGTACAACCGACAAGAGAGAATTTCAGCAGCAAGCAGCCGCATCACAGCAGACTCCAACCACATTGACAGGAGTGCACACGTACGACAACACCCGGAACCCAATATGGCAGAAGAGTCGAGCCAACTTGAGCAGACAACAGAAACATCCAACCGACAACACCCAACTCGAACCGCAAACAGCCGCATCAAGTCGACCAAAAAAAAAAAAAAAAAAATTCCCAACCACAGAACGGCGACACGGCCCCTATATATAGGCCCCACGCAGCGCACTTGACCCAGTTTTCGACGAGATCACCCACGACGCACACCTCTACCCGCACCTCAACCGCCTGTACACCATGCCAGGACCCAATAGAACAACAAAGGCCCTTCTCCCTTCTCCTCCTCCACTCTCCTTCTCATTCTCCTCCCTTCCTCCCTTCTCCTCCTCCTCTCTGCTTCTCATTCAACTCCCTCCCTCCCTTCTCCTCCTCCTCTTGCTTCTCATTCTCCTTCCCTCCCTTCTCCTCCCTCCCTTCTTTTCCTCCTCTCTCCCTACTTTTCCTCCTGTCTTCGTTCTTTTCCTCCTTCTTCCTCCCTTCTTCTCATCCACCTCTTCCCTCCCTCACTACCTCCCTACTACCCCCTGTTCTTCTCTTCCTACTCTCTTCCCTCTCATTTAACCCGCTGAGTGCCAGCCAATTTTGACGGTGTGCTTCTGCCAGTGCCAGATTTTTTTTTTTGGGGGGGGGGATAAATCTATCAAGTTGGGAGAGAAAGGAAGGATAATGGTAAAAAAAACACTCCCCTCGCCAGAAAACAGGTCCCCGATGGTCCCGAAAGTAGCTGAAAAGACACTATAGACTACAGAGACTTTTATGGTATCGGAATGTATGGGTGGGAGGGTGGTTTTGGGGTTGATGGGGGGAAGGTAGAAGGGTAATTGACCTGTGTTACAGATATGAAGCCGATTGGTGAGGTACTTTCGCCACCACGGATTTTCCTTTTTTTCCTTATCTTCGTACGGATACGCTGGAAGTGGGTGGTGGGAGGCAGTTGGGGGTGTGGTGGGGGAAAGGCAGAAGGGTAAGGGACTTGTCACACAAATATGGAACCGATTGGTGCAGTCGTTTCGCCGCCACATATTTTCCTTTTGTTTTCCTTCTGACGGGACCGACAGTCAGCGAGTGGGTAGGAGGAGGGATTTGGGATTTTTGTGGTGGGTAGCCAAAAGGGTAAGGTACATGTGGTAAAAATATGAAAGCCATAGGTGCAGTCGTTTCGCTGCTACGATGTTTTTTCGGCGAGGACGTATATACCTCCGTTGGCCACAGAACCTGTATGTGTCGGCTTTATGCCAGTGTATGCGGTTCGACTCTGAAGTCGATCGTCTGAAGTCTTATAGATGCGGGTGTAGTCGGCATGTACAAATGACCGTTATTTCCATTGTCGGTTCGAGTCTCAAGACTTCTCCGGAGTCAAGACGACAACGTCGGCTGTATGCGGCTGTAGTCTTCTGTAGTCTGGTGAAGTCCTTTGGATGCGGCATTACCGAGCCAGCTCCACCAAGTCGGGGAAAAAAACGCCACGACTAGCTACTCTGCTGCATGCGGCACCCGAGTCCTGTATGTGTGAAAGGGGCATGAGTTTCAAAATTTGGTCCAGACTTGAGATTTGTCTGGTGGATGCGGGGAGTAGTCTGCGCTAGTCGGCGCTAGTCGTCACTAGTCTTCTGTATGCGGCTGTAGTCCTTGAGTATAGCGTAGCGAATTGTGTGTCATGTGTAGCATAAAGACTACAGCCACATACACCAGAATACAGCCGACAGACACGAGTACAGCCGCATAGGTCTACTTCCTTTCCTCCGCCTTCTCTTTCCTTCTCCTCCTCTCTGCTTCTCATTCTCCTCCCTCCCTCCCTTCTCCTCCTCTCTGCTTCTCATTCTCCTCCCTCCCTCCCTTCTCCTCCTCCTCTCTTCTTCTCATTCTCCTCCCTCCCTCCCTTCTCCTCCTCCTCTCTGCTTCTCATGCTCATCCCTCCCTCCCTTCTCCTCCTCCACTCTCCTCCCTCCCTCCCTTTTCCTCCTCCTCTCTGCTTCTCATTCTCCTCCCTTCTCCTCCCTCCCTTCTTTTCCTCCTCTCTCCCTTCTTTTCCTCCTTCTCCTCCTGTCTTCGTTCTTTTCCTCCTTCTTCCTCCCTTCTTCTCCTCCACCTCTTCCCTCCCAAGGGATCACTACCTCCCTACTACCCCCTGGCCCCTGTTCTTCTCTTCCTACTCTCTTCCCTCTCATTAACCCGCTGAGTGCCAGCCAATTTTGACGGTGTGCTTCTGCCAGTGCCAGAGTTTTTTTTTTTTTTTTTGGCTAAATCTATCAAGTTGGGAGAGAAAGGAAGGATAATGGTAAAAAAAACACTCCCCTCGCCAGAAATCAGGTCCCCGATGGTCCCGAAAGTAGCTGAAAAGACACTATAGACTACAGAGATTTTTATGGTATCGGAATGTATGGGTGGGAGGGTGGTGGGAGGGTGGTTTTGGGTTGGTGGGGGGAAGGTAGAAGGGTAATTGACTTGTGTTACACATAATTATGAAGCCGATTGGTGAGGTAGTTTCGCCACCACGGATTTTCCTTTTCTTCGTACGGATACGCTGGAAGTGGGTGGTGGGAGGCAGTTGGGGGTGTGGTGGGGGGAAGGCAGAAGGGTAAGGGACTTGTCACACAAATATGGAACCGATTGGTGCAGTCGTTTCGCCGCCACAGATTTTCCTTTTTTTTCCTTCTGACGGGACCGACAGTCAGCGAGTGGGTGGGAGGAGGGATTTGAGATTTTTGTGGTGGGTAGCCAAAAGGGTAAGGTACATGTGGTAAAAATATGAAAGCCATAGGTGCAGTCGTTTCGCTGCTACGATTTTTTTTCGGCGAGGACGTAGTCGACTGTAATGATGTCCACCCCTGGTCGAGCGCCCTTTATAATATTATACCTCCGTTGGCCACAGAACCTGTATGTGTCGGCTTTATGCGAGTGTATGCGGATCGACTCCGAAGTCGATCGTCTGAAGTCTTATAGATGCGGTTGTAGTCGGCATGTACAAATGACCGTTATTTCCATTGTCGGTTCGAGTCTCAAGACTTCTCCGGAGTCAAGACGACAACGTCGGCTGTATGCGGCTGTAGTCTTCTGTAGTCTGGTGAAGTCCTTTGGATGCGGCATTACCGAGCCAGCTCCACCAAGTCGGGGGAAAAAACGCCACGACTAGCTACTCTGCTGCATGCGGCACCCGAGTCCTGTATGTGTGAAAGGGGCATAACCCTACCATGGTCATTAGTCTCAGGGCAGTACTGCCCTTTCCAATTTTCCCTCACCTACTCTAAACCACTGTTGAACACCTGAGCCGCAGTGATATAGAGACAAGCAACCAGGAGAAGGCGCTAGATCTGCTGTTGCTTGACGCACTTTGACTGCATACAATGAGTATTTGTAATGTGTGTGTGCATGAGTTCATATATTTTGTATTGTATAATCTTGTGTAACTCAGTGTGTGTGTGTGTGTGTGTGTGTGTGTGTGTGTGTTACTTTGACTGTTAAATATGTGCATCTCTTAGTGTGTGGGTGTGTGTGTGTGTACTTCATTAGGTGTGCATCTACCATGAGAGAGAGAGATTCTAACTAACTGCGAGAAGTACAGGACGTGCTTTGTATGCGGCCTGTTATTATTTCTGCGTGTACAATGTGTTTATAGTTAAGGGGGAAGGGTAAATTTTTTGGTCGATTATTTCATATATTTATTATGTTTTTAGTTTCCTCACTAGACCTCCATCAAACTTTAAAACAAATCCATAAGATCCCTCTTCTAGAATAATTTGTAATTTTTCGGTAGAAAAATGTCCCGTGGTTCTTCCAAAATTACCGGCTCATTATCGTTCGCCATGAAAAAATTCGACGCCTAAATAGCACGAAAGGTCTTAATATTGACTAAGAAATGTGGCGAAAGGTCTTAATATTGACAAACTAATGGGACAAGCATCTTAAAATATGAAAACTAATGGGGCTAAACATGAGGGAGAAGGGGCTCAGGAAAAACGTCCCATCTCCCCTCAAGAATAGAGTAGTAGTAGTAGTGAAGTAACCATGGCATCGGGCACGTTGATTATTGTGAAGGTACCGCTAATGAAAACCTGGGGCAAAGAAAAAGGGTTGAAACTTTACATTTGTCGAATATACAGTTAGTGTGTATGTATGAATGAGTTCAACATGTGTAGCTATTGGTATGGATATGTGTGTATGTATGTAGGTATATAGTATATGTGTATATTATGAGATATACATGAAAGCATCAGCATATCCGTATCCTAACACGCTATAATATGTAAGGTAAACCGTAAATCAAACACACTCATCCTCTTGTGTATGCGCATGTGTGTACGCGTGCGTGTGAGATGCGCATGAACGCGATAGCATATCCGTCTCCGTAATAAGCAAGATAAATCACACACTCATCCTGCTCTCTCTGTGTGTGTGTGTGTGTGTTCTTCCACACTAAACACATAATAATCCAAGAAAACCCTATACACTGATTTAGTCATTTTAGTTCCTATAAAGTCTGAACCCCCAAGACCCACACCACCAGCCAGAACACATTATACACAGAACATAATTAACCCTTTCAATCAGATAACGCCATTTCTTGCTGTATTGTAGCTACCCCCAGACAATTTGGCAAGATATTAAGGTGTGACAGCCGCGAGACCCATCGATTTGTGTGTGGCCTAAGGGAATTGTCATATCACATAATACATTGGCATATATGTCTGTACTGTCGGAAATGTATTTTAAGGGAGTATATTTGCCCCCTACTGTTAAAATTATGTATCCCACGGCAAATGGTTATTACCAAGTAGAGCTTTGGTGATGGGCTGGTCTATCAGAGTGAGAACTGAGCGATCTCTGCCATACCCATAGCTTACTCTGACTGTTCCCTTTACTTAGCCTATATATTTTCTAGATCTCAAGTGACGGCGTCTCTTCCGTGGATTGACCTCCCAATCTACCAAGATTGGAAGCCAAAGCGTCACATTTTTCCTTTGCCTCTCAACTTTCTCTTCATAATTGCTGAGGGGCACAGGACCCTGTGTGGGGCTTTGGTTTCCCGGGCGTTTCCGGGCGTTTCTGCACCCTCCTCAGCTTCCCGCAATGGAGTGGCTTCGGTCACCCAGGCTTTATTGTGGTCGGCAGGGAGGGTTCTGTGGGGGCGCTCGGTTACGGCCTTGGCCTTGCTCGGGGCCTTGGGGCTGTTCGGCCAGGCAGCTTGGGGAACAACAACAACCAAGTAGAGCTTATTTTTGCCTTTTATCCTCTTTAACTCTACATTTTCCCGGATCTTCATAGCCCCCCCCCCCTCCTTCCACTAGTGGGTGCCGTGTTTAGCCTATAGATTGTTGGATAGTGGGTAAATACTTAATTTCTGCAGTCCTGGCTATGAAACAATACTGCATATCAAAGAAAAATGAAAATTAATAAACCATAAATGCTAAAGCTTTTGGCTGTCTGATGATAATCATTTACTGGTAATTTAATTCAACTTGACTTCTCTGCATGAGGTGGGTAGTTGTGACAGTCTTTAACCCATTGGCTGCGGCTATGTTTGGGCTATTTAGGGCATATTCAGGCACTCCTGAATGATAAATCAAGCATCTGCATTAAATTAAGTGTATTTTGCTGAAAACTAGGCAAAAATAGCTTCAAAATGAGACCAGAACGGGCCCCGTATGTGGTCTGGTTCACCTGCAGTGGTGCCAGTGAAACGCGGGAAACCCGCTATTTGGTAGCACTCGCTCGCTTGGCTACACTGTTGTGAGACACAGAGAGAAACCCGCGCGAGACACAGTCAACCTCAGTGAGCCGCTCGCTGCTCTGAGGGTCGGAGGTGGGCCCCTCATGCTCCCGCCCACTGACACTCGATTTTTACGGTTTTTACAGGCTTTTAAAGCCTGGAAATTGCTGTAACTTGCCAGGACGTTCCAGAACGTCACCCGCAACGAAAGGGTTAAGGGGGTATGGTTCACTTTTTGGGCGATTTTTGCATGTATTCACTATTTTTTCTAATTTCCTACCTAGACCTCCATCAAATAAAAAAAAAAACATCCATTAGATCCCCCTTCTAGATTAATTTGTACATTTTTCGGTAGAAAAATACAAATCTGAGCCCTCTAGGTGCCATAGGACGGAGTAATTAACCCTCTCACGACCATAGGACGCAGAGGTTGCCAGATTAGCAATAAGAAATAGATTACTCTCACTGTTATAATTACCTCTCCAAAATTAGTTTTCTGCCCACAGCTAACTCAAAGACAACTGCAGAGGTTGAAGTAAACAAACTAAAGGTTTATAGATACCCCTGACGGTAACAAAGGCTTTAAAGTATCCCTAATAGGCTCAAAAATCGCGTCAGGATGTGAGAGGGTTAACCGCGACGCACCCTATGCGGCGCTGAGGTTTAGCGTTACATACATTGCAGACGCATCACGTGCGTCGCTGGGGTTCAGTGGGTTAAAAGGCTGGAAAACCGGGGCAATGTAGTTTCCAAACCGAGAGGAGTGTGTGAGGGGACACAGGAAAATGTTCATGAAGTTGTATTGTTTTGTTTTGGTCACGTAATCTCTACCAGAATCCAGGGGCGTAATGGGAACTATGGAGTACAAATTTAATTGTATATATTTAAAAATAATGATTACAAACGAGGAACTTGGTTTTGGGACTGGATATGAATTGACTTGTTTGCCAGCCAGATCGGAAAACATATAAAAAGGATGAAAAATGTCAAATCTTCATAATTTCCAGTGCAAAATACACCTAAAACTGGTGTAGAAGTGCTTACTTACATACCGGTATCTACATTTAGCATTAAACTAAACTATGAAGTTGACCTGAAGTTTCTTAACCCTTAACTGGCGGCGCGCAACATATGTTGAGTGAAATAAATTTGGACTAAGTGGCGGTGCACGACAGCTGTCGAGCGCCATTTTCAGCACGTAATGTTGCTGAGAGAGAGAGCTGAGCGGTGGGACGAGCGTAGTAACCTTATGACCGCTCCCCACGACCACCGTGGACAAACTGAACTGTATTCTACTTTCCCCCCTCCTTTCTCACTCGCTACACTGGGAATTATGTAAGGAAATTACCTTATTTCAGGGTTTTTGCACTCGTGTTGCACGATCGTTGCAAGAGAACCAGTGGTCGTACAAGGATGGTTCGGGTGTCATTGGAAAGCTCTGTTTACGCCCTTTCAGGGATAGATATTTGTTTTACGCTCTGAGTCTTATTTAGGCATGAAAATTATCACGTAAACAACCCTATTTAGGGTTAAAAAAAAACGCTGTGCGGTACGGTCAAATAGACCGCCTAGCCCGCCAATAAGGTGTTAAGGGCCCTTCACATTCATATACATGCAAACATGTTTAACAAAAATTGTAAAAATCTTTCAATGGTGAAGTCAAAATTACTATACCTTTAATAATATTTAAAAATGAGTGAATAAAGCACTAGGCCTATTGAATTTTGTCATGATTTCCGTTTATCTGAATATCAGATAAATGGTGTTCTACTGTATACCGACGGCAAATGATGGTGCCACAACGCTAACAACAGTGCCACGATGGTAACGGGGGTGCCTCGACAGTATTACTAGCGTGATGATGCTGTCACACCAGTAACACGCAGGTGCCTTGACGACACACGACCGTTTAATCGCACACGACAATTTTGTGCATGCTCGAAAATTTTGCCCTCCAAGCCAACAAATGGGGACATGCTGGGGACGCTTAGAGTAGGCCCCAGAAGACGACCACGACACAGATAGTGCCACATGAACCAGGTCGGGGGTTGCCATAAACAAAATTGGCTCGATGTGAAGGGATCTTTAGAAATATTCCTAGTCTAACAGTATTTGGAAATGGAAAGGTCAGATTTTAACAATAATCTAATGCTAAACACAAAATAAATGTATACCTTTATCTACTCTCGCTGGTATTTTATGAATATTTATGTGTATTTAAAAATGGCTTCAAAATTATGAGTAATAATGGCATTAACCCTTAACTGGCGGCGCGCATCATATGCCGAGTGAAAGAAATTTGGACTATGTGGCGGCTCACACCATAAGTCGTGTGGCAATTTCAGCACGTAATGTTGCTGAGAGAGAGAGACAAGTGGTGGCAGGAGAGTAGCGAGCATATGACTGCTCCAGACCACCGCGGTGGACCAACTGACATGAATCCCACCCTCCTCCACCCTCTCACACTCGCTACATAGTGAAATGTATGGGGAAAGTACCGAATTACATGGTTTTTGCACTCGTGTTGCGCGGTTGTTGCAAGAAAACTAGCGGTCATACAAGGATCGTTGTGGTGTCATTGGAAAGCTCTGTTTATGCCCTTTCAGGGATAGATACTCGTTTTACGCTCTGGGTCTTATTTAGGCATGAAAATGATCACGTAAACAGCCCTATTTTGGGTAAAAACACCCCGCTGGTGGCTACATATTATTTACCGCCTAGGCCGCTCGTTAGGTGTTAAAGAAGTATTGACCATAACCTAAACGTCTACCCTTTTGGTATTAGAACAGATTCTTCATTGAATTCTGGCCAACATTGTGATTTTACCCAGCTTTGGAAGGCCCTCTAGGAATCGAAGAGGTACTGTCCATCTTATATAACCCTACGACTTCCATAATTTCTTTCTAAACTGAATTAAAATTTCCTAATGCTATCCAGAAAGATAAACAAAAAAAAGTCATGCGCATACTAAAAGGGTTAATATTGGAACCCGAAAAAACCCTTGAGGCTACACCAAAGATTTAGCTGCCAATTTTCATCCAGAAACTATATATTTGTTTTAATATATTGGTAGGCCTATTATTATTAACATTATCATTACTATTAGTACGGTAGTATTAGTAGTAGCAGTAGTTTTGTTAATTTTATTTATTGATTTTAGTTGTTTAATTATCGGTAGTAACATTTTGGGGTTCATTGTCACGTGATGTCGGACACCTAGATCAAAATTGGATCACTTTTCTTGACTGAAATGTGGCAATACTTTCATTTGGGTGTTGCCAAAATAGAATTGCCGAAATTAACCCGACAAAGTCTTTCTTCCACTCAACAAGTAAACTCTAGAACTCTTTCCCTAAATATATCTTTCCCTCATCCTACGATTTAAACTAATTCAAGCTCCCTGTGTCCAGACATTTTGACTAGAACTTACGGTACCCGGTACCTTAACTTTGTCACTGATATTCTTTCATATAATTATACAGTATATATATATATATATATATATATATATATATATATATATATATATATACCGGTATATATATTATATTTTTATTTTATTAATTAATTTATTTATTTATTTATTTATTTTCTGGGGGGAAGAAGGGAGATGGGACACTTGTTACAGGTAGTTTTGCCGTTTGTCTCCTGACAGACAAAAAGGGCACACGTGTGACTAAACTTTTAAGCCTGAAAAACATGTAGGTAAATTATCCTTGTTAGCCTAAGTGGTTTAGGCTATATAAAATAGTTTCATTAACAAATAAGAGCTTGTAGATAAGTTAGTCTATGTTCTTTTTCTTAGTAAATGCAAAAGATAGGATTGTTGTAATTTATTATTTGAAGAAAATTACAAGTGTTACAATCTCGCATTACTTACCAAGTGTGTATCTTTTACACCTCCAAATATCAACATTCTGTCATGTAATCTTACTTTTCATCAAAATGTCAGTAATACTCATATCAATTCTATAAAAATTAAGTAAATAGCGTAAAATCACAACAGTTATACAAAATATTGTGGTATTTGGCTAGAGTACGAGAGCGCAGATAAAACATATAATCGCCTGGCAGCCATTGTGTAACCCATTGTTGTCCACTTTTTCTTTTAGGGTGTATTGGGAAAACCTAGACAATTTAGTATCATTAATCTATGACATCCTACCCTAACCCACAACACATCCAAAACAGTGATATGTGCAACTACATTCTGATTTTTTTTTTTTTTGCGTTTTTGTTCTTAAGGGGAGGCAGACCGTTTGCTTGGTCTATTATTTCATTTATTCATTTTTTTTTTTCCTCCCTAGACCTCCATCAAAATTAGAAAAACACCCCCTAGACCCCCTTCAAGATAAATTTGTAATTTTTTTGGTAGAATAATGTCCCGGCCGAAGGCCGATTCCTCATAAAATTGCAGGCTCGCTATCGCTCGCCAGGAAATAATAGACACCTAAATGGCACGAAAGGTCTTGAAGTTGACAACGAAATGTGGCGAAAGGTGTTAAAATCGCCAAACTAATGAGCCGAACGTCTTATAATCTCAAAACTAGTGGGGCTAAACATTAGGGAGAAGGGGGTCCAGAAAAACGGTCTGCCTCGCCTTAACTGATGGTAAAATGTCATGTCCCTAAGATCGTAACTTAGCAAAATATTTTTTTAAATACTACCGTATATTAATATGATGCATAGACATAGTAGTTTCATATTTGTTCATTATGTATCGAATAATCAGTTCCTAAGGGGTTGAATTTTCCTTCAGATGACAAATAAAGATAATAGATGGCGTAAAAGTGCTAACATAGGCTATAAGGTCAATACAATGGCCGCCATTCGTCATATTGGGCAAACTGCTTCTGTAATCTATACATAAACCAATATAGATTCAAACATAAGTACAGGTTATATTATGTACATGGCATACGTCAAACTATAGAAGATGACATGGTTGGCAGAGATAATATCAAGAATAAGATCTGAACAATAAGAACAATAAGATCTAAGCGAAAATACACTATAATACACTATGCCTACACAATCAAGTAAATCAAAACCAACTCTAAGAATATTTTGATAATAGGCTACATTTTTTCTTTACAACTCGCAAATCTAACCTTAGCTCACACTGATCAGTATCATGATTTAAGAATAATTAACATGCACTTTATCATTCGTTGACCAACAAAATATACCCTTTTTTCATAATCCACTATGAATGCACGTTTAAATACAATAAACAATGTTGGTCATTTAACGGTAGGCTACTACCACATATTAGTAAGTTCAGCCTCTCTATCTCAATGATAAGAAATGTACGTCAGGTCAGGTGAAAGTATCGAGGGATAAACCTTTACAACGGCACAGTACACGAACTTACTTTCCTCGAATCACCAGTTACATATATTTAGCCTACCGATCCCCTCATAAATTTGAGATTGGAAGAGAGTTAATACTTACATTTTAACGCCTTCAGTATACGAGGGTGTCATTCTGCTTTGATTTTGGCTAACATTATGCGATATAATTGAGCTTGGGAAAACTTTGTAGGAAGAAAAGGTGTTCAAACTCTTAATTAACCCTTTGGTCCACACAAATCCTTCCTTAAATGATAAATTCGCCAAAGAATAGCCGCAAGAAAATGGGTATAGGTATCATCGTACTGTTTCTGCGTCAATAACATCAAAACTAGTTAACACTGATTATCCAGAGCCAGAGGGCATAGATACTTTTGATTACATTGTCAAAAACATTCATATCTTCACTTTAGTGGGGACATGGCTGAGGCGCAAACAGTAAAACAAAATCTTTTGTATCAAGGCACACTATTTGCATATTCACATAGACGGGATATAAATTGCTCTATACAGCAGGTCACCATTGGCTACTTTCGTATGTTCATTGCTGCTTTACAAAACCCTGACAGGGGATACTTTTAGTTTTCAAGAATATTTAAGGCAAATACAATGAAAGTTTTCTGTATTGATACTTTATAATAATAAATTACTTACTTGTATGATTTTCTAAATTACTCCGAGATTGCTAAAGGATTAATTTCAAAGTTTCAACTTCGAAATATGTAATATATATTCTATATAATACTGTACGACGTCAATAACTTCCAAATACAGTACCATTATCTACCCGGGAGCAACCCTCTGCGGGTCCCCAGCCTGTATGATTTACAGTATACGAGATTTAGAATATTTGGTCATATTATTCCGTTCTGGCATTGAAATTTACGGGAAGGATGTAGTATCAAGGCGTACGGTCGTCATGTTTACATCTGTCGTGCGCTCGAGGTTATGGTTCCCGTCTATTTTGACGGCTAATCTTGTCTGCAATTTTCGGGATTATTCTATAATTCTCCCTACCAGGAATTCACCGGAGACCTCTGGTGGACGCTTCCAAAGTAGCGCCAGAGCTACGTCTGTCGACATAAACAATACTCAACACCTAGGCTATGCAAAGTTTATCACAATTTCTTACGATTCTGCACGTTTTTACTATATACTAGATGGCTACACTAAGTGCTTATACAGTATAGTATGGTAGTTGTGGGGGTAATGTGTCAGCTGTAGAAAGTACGACATAGGCCTATAGCTTATAATTAAGAATGATCGATGGAGAGGGAGGGTGAAGAACAGCGGGATTACGGGACATCGCCATTTAAAGGGCCCAGGTCGCTTAGGCTACTGTACAAAACGTGTCTAGCGCGGCAACTCCAAGAATTTCTGGTAGGGAGAATTGCACCTATACGAGCTAAACAAATTATTATTGTATTTAACAGGAAGGCATGACGAAGTAAGTGATGTGGTATAGGCTAGGTGGCAATATGCGGAAATGGATTATAAGGGCATTCCGCCCCCTCTGACCCCCTTACGAAAATCTACGGTTACTCACTCCACCCCAACTGGATTTCTACCGTTTTACCCACACCCATTATACTAGGATAGGTTAGGTAAGGTTGTTAGGTTAGGCTAGTCTCTCTCTGAATTTCTGAAACATTGTAAAATCTGTGTCACATCTAGATCGATACTTTTGTCAGAGGGGGCGGAATGTCCGTAAAATCCATTTCCGCAAATTGCCACCTAGGCTATACCACATCACTTACCTCGTCGTACCTTCCTGTTAAATACAATAATCATTTGTTTAGCTCGTATAGGTGCAATTATAGAAATTTACCTTATTTTCCCCCTGCTGGCAATAGGCTACATATTATGATGATGACAATATGTCACAGAGGGTGGGGGGCAACCTAGCCTAATATTGTATCCCACAGCAGTCAAAATAGACGGGAAAATTATCAAGACCTTGCAAGTATTGTAAACAAGGAGGGCGGTAGCCTACGCCCGAATACTACATCTTTACCAAATTTACTTTCACGGCAGCAAACAATAAAAATAAATTAATCATATTCAAATTGTTTGTATAAATTTTATAAAAAAAAATTTGTGACTGAGCCTTCCTTACCTTATTATACTAGTAGGCCTAGTCCGTCCATGAAGTCTACACGTAGTTTACTTCGGTTACACTAATACACACACTCCTATACAAATACTGCAGGTAATCCGGGGCACTGATATAAAACGGATAGCCTATACATGAGAAATATAATAACGTACGATTTTAGTTTCTGGACACCTATTTGACAGGTACCGCCAACGATTTAATACATAGGCCTATGTTTTTCAGTTTCCACGCATCCAACACCAAACTACACCCTTTGCTGGTTTACGAAACACTAAAAAAGCAATGTAATGGTGACACTTTAATAATGATAATAGGAGACGAAATATAAAGACAACTCGTTCGTGGAAGTAGCGTCGCTTTGTTTACTTTACGCTCGGAGTTGACTTCCCGTCGCCTTGGCGGTCGACTTAAAATGGCTAAGCTATAACCAGTTGATGGGTACATTTTTTTATAAAGACTTGCGTTATAGGCCGTGGGATACAGGACGGGTTGAGGAGGGGCTCTTTCCCCCCCCCCCCCCCCCCCGTGAATTATAATAATCGTCATATATGTTGCCAGCAGGGCAAGTAAAACAGCTGGCCGTAACCTTGAGCGTCCTGGGTAGGGGGTAGGGGGGGCGTCCTGGGAGGGGGTAGAAAATAAAGCCACGCTGGCATATTATAGAGAGAAGGAAAAACCAGCTAGAGAACTGTACTATGATGGGGGATGGGGATCGAAACTCCTATTTAAAGCAAGAACAGGATCGCTAGAAACGAATGAGCGAACAAGGAGATGGAATGGAGTGGGACCGCACTGCAGTCAATGTGAAATGGGAGGGGATCCAATAGTGGAGGATGTGGAACACATAGTAACCGAGTGTACAAGATATAATGAGGAGAGAGAGGAGTTGGAGAGGTACATGAGGAATAGAGTTGGGGAGAGGGG